>CM068827.1:61330349-61687849 GCA_028554795.2 Sinohyriopsis cumingii
TGTCAAGGATACACAGTTGCAAACCATGTCGATATTATACGTGGTACACATACTGTGATGTATTTAATGTTTGTTTTTGTTGTTGAAATGACGAACGTAGAGGATTTTCGTTTGTGTCAACCTACGATATCTCTGAACTTACGAATGATGGTAAAAGTTAAGTCAAACCGACCAAAGGATGAGAGAGAGAGAGAGAGAGAGAGAGAGAGAGAGAGAAGTCAAACCAACCTGAGAAAGAGAGAGAGAGTTTTATGGTCAGTGGTGCTGTTACTAAAAATGACTTTGATCAACTGCAAATGTAATACTATATTTTAATTACCTCTTCTTGATTTGTCATTTTGCTTACTTTCTATTCCACATTAATTTCCATGCGCCGGTACGAGATGGCTGAGCGTGAATGGCGTAGCTAACCATGGATTTGTAGTGTTATACTTTCATTTATTAAAACCATATTTCATGTTTAAATCATAAGTGTATATTATATTGATTTAATAAATGTCAAGAAAAATAGAAACTAAAAATAGGAAACAATCAACTTATCAATATTCAAAGGTGATTGTGAATGAGAGAATCTGAGCAGCAGGGGGGGGCGAATCCTACAAGCTACTTTTCCGAGACACCCCATCCACTAAAACTATTCCCGATAGAAGCGTTATTTCCATGAAATAACACTTTTATTCAGAAAACGAGACAAAAAAAATGTCCTTGAAAATGCTTTGTATTTCCGCTGATATAACGCGAGTTACTTCAATAAATCCGACTCGTATCCGACATAATTTCCACGGTGAGGTATCATCGAAAAATCAGGTGTAGTTTGCGCCCTCCCTGCTGCTCTACGAAGACGAAGATTTCCAAGGAAACATTTTTATGTTAACCATACAGTGTATCAAGTCCGATACGGTATCGTGTACGCGGGTCGTGTAAATTTATTGTCACAAATCCGTGATGTTTTCTTTGAGCGTGACTAAAGAAATTCTTAAATTTATTTAAATCCATATCGCCACCACACCAGGTTTGATGAATATTTCTCAGCGTATGAACATCAACTCCATTAAACACAGCAAGAATATTACAGTTATCCCTGATTACTTTTGGTATTTGTGTGTAACGTTGAGTAACATAAATGACATCGGTGTTTTTATGACGACCCCGGGAAAATATTCTTGCAGGATTTTTTTGCTTGTCCAGCATCACATCATCATACACTACTAGGTTATTTATTTCCCCGTCGAGGTCTTCCACGGACGGAGCTTCTTCGATATCAGTGATAAATTCAACTACTTCCTCGCCGTCTTCACTCAGCGCTTTTGCACTCTCATTAAAATCTTTTATAACATCATAACAACGTTGATCATCCACAGACGGAGCTATCAAGTATAGTTTGTCCCATTTCATCCACTTCATTATCATGTTCAGTAGCAGTTGCGTTTTACCTGATCCTGACGGTCCTATGATGATCATTCTGATAGAATTTGGTAGCACGGAATTATGCTTAACTGGCTCCTTTCTTCGCGTCGCAGAAAAATCAGTGATCTCCATTTGTATATAAAGAATAATAATTATGGATCTATATTGTGTAAAGTGTAAGGCACGAACCCCTACAAACGACATAACAACCATTACAACAAAAAATAACAGACAAGCACTCTCTGGTAAGTGTACGCGATGTGGCACAAAAAAATTTAGATTTCAAAAAAAAAGCGAGAATTTAGCGGAGGTGACATTGCAGCCAAACTTGGAAAGCTCCCCGGAACTCCCTGGGCAAAGTATTCCGGAGAAAAACATCTCCCAGGATACAATTACTGCGGTCCAGGGACCCGACTAGATATCAGACTTGATGAACAATCTAAACCAAAACCGGGAGAGTATCCGATAAACGCTATTGACGCAGCGTGTCACATACATGATGTTGCTTATCGAAGTAAAGATCTACAAGACAGGCATATCGCGGATGTGAAATTAATTCATGCACTAAGCGCCATAAAAAATAAATCATTTAAGGAGTCACTCGCTAATTGGTTAGTAAGATCAGCGATGAAATCTAAATTAGCATTAGGCGCTGGATAATTAAATAAAAATGCAAGCGATTTATTATTCCCCGGCCGGATACTGGAGAGGTAACTTAGCAATTAATAAACTCGCCAGCGCAGCAAAAGTAACACGCAAGGTTGCCAAAAAATGGCTGTCAAAACAAGCAATATGGCAAATCTACCTACCACCACCTCGACAAATCAATTTTGCACATTTTGATGTTAGTACCCCCAATGAAGTTCATCAGGCTGACATACTATTCCTGCCTCATGATACTGTCCGTAGAAAAACATACAAATACGCGCTAACAGTAGTTGATGTTGCTAGTAGATACAAAGAAGCAGAACCGTTAGCGACTAAAACAGCCGCTGAAGTTGCCTCTGCGTTTAAACGAATTTATCAGCGAGGACCTCTAAGCTGGCCCCGATTATTACAAGTTGATCCTGGTAAAGAATTTCAGGGCGCGGTATCATCGTTGACAAAGCAGCATAACGTTATCATACGACGAGGGCATACTGAAATTCATCGGGATCAGGCAATTGTTGAGCGATTTAACCGAACACTCGCTGAGAGATTATTCGGATACCAGTACGCGAGGGAATTCATTTACGATACGAGATCTCGTGAATGGGTTGCAAGACTGCCAAACGTGATAGCCGCGCTGAATAATGAAATTACCAGAACAACAAACATGAGACCTGTAAATGCAATCACAAAAAAATATATACCCCGCGTCAGTACACGCGGACATGTTTCAACACAGCCAGGGACGCTAGCGTCCCCACTGCTGGGTAATGTCACCGTTAGGTATTTATACGAACCAGGCGAACTAGAAGGAGGAAAAAAAAGAGCAACCGATCCCACATGGAGTGTTACTACACATAAGATATCCAGCATAACCAGATCAACTGGGAGAAACGCAATCTACAGATTAGATTCGACTGCTCCTCAGCGTGGATTCACACGCGAGCAACTTCAGGTGATTCCCACGGATACACAATTACCACCTCGATCACTTAAATAACTGCAGCAACACCTCTGCGTCGGTTACACTCAAGACAGGTCAACATCACATTTTCACGTGTATGACCGCGATTACTATCTATTCTATCTACGGTAAATTGCCTTGGATTATTTTTCGAATACTGCCACAGCAATAAACAATTACAACTCGCGCAGTGATTATTCTGCTGTTGTTGTAATTGTATAATAAATGCTTCGTCAAGATCAAACTCGTTGCCATTTTTTTTGTCGCTCTGTTTGTAACCGGCTAATTTCTTTCTTATTGTATCATCAGCGATTGATCTGTTGATGCTGTCGTTGATAACATCATCTAATACAATTCTTTGTAACTGAGCTATCCTTCTTACTCTTGACACGGCTAAATAAACTAAATTTGACCACTCGATGCGATCATCAACAATCCAAACTGTTGTATCTGAAATAGTTAGTCCCTGCGAACTGTGGATGGTCATAGCGTATCCTAGCGTCCACGGGGATTTGCTCATTTTCAGTGCCTGTTCGACAGCATCAATATCAACGATAACAATATCATTCAATACTAAATTTTGTTTTTCCGATTTTCCTGGAATATCAACATCAATATTCTGCAATCGCGTATCAGCTGGTCTATAACACAACGGCACTTCCAACATGGGAAATTTCTTCTGATGTAACTGAAATAACTGCTGCTGAAGCGTGTCCCTGACTATCTTTCTACTTGCAACAATTAAATCATCTGGTTTCCACGTTTCCCAAAAGTCGCTCAGCTCCGTCTCTGGAATTATTTCACGCATTATCTCACACTGGACTTTATTGGTTTGTAGCCTGATCAACGCCTTAAACTCTTTCAGCGTTTCATCGAGTGCTCTAACATCGTTAGTTATTTCCTCATAATAATCTACAAAAGTTTTCAGCCACGTGTGTGGAGATTCACCTGTAAATGGCGGTGGTTGACCATGATCGCCGCACATCACCACTGCGGTATTTTTCTTTAGCAACCAATCCAGAAACTGTTTTAATATATCTAACGGCACAGTGTCTATCTCATCCCAGATTATTTTCTCGGGAATATATTTCGTTCCCATTCGTTCAGGTGTCCACGTGCCGCCGCTGTATTTGAAAAAACTGTGATACGTGCACGCGTTAACATCCCGTTGTCTCATCTCCCTGGCAAGTCTGTGTGTGGGAGTCAGCACGACCAAGTCAGAACCGCGAAATAATTCAATCGCCCGAGTTGTTTTACCAGAACCACCAGGGCCGTTTAGATAAACTGTTTTGTGTCTTGTAATAGGATCGTGCACCGGCGGAGACAACGAAACCGTCGAAGACATTTCTGCGCTGCGATACTCATCCACGATTTCAACGTCAGCTGATTCACAATATCCCTGTAACATTTCATTCTTTATTCTCCACGAGCCCCACGATGGATCATCCGATATAACATTATTCAACACCGCTAAGTGTTTTTTATCGATATAAAATGAATCCGTTGCAACTCTCACTGCGACAACAGGGAATCTATTAATCATCGACAACAAATTTATGGATACATAAGCTAGCATCGAAGATCTCAAATGTGTGTACTGAGATGATTCTCCGTCGATATAACTAAAAACAGTCCCTAGTTTTTCCCCGTTTGACAGAAACACATCTTCACGGTTACAGAACATGTTGTTCGTGGCTGCATCAGCGACAACAAGATCCAATTCAGCCTTGTCCATGATTAATCGACTGTGATGTTGTTTATGATCATACGCTCCACCTTGAGTGAATTTCCCTATTATTCTTCGTCCTAGATCTTTTGCTGTGCTTTCGTCATTTCTGAGTTTGTTTTTAAGTACTTCAGGAGCTTCCTTGATGATAGCGTCGATAGAAGTTTCTGGATGTTCTCGTGACCAATCTTCGATGACTTCTTCTAACGTAACCCGCGTTGGAGTTGGCAACCAAACTTCGGTTTGACGACAATAACATATAATCGCTTCGCTGACCGTCAGTGACAACAGTATTCGACTGTCAAGCATGTATCGCAATAACACTATCGGTGCCCATCGCTTCTCAACGAAATGTCTGCCAAACCAAACATAACACACAGGATGTAAATCCTTAGCGAATTTAAACGACGACACACAAGCAAATCCCGTCAGGTCAAAATCAGGCAATGGTCCGTTTACAGCAACTCTTGTCATCGAGTTTGTAACGTGGCCAAACCGTTTAAAATATTCGCTGCATTCTCCACGCCCAAGGAAACTTCCTGGATAACACGCCGTCATGTCCACGGATATCATACCGCGGTGATCATATCGAGTATTCCACAAACCGCCGTGTCCGTATTCGACACAGCTCTGTTGGATATCCCCAAGGAAACTTTTCGGAGTTGGTCTCCATGAATTTCGTTCCCGGGCTACATGCGCGGCAACACCCGGGACAGTAAAACAGTGTGTCAGTAACGTATCAATGTCCGTCGCATGATATTTTTCTGCGAGTTTTTTCATTTCGTGCTGTAACGCCGCCGTTCTGTATATTTCCCCGTCGGGTCTCACAAACTGATTATATTCTCCATCTTCGCTCGAGAATAACCACACCGACACTGGATCGGTTTTACTTATCCGATGAATACAATCAAACATATTTCCCGAGTAATACTTCACAACACGGTCTCGCGGAAATATCCTAACCTGGTCAGTCCAAGCGTGACTGTTATGATCGATAATATTTATTGAAGCTCCATTGCGATTATATTTTGACTCGTACAATACCGTACCGGTTAACGATGAAACCGTTATAGGAAATCTTAGCGAGCGTTCCAACGCGGCAACATCATTTATTGACGCTCCTGTATCCGCTACTCGTTTAGCCCATTCTGTTATTTTATTTTTTCTGATCTCGGTTAGACCATTTCCACGTGGTGCATTTTTAAAATGTTCCATTACTCGCTCAGCTACACAATTCATCCTTGACTCTGTCAACGGCGACACCCTCATCGGGGCGAGTTTATCGACACTTGGTTTCTTTATCGGATAAATTCCATAAACGACCGCGGTCACAGGATACGCTCTGGCATAATATGGTTTATCAATCCCAACAAGTACTCCCGGGTTTGAGTCTTTGCTCAACAAAATGGTTTTTCCGCGCGGATCAAGAACAGGGTCTAGTTTGTCTCTGATAATCCACTTTCGGGTTCCCTCGTCGTCGACTCCAACAATAAATTTTATCTGCACGAAATATCTTCTATCGTCGAGATACTCAATTATATTACGCGCGATTGTATCGTTGATGGTACCATCAATGATGAAACTCAAGGAGTTTTCACGGGAAACTCTTCCAGAAATGCTTTGCATTTCCCGAGCGATGCTAGCGTGAGAAACGCTCGCGTTTCCGGGGATAATTTTATACGAAGACCACGTGTGTGCGGCACCATCACGACGAAACTCTTCTTTGGCATCCTTGATAACACCAATTACCGTTGCCAACTCTCTTCGTCGACGATCAGTGGTTAACCGGTCAAGATCGAATCGACCGCCTGCGGGTTTTATTCTGGATAGTCTTTCAAAACTCATTATTATAATTAAGACAAGTATTTAAATAGACAAATATATTATATGCACCAATGCAAGTGGATTAAACTAAATTCATCAGCGCCGTGTAACAGACGTTGCAGACACGAATACTGTGGACAACATGCTCAACAGGTCCGCGGCGGGAGTCTAGGACCGATACCGTGTATCAGATGCGACATTGGAGTACGAGGAAAAACGCAATTATGTTCAGCGTGTGGGGGAAAACGCTATCGAGAACTAAAACGGTATTATGATAAAAAATATCCAGCCTCGAACACTCTCTCGGAGCGTGATTACATAAATAAGTTTTCAGACAAATTATGAATTAGACAAATGATTTGCTTATAGTATAATGAATCAAGAATTCGTCCCCGAACAAGAATTTGTTCCACATCCAACTATTCCAAATTATGAAGCGTCACACGATGGTACAATCAGACACTGCCGGCGACGGAAACCAATCGGTGTTGTATCCAATACCGGTTATCTAAAATTCCATGCTGGAGGAAAAGATTATCTCTGTCATCGTTTCGTCTATGAATGTTTCCATGGATTGATCCCTAAGGGTCTTGTCGTTGACCACGTTGACGGGAATCCGACCAATAATGCCATAAACAATCTTCGGATGGTCACGCAACGCAAGAACTGCTTACTGGGTAACACAGGTCATTGTAAAACAGTTGGAAAACGGGCTGTTAAGTCTCGAAATACAGAGACGGGCCAAGAAATGATATTTCAATCAATGGCCGCAGCTGGCAAATATTTCGGTATTTGTCAACCTTCGGTACAACGAGTCGCAAATGGGATCTACAAAACAGCATTTTCAAAAAAGCTCAAACAATATATTTCATTTTCCTACATACAGCTTATCCTCGACGATAACTCGTAAACACTCTCATGCAATTTAAAAATATAAAAAATATAATAATATGAATCACGAAAACATAAATGTCATAATTGTTGAACTCGAAAAATTGCAACAGCGTGGTTTTAATATTTTACTAAACGCTGAAACAATTATGTCAGATTTTGAATCGTTGAGCGCCGGCAAGAACAATCTCGCCGCGTGTTATAGGTTCATTAAAAATATACAGAATTACGTTTATGGGTCACTTGCGTCGATAACTGACGATCAGGTATCTGAATTCGTTCCACTGTGCGGCGCAGTTGAGAAGATCAGGCTTGGATTGTCACAACAATATGAGACTCGAAAATTAATCAACACCAGGGTACGACGGCTACAAGGTCACATAAAGAATCTTGGAAACGCTAACACTTCCGAAAACTCTTCGAGTTCTGACACGGAAGCGCCTACGGGTACTAGTGTTTGTGACTCCGTCGACGAGCGATGCTAGCATCGCCAAGTATAAGTGCGTGGAAACGCTATGCGTGAGCGTGGAAACTCAAAGAGTTTCTCATGCTAGCATCGCCAAAAACGCTATGCGTTTCACACACTGAAAGTGTCTCACGCTTTGTACATTTTCACGGTAAAAAAAAAAATAATACATTTTTTTTTTTTGCCCTTGGAAACTCTTTGAGTTTCTCATGCTAGCATCGCCAGAGAAATGCTTTGCATCGCCAATTTCAGAGTGTGAAACTCAAAGAGTTTTCGAAATGTTTTACATTTTCAGAAATGTTTTACATGAGAAGTCCTTAGACTTCCAGGATTTGCTCGAGCGCGGGCGCATCAATACAACAATGAGAATAGTTCATAATCTGTTCTCGTTGACACCAAGCTGTGATCATATGATTTTGCTGTAACTGCGTCAATTGTGACGGAGTTAACAAGAAGTCTTCGTCGCCGTACACGTCAACGATTATTTTAACGGGGAAATACTGTTCCCGTAGGGAAACCCTAGGGGGCTGACTCTTTGAGTTTCCAGAAACGCTAGCGTTTCCAAATGCGGTTTTTATTGCCGTGTGAAGAATTTGCTTATCATGAATATGAACTCGTGCGTGGATGTATTCGTGTTCCATTATACACAACTGTTTTTTTTTAATTGTGAAACGCTATGCATTTCCAAAATGTGCTTTGCGCAAGCGATGCTAGCATCGCCAATTTCAGGATTTCACCAGTAAGTTCACCGAGATTGTCTCGCCACGCAGGTCCAACAAATTTCCCCGTTGGTCGACGAGTTTGAAATTTATCGTTGACAACCACGGATTATTACACCGCAGATAGACCACATTGATTGGTTCTTGCACAATCAGAAAACCAGGGGGGTCTTTTGGTGTGAACGTATACAGGATAAACCCCTGTTGGGCCGTCGTTGTGTCAGCGCTAGCGCTGCCTGCGCTGTAACTGCCATCGATGACGTCACATACAAGATTGACCGCAATAACATCTGTGATATTTACGATCCCGGGTGAGATGTGTCTGCCATCGGATGCTGTACTGTTGTCGTGTCTTAAAATAACAGGTTGTGGTTTTGTTCGCGTGTACGTGGCAGAAATATCTTCGAAAGATTCCGCGACAAGATCAGAGACTGATTTTCTCAGCGTGTGCGCGTTATATCCCGGAAATTTAAAATCTGGAATATTCTTCACCGGAATACCAAATTGGGATGCGAACTTGGATCTTTTTTCGTTTCCGTAATCGCCCTTGAGATTCAGTAGATGTTGAATTATTTTTTGATTTATAATTTCCATCGCGGATGCGAGTTTGTTTAGTTTTTCTATGGCTGTGATAATTTTATCGCGTGAACTGCTTGTAGAAACGCTAGCGTTTCCAGTTCCCGAACTGCTTGCAGTTCCACTTGTTAAATCAGAAATATAATCTTGAAAATATACTCGCAACAGTTCTAGCTGTTGTTTATGTGCTTGTTTGATCGGATTAAAAAACTGAGCTTCTATATCTTCTGGCCGGTATTGACGGTATTCCCCGCCCGTGAAAGCTGCCTCTATTATATCTACGGGAATTCTAGGTGATGTTGAAAACCAGGCTTCTCCGGATATTAATTTATCTGCAAATAATAAATAATCCCCGACGAGGTCGTGTGGGTCTTGCTTAACGGTCTCGAAATCTGATTTTTTAGGTTTTGGTGGACCCGGTTCGACCTCGGGTCGGGATCGTGGCCATCCTAATACGGACCTGATTGAGCTGCTATAAATATCCACGGCGTATCCCGGTGTTGAGATTTCAATGACCGCAGACAGCGTTGGTTCATGAGCTGTTACAGATATTTTGGCTTCCTTGCCGGTGATTCGTTTTATTTGGCGTTGTATCTCATTGTTGATTTCTTCGATCTGATAACTCCCAGTGGGTAGCGTAATTGTATCCCATTCAAGTTCACGTTGTTGTGGGTCCGCGCTGGGTTTCCCGAACACAAACGAATTATTCGGCTGCAAACCACCAAATGATGCCGACCTGATATTGGGCCAGCTGTGATACACACTGAGCTTCGACAACGCGATTTCGTTCACCCGAATTGGAGTTCGAAAATTAATACCGAATTCTGGTGTCGTCGAGGACACTGAGATCATTGTGGTCCTTACCGGCGTTGTGTTTGTGACTATTTGTTGAAGAAGTTCCGCTGACATTATTTATTTGTTTAGTTTTCAAATAGTCATTGTACGCATCTGACATTAGTTTGAATTCAGAATCTGATATCAACGCAGCATCGCTACTTTGCACGTCTAACGATGGTGATATCAGCGATGATAATTTCTGATATGCGGTCGTGGCTGTATTTAATTTTGTCGTGTAATCGTGTAATTTTGTGTTAGCACACGAGGATATTTTTTTTGCTATGATGCTGAAAACTCCTGCCGTGGTTGTGGTCGCACAAACAGAGATCGTGGCAGCGACTACCGGAGTGACCGCTGATAGTATTACTCCCGCGGATGCAACAACGGCAGATACTGAATAAACCATAACGTCTAACACTGTTATGCGTCTGCGGTATTTTTTTACTTTTCGACTGGTTACCTCGATGACAGTTTTTAACTCAGATTGCCACTCACGGACTTGATTATACCGATATTGTTGAGCATCTGGCGTCGTTGACATTTATTTAAAAATCGCTGCCGATTTTCAATTACGCGGTAACCAATTGAGGCGTTGCAGCGACGAATTCCAAACAAAACCAGTAAGATGTTGCTGTTAAACTATCGTCGGCGGCTTCAAGCATAAATGTTTCCTCGGTTCCGCTGTTTAGTATTACAGTGCAAACCCCGGAATACTTATCGGTGGAATATCTCCAAGGATATGTTGTGAAGATTTCAAATTTAGCGGCTGAAAACACAGACAACCTGTAAACACCGGTGGCTGTTGCTGTATATTTGATAGTGTTATTTTGTCGTGACCATGTTGCGAATCCCGATGATACCGTGAATACGATGTTGGTGATATGCCCGGGAGTAACTCCAGTGGGAACTTTAATCAGACTGGTTTTGTTAACGATCTCAGGAATTCCCGCTACGATATTCTGCTGTGTTTGTTTGATCGTGTTAATGTTATTTTCTATTATCTGAACTTGATCTGAAAAACTTTTTTCCGTTCTGACTACACCTAACCGGGTATTAATTTTGTTGATATCGTTGGCGTTATTAGTAAGATTTGGTATGATTTCAGAAAGTTTCGTGTCGACGACTGGAGGAGTCCCAAAGAACTTATCCACGACCTCATCAGTTTTTACGAAGTTTCTTTGGAGTCTTTTAAACCCGTTCACGTGAACATCATACTCTGACCGCAGCGTATTTAGTTTACCGTTGACGATGTCCACGTATTGTTTGTTTGACGCATCCTGGTCGGATTCGGGATTCGCTAACGCGGTTATTTTGTTGCCGTTCATGCTGAGTTCTCCGGTCATTACGTCGCCGGATTTTGTTACTTTATCGCTGACTAGGCCAGCAACGAGTTGGTACTGCGCGTCGACGTATTGTTTGTTTGCGGCATCTTCGGGACCTTCCGGATTTTTTAAAACGGTTATTTTGTTGCCGCTCATGCTGAGTTCGCCGGTCATTGTGTCACCGGTTTTTTTCACGCACTTGTCAACACCTTTATCAATACTGTCTTTGATGCTTGCGATTGATATATTCGAGTCCTTGATCCGGCCGCCATCACTAAATGCAACGAAGTTATCCTTGGTAGCTCCAAGAACTCTGCGAATTATATCATTCCACTTAATGTTGCTCGTTCTTAGTTTTCCTTGCTTGTCTTGGAAAATAGCAACTTCATCTGGGTCAACTCCAGCTATATTCAAAAGATTATCGACTTCATCTCGGGTCGCATATTTTGAGAGATCAACATCTGTGCCAGGTTTGACTTTTCTTGTGAAAGGTCTTCCGTAAATATCCACCATTATTCTTATTGCTGTTTTTTAAATGCGAGCATGAAAATGCCTAGCATTGGAAACGCTAGCGTTTCTCGATGCGGTATATTCATGCACTACTCGATGCGGAGACGTTGCTGGATTTCTTGAGATTGCATCAAGAACATTTAAAACCTCGTTCCCACAAATGGGCGGATCAATTAATGTTTGTGTTGGTAGCGTCGACTGCCACACTGGAACATTATAAAATCTGCTGTTGAGAGTGCGAGGCACTCCGCGGACATACTTGAGAAACTCAACTGGCGGTGCTAAACCGTACGAATCAAAATAGATAATTCCACGTGGATCGATCGCGTAAGCAACCCAGTGAGTTCCAGGACCGTCTTTGTTGTCGAGATTGATAATGCCAGTTTCTGGATTATTTGGTCGTTGCGGTAATTGATCTCGCATGAATACACCTCTGAAATGTTTTATACGCAATTTTTTAACAGCATCTAATAAATCAAAATTGCTCATTGGAGACTGACGAAGCGTTTTTAAACCCGTTTTGGGTACCATGATGCCGGAGTTCCTGGTAGTCTTAGCCCTGATCCGCGAGCGGATCTCCCCTTTTTTTTGTATCCATTTCCGGTTGCCTTTTTAAGTGCCATTCCGGCCGCTGTTCCAACTGCACCGAGTGCTGCGGCTTTTGCTACGGCTGGTGCTGCCGCGGCAATCAACGCCGGTACTGCTGCGAGAAGAGGAAATATTCCACCGGTTTTAGTCATGTCCTTGATAGCTGCAGCAGAGAAATTAAGTCGGACACCGGTTTTTGCTGTTAGTGCCTTATTAAAATGTTTAATCTGAGTATTAGTCAACGACAATTTGTTTGGACCACCAACAAGTTGATCTCGTTTTAGTGTTATTGATGTCCCGCATGTGCTTGCGTTCTTCGATTGCAATTTCTTCGTTTGACCGGAAGTCAAGGTGACATTAACATGACTGTATGACATTATATTTCAAAGACTGAATTTAATTAGGTTACATATTCTCGACTGGAGCGTCAATGACTCTCATTCGTCCGCCAACACCTTCAAGCAGCATTGCTTTATCGGAGAGTATGACAGCAATCGCTCTGTAACCACCAGCAGGAACACCTACACGAGCTCGGAAATGTAGGTCGACAACAGATTGTTTAACCAGATCAAGATGTTCCAGCGAAAAGTAATAAATCGGATATAAACTCATAAAGTCTCGCTGTGATATTTGCAGGCCAGTGTCTACATTAAGGTCGCGCCCCATAAATGACATCAGACGATGATACGCGCGTGCGACACGATGATGTTCGAAATCTATTAATATATCCTCAGATGGCTCCTGATGCCCATTTATTCTCAACGAAACTTCAGAAACTCCAAGTGTATCAAATACCATTGGATTTCTTTCCTGATTATCTATTCTAGCACGGTATTGAAATGCAATGAAAATATGTCGTGGTGCTGATACTCCTTGTTGCGATGATATATGCCATGTAAACAACCCGCCGTGATCACCTTGAATAACGTCTGTGGTTGTTGTTTTCCAGGATAGCAGTGATTTACCGCCCGTGTCCATAAAAGACAACAGTCGTTGTTCTTCGGTGATTGACGGAGACAACACTGGCATCCACAACCACAGTTTAGTTAGTATTATTTGACCAGCGGCAACAGCAGCATCTCGCCAGATAGCGTCATTATCATCAGGTTTTCGCACAAGTACAACTGTGTGTTTGGCACCGAATATGACCTTGTGGACATCTCTGCAGAATCCAAAGATGTGAGACAATGGAATCACACCTGAGAACTCTTCATCTCCACTTAACATCGATCTACGTGTTGCAAAACCCAAATTAAAATTTTCGTTCATCGATGCAACTTCGGTACCACCAGCATTCATTGTTACATTCCTGTTCTCGGGGCTGTCGGTTATATCCTTTGCAAACATCATTGATGGTCCGGCTGATCTGGTGTAATCATCCGAGTATCTTGCCAACCCGAGAATTGTTGTGGCAACGTCGACGTTATCATGAATTGTTTCAATTTCTTTTCCATCTATCATATAAGTAGCGGATTTAAATAACGCCATGATCCCGTTGTTAACAAATCCAACTCGGTCGCCGATTCCGTAGTTAGTGTTATCATTCTTTAAAAGCCTACCTTCAACTTCGATGAAGGCCTCAGCGGGCAAGAAGTATCTACTTGTATCCTGGACCTGTAGTTCAATTCTTCCCCGTTGGTTAGGATTACGTGCTTCATAAGAATAATATTGAAAATCACGTACAGAATCATCTTTAAGTACTGGTTTGGACATATCAAACGCGTCATTGGATTTTCGTGCAAACATTATTATTATTTGTGATGGTCTAATTAAAATGTTATCGTCACCGGAAACCACTACCAGCTATCAAATTAGCAGTTACACTATCTTGCAACGCTTTGGAGGTAATTCCCGCTGTTGCGATCTCAGCTAATTTCTGATTTACGGCCTTATTTACTACGCTACTAACATTTGCCGGCATAGCTTCAGTGGATGGTAGTTTTACTGGCGCCAACCTCTTGACTGGGGTTTTTTTTTGTATCAGCTGTGCTAGTCGATCCTTGATTGATTGAAATGCTTTCCCGGCAAGACTACCAACAGTGCCAATGGCTTTATCCTTGACAACATCAGCGGCTTTCATCGCGAATTGTTTTGCTAACGGTCCAGCTTTCGGAGCGATTCTTGTGACTAAATCCCTAACAACATCACCGACTCCATCTCCGTAAACAACCTCGTATACTGGTAATCGTGAGTTTACTACTCTGACACTTCTTGGTCTGCGAAAAGAATCGTGTAGTATCATTTTATTTAATTATTGTTTCTCTAACTAAATTTACTAGTCGCTGTAGTAACCATCCGCGAGTTCATCAATGAGCCCCCGGTAGATGCCAATATCCATAATGCCACGCTGAAATAGTCTCTGACAGATATCTGCGGCTTCATTTATAATTTCCGGAGAGTTATTTCCGGCACGTCTTCCTCCGATGAGAACTTCCAACCGTGATACGTCATTGACGATATTATCAGGGCAGGGAATAAAACCGGATCCTAAACCGCTCCCGGATTTCTCTCCAGGGTCACTAAAAAATTCCTCTTCGGTATCCCCCTCCGAGGATGGCTGTGGTTGTTGTTGTTGTTGTGGTTGTGGTTGTTGTTGTTGTTGTGGTTGTGGTTGTTGTTGTTGGCGTTGTTGTTGTTGTTGGCGTTGTTTATTTACTATCTCTTTCACTTCCGCATTAAATTTTATGTATCCGGGATCGTTTACATCAACGGGTAAATCCTGCATGCCAAAATATACCGCCTTTGCCCATCCCCAGAAGGTATTAATTTTTTGTTCATGTTTTTTTAGTAAAAAATCTTCTCTGTTATTAAAATTTTTTAAAGTAAAAATGGGAAGATTCCCTCTTATTTTTTTAAAACCGGCTTTCGTAAACCACCCCCGAGGTGTTTCTTTCTCGGTCTGCTGCAACGGAGGAGGAAGCCGATATAATTCTTCTGTTTCTGTTGGCGTTGCGACGACTTCCGGTTCTTGTTCTGTTGGCGCTGTGACGACTTTCGGTTTAGCTGTTTTCCGAGTTGGTTTTTTATGTCGCTTTGTCTGTCGCATTTGGACATCAAATCGATCTGATCCTGACATATACTCTCGATAAAATACATCACTGGTATCTAACCGTTCGATACCCTGTTTTATTTTATAAATTCCATCGAGAAATTGTTGCTTAGATATCTTTTGATTAGGATCTTTTATAAATTTTTCTCGAGAGTGATATGCCCTAGCAGCGTCAGCACCAAAAGCAATTATTTCATCTCTATTTCTGACTGGACGATTTTTAATTTCATCCACAAAACCTTCAACGAAATCCGTTTTATAATTAAATCCTTTGATCGGTTTCGGTTGAGCCTTCGTAAGTTCTTCTATCGCTTGAAGAAGACTTTGTTGCGGTTTATCAGGATCAGGTTTTCCTATGATAGCAGTTTTTATTGTTTCAGTAGCTTTGGTCACGGGTTTAAATAATTCCTCCGCGGATTCTGCAAAGCCTTCCCGTGCTTGCTGTCTTAGTTGTAATTTTTGTCTGACACTATCACGGACAGGAAGAAATTTCTGAATTGCTTCGAGACGTTCTCGAGCTAATCTAGTAGTAAGTGCTTCTTCGATATTTGCCATTATTTATTTGTCAATGATTTAATTCCGCTAACATAAAAATGTTTCCTTGGAAATCTTCGTCTTCGTAGAGCAGCAGGGAGGGCGCAAACTACACCTGATTTTTCGATGATACCTCACCGTGGAAATTATGTCGGATACGAGTCGGATTTATTGAAGTAACTCGCGTTATATCAGCGGAAATACAAAGCATTTTCAAGGACATTTTTTTTGTCTCGTTTTCTGAATAAAAGTGTTATTTCATGGAAATAACGCTTCTATCGGGAATAGTTTTAGTGGATGGGGTGTCTCGGAAAAGTAGCTTGTAGGATTCGCCCCCCCCCCTGCTGCTATCTGACATCAGTAAGCTGTCTGTTTGCTTTCTTGTCATAGTCATCTTGGTCCATCACGACGACCGCATATCCTTAGCAGCTGGGTTGACTGTGACGTCAGTTCTAGATTATTTTTTTTTGTATGAAAGACTCATGGTTAGCAAAAGATCTCTTTGGAAGACCAAACACTTTTTATCCGAAATTTGTGTACTTCATTTTAGGTTTCTTCTTATATATCTTTTCGGCCTTTGTTGCAAAGTAACCTATAAGGCGCATTCTGGGAGTGAATTCTTCTGCGTCTTTTAAGATGACACCTTTGTCATGAATCGTTATGACCCTTTGAAAGTAACTTAGTTTCTGCTTTTCTGTATGTGTGTAGGTGGGTGGAGAGGTGGAGGGGCCTTAGAGAAATTTACAACTATGTTTGATTTAAGATATAAATGATTTGTTTGCTTTTCTCATTTCTTTAGTTTTCGTCGGTTTCTGTTTGTTTTTGCGTGGAATATTGCGCATAAAAGGGTTGTAGGCGAGATACTGGTAAATTGTGGTTCTGAAATTTTCTTTCTCTTTCTTTCTTTAGTTTAGATGATATTCTTTTTTCGTCTATCTTTAACATGATCACCATTGATCTTAATTTTTGTTGACTACAAAGAGAAGATAATTTGTTTTTCGGTGTTTGTAGATTTACAGAGTATTGATGATTTAAATTGTGTAAAAAGAATCATATATATATATATATATATATATATATATATATATATATATATATATATATATATATATATATATACACACATATACACATATATACACATATATACATATATAGATAGAGATATATATATATATATATATATATATATATATATATATATATATATATATATATATATATATAGACGACGTCTGATTTGTTGTCGATCAATGACAATCAACGAGATGTCAGAATTTTGAGTCCAGTGATCATGATTATTTTTCAATATTCTTGGAATCTAGTTGGAACCTAGCCATTACCAGGCAAAACCTTTTAGGCATAAATGCAGACTTAGAATTCAATTTATGGAAACCATATTTCCACACAAGTGACAGACTTGTTATGTGGCCAAAATTTATAGAATATTTATTTTACGGTGTTGAAATTTGGTAAAGAATTTCATTGAAGCCTAATGCATTTCTTTGTTGCATATTGGTAAATAGAAATATTCACGTAATTATCTTGATAACCATTTTTAATATCTGATCCAAAGCTATATGGGTCTCTTCTCAGTTTATTATTTACCCTTTTGTAGTCTGCCTTGCACATATGCCTGCATTATCCATTCTCTTTCATTATGTAAAGTCGAAGAGAACCTCGTTTTGAAATCACATCTATATATATAATATTCTTTTTTGTTACAAACAAAAAGTCCCAGTAATGAAAACTAGCATTAATGATTAAGACTAAGCGTAAGTTCAGATCCAAAAATTAACCACAACCGTCAGAAAGCAAGAACTTGAGAACAATGTAAATCTGATCGAATGACTCTTCTTAGAAATTGATAAAATAATTTTTCCGAAACTATGCCGGAAACTGCAAGGTTTCTCAATCTCAAATGATATACCTTGTTGTAATTTTCTCACTACATTGATAAAATAAATTGAATTCATAGGTTATTACCTTAAAACATTTTCGTTCCTTGCTGTTTATTCCAATGTGTATAACACACACACACACACACGGCTCCGGTCGTGGACTAGTGGTCAGAGCGTCCGCCCCGGATGCGGGAGTTCGTGGGTTCGAACACCGGCCGAGTCATACTAATGACTTCTAAAAACGGTACTAACAGTTGCCTCGCTAGGCGCTCAGCATTAAGAGGTTAGTGTAAGGACTGGTCGGCCTAGTGTCAGGATAATGTGACTGGGTGGGACATGATGCTACATGTCTGCGGCATGATGCTCCAGTGCTAGACATCACTATAGATATCGTAGCGATATGACTGGAAATTGTTAACGATACGTTAAAGATCTAAATCACACACACACACACACACACACACACCCATCTATAGATCGATAGATAGATAGATAGATAGATAGATAGATAGATAGATAGATAGATAGATAGATGGGTGCATGAATCAAATATTAGAGGGACTAATATAACAATGGATTGTCGAGTCACTGGAATAATTTGAAGAGCTATTTCTTTTAATATTAAATATTTTGAATCAAAAGTAAAACTTAACAACTAATTGATATGTTTTATTTTCTTTATTGTTTAGTTCCACGAGTTTTTAGTAAGGCACCTCGTACAAATAAGACTGATGATCATCGGAACAGTGTGGTTTATGGTCACAAGTGATTATTTTATAATTGTAATGGCGACGATCATAAGAGATCAGCAACTCATGATGATGTCCTTTCTGCTCAGATGTTACCACATGCATTGTATTATTTTCAGACGCCATCAGGGCATGCTTGTCTTCAGCAGAAAGATATACAGTATGGTAGTGACCGCCAGGGGGTGTCTTCGACGTATACGGGACTCTTAGCGTTATCATGGGCAAATGACCGTTCGGATCAGGTAGGACCGGTTTGTGGGTAAGAATATAGGAATACTGGTCAAATTCCATCATCAAAGCCTTCAATGCTTCCACCTCTTTGTACACTGAATTTCCCTCTGCGTGGATCGGCACAATTGGATACCGAAGTCGAAATTTCCCAACTCCTGGAATATGTGGCGTGAAGATTCTTACGCCTGATGGCACTACAAATTTAACCTGTAAGTAAAAAGTAGCGAATACAAAAACAGTGACATGCAATAGTTTGAGTTAAAGATTCAGCAGATGTAATAAGAACGGTAGATTTTATGATAAATTGAAACGTTAAATTAAACTTTGAAACTAGACAGAAGAAAGGTAAACAAAGAATTGAAACTATTTGTTGATTATGTGAAAACCTGTTTGCCTAGTTTCTGCGGATATAAACGCTGGTGAAGAGCTTGTAGTAAAAGATGTTATTAGGTCAGAAAACTGATAATAAATGTCTTCAAATCATAAGACGTGGCACTTATCCGTGTGGATTCTTGCACATTTTCCTAAAAACATTGCCTAATATGCCATTTTTATATTTCAATGTTACATGGAGCGCAATGATTTACAATTGTGTGGATGTGTAAGACTGCTGATTTGTATCTTAATTGACTGCCACTAATTTTTACGTTTGATCAAGAGATATCGTATAATGTTACGTTTCCGTTATTGTTTGAACGGTCTTTCATTGGTAGTTCAACAGGTAATCGGTATCAGGAATGAACCAAACTTTAGGCCGTTGCATGCCACAGCAACAACTTGACTCTGTATGTGTGTACATGCATGTCGACGAACAAACACATAATTGCGCAGTCACATGCCACGATCTGATGTTCATCCAATAATTACTGATTGTCATTTCTGAAAAGGCCAATTTCCACAGACTGTCGCGCATCTTCTACAGATCTATACCAATGCTAAAGTCACTAACACTTGTCTGCAATAAATTGTTTTCGTAAACCCGGCTATTAGTTAGGTTAGGTACGAATTCTGATGAACCCATTTCTCGAACGCTCACGAGAGTCTCGTTTGACGAATTTACTAGATCGTATTTTCTAAAGACATTTTGTTGATTTCGATTTGTTCATGCCGAAACAATATAGTTTTCCTTGTTTCTGGCTGTTGCATCATTATTTCAAAGAAAATATTTGGCTTTTTAAAGTATAAAGTGGAAATATCATTATTTACAAGGATATAGGATTGAAGAGATCTGGCTGCAAAACGCAAGAACATAGCATGCGATGAAACAAATGTTTCTATTAAATATACAAATGGATGATTTGTCCCAACAACGGACATTTTTTTACTACTGATGTTTAATTCATTTATAATAATTGCAATTATCATTGTCATTAGAGGGTAAATAGTAATAGTAGTAGTAGTAGTTGTTGTTGTTGTAGCAGCATTAGCAGCAGCAGCAATAGTAGTAGTAGCGTTGTTCTCCAGGAAAATGACAACAAACTTTGACAGATTGTTCAAATTTTCTAAAGCATACGGAGAAACAGAAAAATCAGTATGATTATAGAAATAAGCCATCAGATCCAGCGAATTCAATTAGCTCTTGATTTACATATTTTAAATGTGTTTTTGTTTTATACTTGCAGGGTATTTTTTTTTTAAATCCCAGACTAGATAGTGACAAACCTCTCCGTGTTTATCCAACACACCGACAATATCCTTGGCAGTATCGGCAGGATCTCGTCCCACTTCTCCTCCCTGGAAAAACTCTGCAGGTGTTAAGTAATAATTACTGAAGCTCGTGCCATTGTATGCTTTGTCTGCAGTAAGTCCACCACTACGGCCGCCTTGCGTTACAATCTTGTGTGGGTCTTGTCCATTCATTTCTAGATCGTAGGGATTCCAAGAACTCAGGGGTGTCAGCCAGATGATCTCAAGAGGAATGGCGTAAGTGACCCTCTTTCTGTAGGTCTGGCAGACACTTTTTAAAAGATGAGAGTCATAGTTACAGTCCTGTACAGACATTTCCGCAATGCTTGTCTGAGTGGTGAGGGCTGTGAATAAGTTCTGGTCCGAGAAGCCACGGTGACGTACGGTTATTCCCATTCCACCATTCTTTGCAACTTTGAACCATCTGTGATAGTACCCCGCGTTAAGTTTGGTATTGTTCTTATGTTGGATATCATAATGTTCCAGACCAAATGTGTTGTCCTCAATATATGCCTGGTAATTGTCCTTCCCTGGTATCTCCGACATCAACTGATCTAAAAGACCGTATCGAAAGCTTGTGTCTTTGAAATTACCGTATCCGTCAGTCACCTTAAAAGATGGGTTTTCAATGGGGCTAACAGAGAATCTCGCAGCCCGATTGGTTGCAAGCTGTGTCATGTTGAGTCTTAGCATCATTCGAACTCCGAGGTCGTCTACAAGTCTGAGGTGCTTAAGACCAAGATACCTTTTGATGGGATGGCAGGCGATTCTGTAATTCCACTGGGCAAATACTGGGATACCATCCTTGGTGACGTTAATAATTGTAGTAGGAAGATTTGAGTGGTTTTCGGACTGGATCTTTCCACCAGTGTATGCTGTGTACCTGATTTTTTCTTGTAGCTCCATCCAGCTGGCAGCATCAATGAAATGACGATCGCTCTTGAATGGTTCATCAAGCGTTTTGGTATTTGTTGTCCATCCTGCTTCCATATAGCATAAAACTGGCTTAAAATAAGGCACCCAGTCTCTGATATGCGTATCTTGTTGTTGGAAGGCTCTAAAGTACTCTCTCAGTTCAATCACCTGTTCGCTGACATTATGTTTACTAAGGACGGATGGTGGAACTGGTGGAAATGGAATGTCCACCATTTTGTTGTATGTTTTTGACTTGGGATCTGGCATGCCCACTTTGTAGTCGTTGTGACGGGTCCGAAATTCAACCCCATTCAACACTGCCTGAACTTCTCCCATTCCACAGGTGCGGTCATAATTACTGTGGTCGTGAATGGCGTTGATAGAGGAGCCAGTGTGCGTTTCACCATAGTAGGACCTATTTTAAAAGAGATAATAAATCCCTAATCATATTCTTCACTTCTGCTTGTGGATGCGTAATTTGACTTACGTTTTATTAACTCTTAGAGCAGAGATATTTGAATACAGTTCAGTTTCTAAGTACAATCCTTACATGCACACACACACACACACACACACATACACACTTTTTATTCATATTTCATGCTTTAAAAAATGGTATTAGTAAAGTAAATATATCTTCATTTGCAAGTATTTTTGAAAAAAGCTGGTGGTTTTCACAATTAGTGGCAAGCGGGGCAAGCAGCATATAAAATATTTACAACAAAATCTTTGTATTAAAAGTGGCAGATTTTCCAGTCTGATGCGTTCTTTATTTCGGTCAGTATTTATATGATTAATGCCATGTTTTACGTAAAGGCTCTCAGCTACGCTTGATCAGTATTGTTTTGAGAGATAGTCTCAGACATGTGCATGGTTGCTGCAATAAGAGACGGCAAACCGACATCCTCTTACAGGCTTGGATTACGTTGATTCAGGATACTGTCTGTTAAATTTGGTTTATTTCTGCTACACGCTCTTTTAAAAATGAAACAGAATTAATTTACAGATTCTTCCCACTTTAGTACCATTGTCTATATTTGACGAGAGAAATTGTCTATATCTCTGCAAAGTATGAACGATCTATATTCCATCACGTGCTTTGTCTTTTTTGCCCAATTCTTTATGTTAAGCGGTTTATGATGCAATCCTTAAAATGTTTTTATTTTTGTTAAATTTTTTTTGGTGTTTGTTTTGTAGCTATGGTTGCCATCTTTGACAGTCAATCGACATCATTTATTACAACTTTTAAGACATGTATTCAGGCAAAAGTCTGTTAAATTTAAATTAAATTGTTTTCGAGAAATTGAAAATCGGAAATGTTAACGGGCTACTGACGATGGGCAACACACAGTTAAGACATTAGCTTAAGTGACCTTTCAGTTGTGTGATACAAAATTATTATTTGCTTTTGTCACCTGAAAGCTTAAACGGTCCTCTATCATAGGCCTATCGTTCTCTGAGTTTACTAGTTTTCTCGGATTCAAAGACAGCATTACTCAATGACTGGAGCATTCGAAAGCGCTAAAGTAAATTGTGAAAACTGGTTGTAAAACTGAATTGAAATAAAACGTAAACTTACTTCGTTCCGTCGCGATTGTGCCGTATTTGCTTTACGCCTGAATTTCCCTCAGAACGTATTCTCTCTTCCGCGGCCAACTGTTGGGCCATTAACTGGTGTGATAGAGAGGCTACCATGCTCTCCAGGGCAGCAATACGTTGCTCCTCAGCTATAGAAGCATTGACATGGGTGTCACATTTGACCCTCCAAAACAAGGAGAAGAGAACCAAAACTCTCATTCTGAATCTTGAATGTACCTAAGTAATGTACACGATTGAATTAAAGTAAGGATCATCAAGAAATCATGCAATCGCTACATACGTATAGTTCCCCCCTTCAAATTTTCCATATCTTTATTCAAAATTAAAATGTTTCTTCTTTGAAAATGACAAAAACATGAAGGGTTCACTCTAATGCGTGTTGCTGCTGACAAAATTAACCTCTTCATAATCTGTATGTACACTTGTAATGATAAAGATTTAAATGCCTTTCTAACATTTGCTGATATATGGTTGATGTCCGATCCTTATCACTGTTGCAAATAAAGTCCAGGTATTGAGGATATATTTGTTGGAAATTTCCCTCAGAACGTATTCTCTCTTCCGCGGCCAACTGTTGGGCCATTAACTGGTGTGATAGAGAGGCTACCATGCTCTCCAGGGCAGCAATACGTTGCTCCTCAGCTATAGAAGCATTGACATGGGTGTCACATTTGACCCTCCAAAACAAGGAGAAGAGAACCAAAACTCTCATTCTGAATCTTGAATGTACCTAAGTAATGTACACGATTGAATTAAAGTAAGGATCATCAAGAAATCATGCAATCGCTACATACGTATAGTTCCCCCCTTCAAATTTTCCATATCTTTATTCAAAATTAAAATGTTTCTTCTTTGAAAATGACAAAAACATGAAGGGTTCACTCTAATGCGTGTTGCTGCTGACAAAATTAACCTCTTCATAATCTGTATGTACACTTGTAATGATAAAGATTTAAATGTCTTTCTAACATTTGCTGATATATGGTTGATGTCCGATCCTTATCACTGTTGCAAATAAAGTCCAGGTATTGAGGATATATTTGTTGGAAATTTCACTTAATTGGCTTCCCACATGAGCTAGTGGACGGAGTTTTTTCATTCAAATATTGATAACATTTCCTGATAACATGAGTCCATGGCATAAATACGGTCGCTTTTCGTTTTCTCAAATTGAGAATAAAGCATTGAAAATATTCCCTCCAACTCCTCAGTCCAATTTAACGTTTTTGGTACTAATATTTTTCTGGAGTATAACATGGACGGAATTAATCGAGTATCGTTGAACAAAAGTTTGAAAGAAAAAAAAAACAACGCTTAAATCTGAAAAAAAATATTTTTTTACATTTTAGGTTAAGGTAACAAACACCTGTACAGCTTCAAGTAAAAATCAACTGACGATGAATCAATAACTTTTGAAAGGATAAAAAAGCAGCATCCGCTTCTTACTTTAATATCATTTTCAAAGTAGAGTTTTGAGAGACTTATAAGTATATAGATATTAGCTTACAGTTTGTACTAAGTAAATATTTGACATCAATTTTAATAAGAGAATAACGGAATAGTCTGCGCAAAACAGATTAGTTGGTGACAAGCGTGCGAGTTTAGAAAAGTTTATAGTGTGACATATTTGTTCTGCACAAACATATTTAGTAATATCTTGAGAAATTTAATGCTTGATTTTACTGTACAGTGATAAATTTTGAAAATGCGATAGAACAGAATTATGGTCTAAACTTCAGAAACCTCAAATGACCATACCAAATATACTCCCTTATCAGTCGAGTCCAGTTGCAAACAGCATAACCCGCGGGCAGAACAGTGTATAGAACAGTGTATATGTTTGTTCTACTGATTTTTCTTAACCACATGCATAGACCCACATCTGTATTTATGCCACGGTAGATCCTGATCTGTGCAATGTTGCAGTTGGAATCGATATTAACTAGTCTATACTTTATATATTAAGATATTAATCATTAGAACTCAAAATGGATTGGCTGACGTTTTTAGCTGTCCTGTTAGTGAGCGTCAAGGCAGTTCTCTTTCACCAGTACTGTTATCAATACATTTATACCGCTTACAAATGCTATAGCCAAAGACAGTCATGATATAAACACAGAGTGTTATGTGCTGATGATCTACTAACGTTTCCTTTGATGAAGCACCCATCGAAAAAACTTAAATCAAATATCGATGATTGGGGCTTAAAAGAATCTGAATTACTTGTAATTTTCGAAAACTGTATTATCAAAGGAAGTTTGAAAAATAGTTCTTTAAAAATCACCAACTGAAGGTTGCTCCATCCAAGTAATGACTTGGTTCAGGTTTTTCATCTCGTGGTACATGGTAAAAGTATCAAATGTTTTATTAAAATAATCATATGGGGTATTTATTTAAACAGCGATTTTTGCAGGGGCCACCATGGAAAATACATAAAATTCTGAGAAGACTTATAGAGTACTGAGCAACAAGCTTAAGGGTATTTCGGAATCTCTCTTCCATCACAATAATCATTATTTTGATAATGTCGCTGACGTGAGAAATGAAGGCAGAGGATTTAAGTCATTGAAAAAAGCTAATTAGATATTAAAATAATATTGTAAATACAATATGTCAATAATATCAAACATTATCTAATATGCATTTATAGCAGAAACATATTCCTTCAAGACAAAATATGAAACTGCTAGTGTTGATGGAGGATGGGTGAGCCAACTTCAGAACAGGTAGTACGTGTATGGTAACAAAAAGAATACCAGAGGTATTTCAGGTCAGTATATAGTAGCGCACAAATAGTGATTAACAAATCTATTTGTTGCCGTTATGTACCTTTGGACCACAATACATAAATTCTATTTGAAGACCTCGTTAACGTCAAGCGTATAGTACTAAGTCAATAGCAAATTGTTTACGTTTGGAGAAATGTAAACATATATACTTTTAAAAGTCTTTTGTGCAAAGATACTGTTCATTTTAATATCACAAGGAGCTGAAATTTGCGGGTTTAGTTATGCACATGACATCGCATAAAATCTGCTGTGATCTACTTGGTTACGGATGAGCTTGTATCCATGTATATTGTTACAATGTTTAAATTCTAATTCTAATTACTGAAATTGTCCAATAGCAGACTTCTACAACACATGTCATCATGCATTTTAAATGGACTGATACTTCATGTTGTAAATCTTTAGTTCATTTAATTAACTAATTAATGAAAGTAGTTTACACGTATGGATTTGAAGAACGCAGTTCATCCAAGGTGTGGGTAACGAATTAATTTTCATCAATTCATTGTTCAGGCAGACGCGTATTGATATCGATATATAACCATGGGATATCAACATAAATTAATTAAATAGCTTGATAGTTACAAATCATTAAGCATGACTTTATTAATGAACCATACCACATAATTATTATTTCTTTTTTTACGGGGATAAACATATAGTGTTCAACTATTAAGCTTTGCGTATGTTGGCCAAAACACATTTAGAGGTGAAATCCGGGGGAGGGGGGGGTGTCCATGCATACCTAAATGTTATTTTTAAAACCCACTGTAAATTAACTTGATTGAAAATTAAAGAACAGTTGTTTGAATCCAACTCAAATTTTCAGTCTGAATATAATTTTGTTTAATGTGTGTAATGTTATAACTTGAATGATAGTGTAATGCTATAACTTGAATGATAGTGTAATGCTATGACTTGAATGTTAGTGCAATGCTATAACTTGAATGTTAGTGTAATGTTATAACTTGAATGTTAGTGCAATGCTATAACTTGAATGTTAGTGTAATGTTATAACTTGAATGTTAGTGCAATGCTATAACTTGAATGTTAGTGTAATGTTATAACTTGAACGTTAGTGTAATGCAATAACTTGATTGTTAGTGTAATGTTCTAACTTGAATGTTAGTGTAATGTTGTAAATTGAATGTTAGTGATGGTTGCTAATATAATTATATGTAAAACCCTCTGAAGATAAATTTCTAACTACCTCGACAAGTAAAAACAAGCTGACATGAAATTCACTATGTAGATATGTATTTTGTACGCATCTGAATAGAGAAAGGAATATAGAAAGGAACTTTAAGAATCTTTTACGGCAAACATTGTATAAATTTGTTACAATTTATATGTTTCCTATCTCGTTCTCCAGTTGTGTTTGTCAATCATGTATACTGCTATTTATGCCATGTGCTTGTGGCCTATATTACTTGAATGAAAATATACCGAGTTTGCGAGACTTTTTTGAAGTACTTGTTGTTTTATTTCAAATATATATATATATATATATATATATATATATATATATATATATATATATATATATATATATATATATATATATATATATTGTACTCACTTTTAAGTCATGTCTATCTGCATGCAACAGTGACCCTGTTCTGTCGTTACATAATGCGTCAGCAGATCAGGGTCTATTTTGTACGTTTCTATTGATTACTCGCAATAAACTGTACTGACGCAGATCTGCCAGCGCGTGACCCGACGGCAGATGTTGGTTTATGCAGTTGGCAGTTGGACCCGACTTATAAGCGAGTACAAATGGCAATGGTTATGGATAATGTATAATAGTTTCAGAAAATTTAATAGTAGTTTTAGAAACTTAATGAAGATGCGTGCTATGTTATTTTTTCATGGATACTTTTTTTGTTTTGTTAAAAGTACAGTAAACGCTTACTGTTGTGTTCAGGAGATGTAATACTTTAGAGGTACGAATTACGACAGCATACCAGCAGCAATCGACGTTAAGATTCCTAAAAGTTCATTGGAAGAGGGAGCCTGACCCTACACTGGAAAAGCAGTTACTTATGTTAAACATACGTTTTAATACACTCTGTATTACAACATATTTTTTTTACATAAATCTGGTAGTACAATATGTTGAACATATGTAGCTTAACATAACATGTATGTATTTTTGCAAGGAAGGTCATGTGTAAAACGTGATTTGATTCATATTTGTAAAAAAGATAAACATTTGGTATGTATATATTATACAAGAAATCTAAACTTGTAAAACTTGTGATAGGTGTATTGTGTGCATGTTAAACAGATGTTTAAGCATAAGCAACTCACGTATGTTTTACATGCGTGGTACACACGTTTCACATTTGTCAATTGAAACACTTTTTTAGCATGCTGTATATATGTAGAACATACGGTCATATGTGAATTGTATGTGCCGTTTTTAATGTTATTGTAGATAAAGACTTTTGAAGCCCACCGGAATATTAATAAAAGTTCTAAAAAGTCATCTTTCAAAAACAAAATTTTACAAGTCATTTTGGAGGTCTGTTGATGACAGAATTCACCCAAGTGGCGAAGAACTTTTGTAATCTATATAACAAGAATGTCGCACTTTTTGCTTTGTTTGCTTTAATTAAATATCTTCATTTGCGACTTCAATATCTAAATTCCAAAACTAGGATCGGAATAATCATATAGATCCTTTATATATAATGGTAGATTTGTAGTTCGGTATTAAGACACTGTCCTTTATAACAAACGCCATTAAAAAGGATTTGAAGTTAGAAATCTGAGTTGGAAATGAATCATTTGCGATGTTCAGCTAAATGCTCAGTAATGGCAACCGATATAAATAAAGATCGTCATCTCTGCCGAAAATGAACAACTTAATATACAATGCTGCCTGTTTATGAAAAGGAAAGCCATATCGAAAGACGAATCATGTAGCTAGAAGCGAGGAGAAAAAGATGAAAGGCAACCGTTAAAACCACGAGAAGGCATTTCGTTTTAGATTGGTGCTCTCTCGTATTTCTGAGTTTCCAAACCCAAAGTTTGTAGACATCGTAATTAACAGATCGACATTTGAATTTTTGTTGTATTATTTTATGCATTAATAAAGCAACAGTTCTTTCTTTAGTTCAATTATACGTCTAAATTAAGTGTTTTAGTGGACGATATATTAGTGAAGTAGCAATTATACCTGTACGTTCTGTATTTCCGGTCCCTTTGACTACTGGAAAGGTGAAACACTGTTTTTCATGCACTGTCTCAATAGAAGACCAACTGTAGACTTAGCTACATAGTAAAGATAAGTTCATGACGAAAAGGGTCATTTATGTCGGAGCTGAATTTCGCTTATATATGCCTTATCATTGATGAACAAATGCAAACCTATGCCAGACAGCAAGGGAATACGATTGTATCACTACGCGTAAGAGGGTCAAAGGCGTGTTTAGGCTTGATTATTATTACATTATAGGCCATATAAGGAGTTCATTCAAAGGAATGCTTTTATAATAAGAAAAACAGGTTATACAGTTTATACATAGTCTGAGAGTATACTCATTCCCATACATATGAATGTTTTCTCGCATCGCAAAATTAGGAAAGGCGCTGCTAATCCTTAAGTAAGCAAATTTACTCGCATTGTCCTAATGACAAAAGCTGATGTTGTGGTCTTATTATCCAACCATTACATTGACTAAATTTTCAACCATGCCCCACATAGTCATATGAAAATGGTTAACAAGGTCATTGCAGGATAAACTCTTTTCACAATGATTCCTTTTGGAATTAATGGTACAAAATGTAGTGTTGCAAGCTTACAAACCAATATCGAGATGGAACCTATATATAAGTCAAGGATGACCATTTTTGTGAAAGAAAATGATGAAGTCAACGAAAAGTATACGAGACCTTAACAAAATCTTCAATAATTCCCGGGTGGTCGAGTGGTCTAAGCCGCTCACCTTTACCGATCACTCAAATCTCGCCTCAATCCGCCAAGTTCTACTCTTGGCTCAGCCAACGATAGTATGTGAGAGAGCCTACCAGTAGCTTCTCGTGGTTCAGTGGTTCTTCCGGGGATATTTCTGGGTTTTACCCCTGCCAAATATACTGGCCTCCCACACACCAACCCCAAACAAAACAAACCAAACAACATTCCGTAAGTAGGCCGCGCAGGCTTTCTGTTGCGGATAGGCTATATAATACCAACAAATTGTCTTACATTAAGATGTTTACTCACCAATATAAACTTTCACTTAGATAGTATATGATCCTTAACCAGTGCAAATTGGTGAATTTTATTATACTGATTAAACAATTATCTTACATATATGATGTTTAATCACATACTTATATGAAGATAGATTTTCAAGTAAGTGTAACGCCATAAAATGCACAGTAACCTATATAGCTTGTTGGTGGTGTTTTGGATTGCGTGACGCCTCTAACATCCTTACTTGGGGATAGATTTTTAACTAGGAACTGCGCAAGGAAATGCATAACTACCTATCATTTTCAGTGCTATGTAAAAATATCCATTTTTAGGACGTTTGAATAATCCAGTTCTCAAGCAATCAACATTCATCAGTCAGTTTCTAAAACAACAGTGTCATTAAAAGAGCATTGTTGAATATGTCAATAATATCTATTACGTGTGCATATGGTAGAAAGAAAGAAAGAAAGAATGAAAGAAAGAAAGAAAGAAAGAGAGAAAGAAAACAAGAAAGAAAACAAGAAAGAAAGAAAAAAGAAAGAAAGAAAGTAAGAAAAGAAGAAGAGGAAAGAAAAAAGAAAAGAGAAAATAATAAAGATAAAAAGAAAAGAAATAACAAGAAATGAAAAGAAAAGAAAAGAAAAAAGAAAAAAAGAAAAAAGAAAGAACATAAGAAAAGAAAGAAAATAAAGAAAGAAAAGTAAGAAAAGAAAGAAAAAAGAAAAGAAAAGAAAAAGAAAAGAATAAGAAAAGAAAAGAAAAGAAAAGAAAGAAAGAAAGAAAGAAAGAATCGATTAAACTCCAAGTGAAATGATCTTGCGTAGATAAGACTATATCTTTAAAACAAATTTAAATATAAAATGAAAATGACATTTAAAAATCTAAGCCAATAAAATGTTGCTCATCTAGTCCTTGAAAGATATTTTCTTTGAAGACCATCGTTGATCATGTTGGCCAGTTTGTTCATCACAACATACAGTCGATAATTATGTACATACGTCAAGCAGTTATTTTTAATACAAAAATACTTTGTGCTCTATCAAATATATATTCAAATCTATTTTTCAAAAGTAAGCCCACCTGTTAATAAAACTGACCTCGATAACAAGCATTGCAAAATGTACAAATGGTTAAAATAGGTCTTGATCTACTTTTCAAAGTCTCTAGTCAAGATGATGAAGTTAGGGCAAGGAGACGGTGTACGTGCATTCTCGGAGCTGTTAAATAGCCTTAAGTATTAGAAGTAAGAAGCTCCCGGGTCCAGCAACTGGGGCAAAGTTCCAGTGGGAATCAAGGAGGCTCCAAGTAAACTTCACGTCACGGTCAGTCTGCTTTTTATCAGTCCAATTGCGCTAGTGTGGAAATTTCATGAGAATGCTAGGAAACCGTAAAATCATTAGATTAAAATACATGACGGACGTTTTTTAAGAATGCTTGAGAAAATTTAGGATCGATTAAACGGATTAAAATGAAAAGTTACATTCTAAGGGAGCTAACTTGAAAAGGATGTAATCATTGTTAAAAATAATCCTTACAAAGGATTAATTCCCATTATGGTTTGACATTTATGACTGAGATCTAAAATAATTTTTTCAACTGTTCCCTAAAAACAGGCACGTATACAACTTAAACAACACATGATAACATTTAAATGAAAAAGAACATAGAGGCCATTAAACAGGGAGACGATAATTACGACTTGGGATCAAATAAAATCAAAATTAAACGCTACAGAAACGCATACGAGAAGAAAAAAAAGCCAATGAGCAAACACAAAATAGAGTAGTTTCACATATCAAACATAGCATATCAGCCACATCTGCATAAAACAACGTACTGTTTTTCCAAAACCATTAGAACATGATAATACCAATTATCACTGAACGAAATCATTAAAATTAATCTGTCAGAGATTTTATATACTGGACATATATTCCTTTAAAGTTTCAAGGTTGACTGTCTACTGGACCCTATCCAACTACAAGAATTACTTTGATCTCTATTGATATATACATAAACGTTTGAAACTGATCTAAATGGTAGGGAACTAAAATTAGACTTTAAAGTGAATTAGTCCATTCATTGTTTGGTTGCAAAACAATGCATGGCATTCCACATTAACGAGCGTTAGTTGTAGGTAATCTCTTCTGAAATACATAGTAAAATGAGCTGATGGAGCGTATCAAAAGTGTGAGAATTGTAAAAATAGTTCAAAATTAGAAGCATGTCCTAATTTTGTATTTTCTTTCGAGTATATCATTAAAACTTATTGGTGGGCTTCACCAAGTATTAGAAGAAAAAAATTATACGTGGGAGGATGAGAGCGTTATGCAATATTTTTTCGCATGGGTTGGAAGAAAAGAAGTAACAATTTTCAGAATCCAAGAAGAGCTATTTAATTTACAAATTGCTTTCTGTAATTGTTTTTGGCTGTTAGGTCTTGTTTAAAGTGATACCTAAGTTGCCACATGTCTCAGCTCTTTATACTACCTCATTGCTGATTTTAAGAGATATGTTGGTGTCCGCAGGTTTTGCTTCTTTTCTTTTAGAAAATAGGAGCAAAGAACTGATTTTGCCAAAATGTGGAGACTTAGTTACTTGGCTTTGAACACTAATGTAGAAATGAATAAGCTCTGACTACAGCACTGCTATTATTGTGTTAACAGTTTTGAAGGCTAAGTAAAGTGCAATATCATCTGCATACTTCTTTGATTCGGTATTTTGAATTAGGTCGGCAAATAATTAATATAAATAACAAACAAATAACGACCCAAGATGGATCCTTAGAATCAATGAGTCGGAAATGTTGCCATTAATTACTGCAGTTTGTTTTCTGTTTGCTAGATATTCACAAATCCTCAGCAATTCAGTGTCCTTAATGTTTTACTGTGTCAGTTTAACGTAAAGACTGGCGTGATCAACATCATCAAAGGCCATCTTTTAATCAAGGTCTAACAATCCCACTATCATGCCATTTTTAAATTTGTTAAAAACATATTTATTCACATTAAGAAGTCCAGATTCCGCGGATTAAGACTTTCTCGAACTAGACTGGACGCAAGGGAAGAGATCAATATATGTGAAATAAGATTAAAGATCGGAATGAACAGTTGCTCATAAACTTTGAAAAGTAGTGGCAAAATATACACTGGGCGATAGCGACCTAGACTTGATTTACTATCTTTCTTGCAACTGACACAAAGACGTGCATTTTTGTTGATGGTTTAAATTTCACATTTTTAATGAGAACTAATGGAAATAAAAGGAATACATATTCTCGCGAGTTTAGGTTCTTTATTGTCAATGTCAATCGCCGTTTTATAAGAGAAGTTTTTCATTATGTTATAAATATCTTTTGCAGATACAATCTGAAAGGCAAATTTATTACTCCAGCTTGGTAATTTTGTTCTGCAGAAAACACAGTGGAAGTCACATAGAACTCAGAATAGTTTTAGCAAGATTTTCCCCAATTTCAGTAAAGAACGCATTATAATACCGACAATAAATTTTGAGTAGGAAATACCTTTTATCTGAGTTTCAGAAAAATGATGCCAGAGTTTACCTTTTGTTAGAAGCTCTTTTATATAAAAAAAAGATCACATTTGCCTGCCGCCACTTTCAGAAACATGTCGAACAATCAAAATATTGCTGCATTTGCCAGCACCAGTAATGAATCTCTCAAAGGGAGCTATTGATCAAGGCCCTTTAAATTTTCATAACTACAATGTCTCTAAGATAGGAGTCACCCGAATAGACAAGCTTTGTGTACTATACACTGCAAAGCATGCCTTGTAAGCAATATTACTCGAGATCCTGCATGACTCTCTATGAAGTCAAGGGACAACTGCGTAAAGTACATGCGGTACTTCCTACAGTGGCTATGCAAGATGTTACTATTTATGGACATTCGATTTCACTCCATAACAAGGCAGCAACGAGAGACATACTGTAAAACAATGGGCAGCTGTTTGTGTGGAAATTCAGTTTGCGTAAACACTCGACGACACGGTGAGTTGGGTCGTATCTGTGGAATGCGAAAATAACATTCGAGTCAACAATCTAAGAGAAGAGATCATGGACACCCACACACGAATCCACTCCACCCCATCCCACACATACATATTCATAGGGAACGCGGTAATTATAAAGTCCTTAATGGGAGCAGACGACTGAATATCATCAATAGCAACATCAGCAGCCAAGTTCAAAATGATGTTAGTTGCGAAGAAAGAAATACTGGCACGCTAGTTGCAATAAGATAAGGCCTTGATGAAAAAGTCTTAAATCGTGTGTTTTCAATAGTGTTGATTCAGTAATTTTATCTTCTGTATTCCGTTCTCTAAATTCTTGGTATACGAGTGGAAAACTATTTATGAATATTAAAATACCTTATAAATTTCAAATACAGATTTGTCGTGTCTCAGCATAAAGCAATTGCTTCTGAATATGTTTAGGGACGTGAAAAATAGCGTAATGCTCATTGCTATCATTAACAAACTTTGCAGATAAATGTTTTTCAGGCACATTAGTATTACCAATATGAATATTTGATTCTCCAACACAATTTTCACTCAGAGTCGTTTCTCCGCATGCGTATGCAACAAAATACGAATTTGTTACAAATTTTACTATTTTATTATCTCTTGTGGAAAAATAAACGTATTACCTCGCTTGGAAGCAATACATTAATATGCTACACGCCCCCCCCCCCCCCCCCCCGTGCCATTAATTCATTTTGGAGATTCATCACTTTATCATTTAAGCATCATTTACACGAGCGTTAAAGATAAAATTGGTGGGACCAAAAATAACATTTATAAAATTACCTTGCGCCACTAATTACATTGAAATGTGTTCAAAGGCCTCATATTGCATAATCTCCAAATTATTTAAGACTTCATAGTGTCACACGTAACTACTATCATCATATGCACCCATTTTTCACAACTCGCAATATTGATGTACATTCTAGAGTTTTAATAAAGTCAGTAGGTCTTCTACACCATCACCCAATTCATATGCATATATGTTCTTATTTTTGTTAACACTTTTATAAAAACCTCTTTAATTTCGTTTCCTTTGAATATTACTCTTCGAAATCGAAATAGTTTTATTTTTTAATTACATGTTTCTATTCCATCTCATTTTTCTTTACCTTTGTTTCCACACATGCTCTTTTCCATATGTCTCATTGTTAACGTGATTGTCATACGGACACAGGCTATTGTCAAATTGTCAAGTATTTCAAATAAAAAATGGAAATATTTCTTGAGAAAAACTTGCCCTTTATCCAACTCATTTCTCCTTGTTATCCTTACTGGACTTGTCAATGTTAAACTCGTTAAAATATTGATAGTGGTTTGGGTCGTTTTCAGTGAACGGACTGCGGGGTTTTGCCATGTGATTGTTTAATGGTCACAAGAAACTAATAAGTCAATTCGGGACACTACTTTCTGTTCATTGTTTTTCATTGTAAAGCCATCCGTTGCAATAGTTTTGCTTCCAACACTGATTTGCAAAATCTATCAAGTGTTATTAATGACCATGGTCATTCACGATTTCGTGATAAGAACAGTAAAGCAGTTGCACGCGACCTGCTTTATGAAGACTATTATTTAGATTTGAAACCTTAATTTCTAATTATTCCTCGGCAGTCCAAACTCCAAAGATACGGGCTCTGGGCATTGTCCGTGTCAAGGTTTACGCAATAAATCCATTAAACCCTGAAGACACCATGCATGAAGACTGAGAACTAACCGTGGCAAGCCCTTGTCGCGAGATGAAGCCGGATTGGGACTGGATTAGGGAAGACACCAAAAGCAATTGCGTTTATAAGATGTTTATTTATAAACGCAAATTAAATATTAACAAATCTGCCACCATTATAAAAAAGATAAGGAAATTTATAAAGTCCCTAACATGGAACTATCAACAACAATTAACGAAAAAACTCTAACATGAATTTAACAAATGGAATTTCAAACAAACGTAAATTAAGTTCTATCACCGATCAACAAAATAAAAGTATATGATCTACACCACAATATAAACAAACTTGAATGTATCGTTCATACAAAGATATTGAAATGCATGTAAATTTCAATGTATCGTTCATATAACGATTTTGAAATGCATGTGAATTTGAATGTATCTTTTATATAATGATATTGAAATGCATGTAAACTTGAAAGTATCGTTCAAATAACGATATTTAAATGCATGTAAATTTGCTCAGATAGCAATAGTGAAAACAACAACGTGGAACACAATCTATATAAATATCGTGGCGTCCATTTGACGTTAAAGATGCACGTTCCACTCGTTCTAGTCAATGGCCAGAGAAGCGCCCACGCACGGTCCGCTCCTCTCAGTCTTTTGAAGGATCCATCGAGAGCCCTCACATCAATCACAGACCCGATGGTCGCGAAGCCCTGGTCCCTTGCATCGAGAAAACCAGCACACTCCTCCGATCCAACATCGCCATAACACAGCGTATACGTCACACGAAACACAGAGTTCTGTGACTCCACATCAAATCATTATAAGACACGGCAGCATGTATAAGGCAGCTAAAATTATAACTAAACCGTGTAGTACATATGACACGGTTAAGTACTTCTGCACTGATATATGTTGCGCATGCGCGCAGATGAATTCGTTACTTATTACATTAATCGTTCAATGCTTGCATCGTATAATTAAATTTCAATTTGCCTGTTCAGTTACAACAAATAGCTAACTCGAACCTGACTATATTATTTCTAATATGGCGTTGTGTAACCTAGGTATTGACTCTCTGTAGAATTTAGAACACATTCTAAAACATCTAAAGTATGAAACAATTCTTCATATGAAACGAATTGTAATAAAGAATACTTAAATTTCATTACCTCTACAGCTGGAGATTTGCTTCCTTAAAGGGGTAAGCTTTCTGACAAGACTCGTCGTAATGTAATTTGGTTATACAGAATTTGCACTATATGTACACTAGCTGTGACAGATATGCGCAGCTAGCTACTTAGGTTTTCCCGCTGCAGGCAATTCGCACGTGCAGCATAGTCTGAGTTTCGCTCAGGATTTCGAAATAACTAAGCCGAAAAAATATACCACCCTCGGGTGACGCTGTACGCGGCAACGAAACCCGAGTACATTTTTGACAACATATTCATATTGATATAACTCGTACACAATTCCATGACAGCAATATTACCAATAATACCAAACAAAACAATCATACTCTGGGATTGAATCACAAAGTTTGTAATGTTATTCCATAGCAAGAAAATAACACAGTCTTCCGTTTAAACTTCCTGGCAACATAAAACAAAATGTCACTATTAAACTAACTACATACTCCAGGCTACAAGTTCGTAGTTGATGATGATGCTTGGGGGTCCGCGTCCTGAGTCATCACGTTTGTTTTCTTTAGGCTTATGGTCAACCCAAACTCATCGCATGCTTTAGCAAAGTGGTCCATCAGGCGCTGTAGCTCAGCTTCTGTGTGAGTGACTAGAGCAGCATCGTCTGCGAAGAGCATATCCCTGCTTGTTGCTTCACACACTTTGCTCGTTTCCTTCAGTCGTGCCAGGTTGAGCAGTCTGCGTGTGCAGGTAGATACTTTCTGTGGACGTCCGAAAGGCATGCTTGAGCAGGACAGAAAAGAAGATCCCGAAGAGACTGGGAGAGGACGCAGAGGACGCAGCCCTGTTTCACCCCGCTGCGGACGTCGAAGGGGTCGGCCATTGAGCCATCGTACTGCACTGTGCCTTCCGTGTCATCGTGGAAGGACTGGGTCATGCTTAGCAGCTTTGGTGGGCATCCAATCATCGCCAGGATTGTGAAGAGTCCGTCTCCGCTGACCAGATCGAACGTCTTGGTGGGGTCTATAAAGGCCAGGAAGAGGGGTCTGTATTGTTTTCTGCATTTCTCCTGCAGTTGCCTGACGGAGAACATCATGTCAATTGTGGACCTCTTTGTATGGAACCCGCACTGCGACTCTGTATACACTCTGTGAGCAAGCGTCTGCAGTCTGTTCAGGATGACGCGTGCGAAGACTTTAACCACGATGCTAATAAGGGATATGCCCCTGTAGTTGTTGCAGTCACGTTTGTCGCCCTTGTTCTTGTACAGGGTTACGATGCTGGCGTCTCTCATGTCCTGAGGCACTGCACCCTTATCCCAGCACTGGCATAGGAGGTCCAGCAGGTTTGTGAACAGCACGTTGCAGCCCCACGTAATGACTTCTGCTGGGATGCCATCCTTCCCTAGGGTTTTACTTAAGGCCAGCTTCTCTAAGGCCCTTTTTAGTTATGCCACAATAGGTTTCTGGTCCAGTTCAGCCATGAGAGGGAGGTTTTCAATGGCGTTGAGGGCATCGTTGGTCACGTGGTTCTCGCTGGAGTACAGTTCAGAGTAGTACTCCACACAACGCTCCATCTGCTTGCTCTTGTCGTGGATGGTATCGCCTGCGGCAGACTTCAATGGTGCTGTCACTTTCTTTGTGGGACCCATTGCTTTCTTTATGCCATTGTACATGCCTCTGAAGTTTCCGATATCTGCTGCTGACTGAATGCTCTGACAAAACTGAAGCTAGTTTTCATTGGCGCACTGCCGTGCTAACCTCTACACTTGCCAAGTTTCCCAGCATGGCCACACTTCTTCGCTAACGTCGCATGAGATGGCTGGGCCATGTACGTCGTATGGATGAAGGACGGATCCCCAAAGACCTTCTTTATTCGAACCTATTTTCTGGCAAAAGGTCGATCGTTGGCCAGATCTCCGCTTTAAGGATGTCTGCAGGCGCAACATCGATGTCAACACCTGGGAAGAGCTTGCTCTGGACAGGTTCAGCTGGCGACACGCTCTGATCACTGTTCTGAAAACCGACGAGAACAAGCTACGGTTGCTAGCTGATAAAAAGCTATCTCAGAGGAAGAAGAAGCAGCTCCAACCCACACCAGACTCAATCTTCAAGTTCAGCAAGGACTGCCATTCCCGTGTTCGCCTCCATAGCCACAGCAGACGCCGCACAACCACCAACCGGGACATCTCTCATTGGTGCTCTTCCATCGTCTCTCGAGACTAACGGTTGCCAGCCATATTACAGGCTACAGCTATGACAAGTTGTAGCATACTAACCGGCAGGGAGGTAGATGGAAGCAGTGTTCTTGGGCGCCAAAACAGCAGATAAAAATTAAATTGCAGGAAATCGTTGGAAGATATATCATCGTCGCCCCTGGCACTCATTACCCTTAGTACACCATTGAATGAAAGATAAGGCGTCACGAGATTACACAGTGATTGGCATATTCCATATTAGATTATATGACCGCAATAGACTATATATTGTTAAAATCCGGTCAAACATCTCAGCCCATTTATGTTTGCTAGAGTACAAATAGATTCTAATGCCCATTTCCAGTAGGGTACAAATGAATTCTAATGCCCATTTCCAGTAGGGTACAAATGGATTCTAATGCCCATTTCCAGTAGGGTACAAATGGATTCTTTAATGCCCATTTCCAGTAGGGTATAAATGGATTCTAATGCCCATTTCCAGTAGGGTACAAATGGATTCTAATGCTCATTTCCAGTAGGGTACAAATGGATTCTAATGCCCATTTCCAGTAGGGTACAAATGGATTCTAATGCCCATTTCCAGTAGGGTACAAATGGATTCTAATGCCCATTTCCAGTAGGGTACAAATGGATTCTAATGCTCATTTCCAGTTACTCATAATTAATTAAAGGGTCTTAAGACTTAGTTTTCAAAGAGCACATCCCAATGCACATAAACACTCATAGTAAAATTGTTTCAGAAAATGAATTAATTTAAAACTCCTATTATAAAGGAAATTTCAGTAACAAGTAAATAACTGACATGCTTTGAAGTGAAATGCCATAACACAATTTCGTTAAGAAAACAAAAAAAAAAAAAAAAAAAAAAAAAATGAAACGTACATGGTTATTCTATGGCATGATTCTGAGGGCAAACTAAGTCAAGCACACATGATTCGGTCCGTTGAACATCAATGAACACACACAATGTTTACAGGGTTAGCAAATTCTAACATGAAGAAACAGGTGATCCACCAAAGCAACACGACTCAATACAAAACACAAATAAACTTAGAGGAAGAGACATGGCGAGCAAAGCATTAAAATGCAACATAAAATTCTATTCCATGAATCTTTCATGAGCCATCTATCCGGGACTAAGCCACTGCAAGTAGATAATTACTGTCTTTCTATGCAAATTCATTTTATGAAGTAAAACATCAACATTTTAATTTACTGCATACTCGAGGTTACATTCACGGCAGCCTAACACGTTATGATAGTACACAGTCTGTGACATGATCTAACACGTCATGATAGTGCACAGTCCGTGACATGATCTAACACGTCATGATAGTACACAGTCCGTGACATGATCTAACACGTCATGATAGTGCACAGTCCGTGACATGATCTAACACGTCATGATAGTGCACAGTCCGTGACATGTTTATGATTTCATGACATGACCACAATATACTCCATTTACTCGAAACCGATCACATTCTCTCTGAAATTAAAACTGCACAGACGCGTCAGAAACAGTCCAAAACGTCCATATTATGATATATTTAGACTCGATATATAAAACTCGCATTCTAAATATATGTAAGGCCTAGATCCTATTGAATTCCTATAAATTAAAATATATTCAATATAACTGGACACAAACGTGAGTTTTATGCGAATCAAATACTAATTGTTTTTATTGCAACTTAAAGTCCTTCAGTCAAAAGAATCTCTTAAACTCTCTTTGCCTGCATACTGTTTGTTTCAACATAGATATGTTTACTGTAGAAATTACGGCACGTTAATCGGAGTCCATTCAATTATATATGCTCATCCAAGCTGAGGTGGAAAAAATATTAAAATATTGAAAATGAGTAGAACAAAGGTCAATCAAAAATATCACAATGTAACCTTTAATATCATTAGACAATTTTTAAATGCACAAACACAGTAAAATGTAAAAATTTTAATATAACAGTGTTCTAGTTACCAAGGCATATCCACATGAAACAACATGACCTTGCAGTAAACAGTTCACACGAGACGGACTAAATCGAATTCATTTAGATGTAAAATGCAGGTCACAAAGGCAAACTCTTGGTGGAAAATTGTCACCTTTTATGATGACGAGCCTGTATTTTAAGACCGTAACCTTTTATTACAATAGCCATATATTCAAACGACTGTACACGAATAAAATCATTCAACAAGATTTATAAGCATCTAGTGGCTTCCATTATACAGTATTGCTTGAGGAGCGATATTGTGGATATCAGTCTCGTTTTTTCTAACAAACCAGGCTCGTTCGTGCATCAGAGCCCACTCGTGAGTTGTGAACGAAAACGGGCTGATAACCGTTTTTAACAATCCCTGTTCAAAATGGTTACATATCCATTCCAGAGGATACGTCTTTTGCTTCTTTGTGTGGCAAGTACTCGGAAGAGATTTAAGAATGCTAGGTATGGGAACTGGCATAAAGTATTCCGTTGGAGCCAAGTACACCCCATTGTCGTCTGTTGGTTTCAGGTGTCCTGCCTCTGTTATATAGTTCCTATAGACAATAGATACAAACAGGGGACCTACAGAATCTTGTCTTTCAGTTGCGATGGAAAATGAAGGGAGATTATATAATAGGGTTTTCATGAATGGGTGCTTTCGTCTGCAACCCATCAATGCGGTCCCCGCCTTGTCATGAGCAAAGCCTAAACGCATGGGATGAAGAAAGGGTTCTCGAGCCATAAAACACGAATACTTGCGCACAAATGGGTCTAATGGACGAAAGAATCTGATATCTAAGTCGGCATATACTCCACCATATTCGTAAAGAACTATATAACGCATGGCGTTAGAGCGATGCATATCCGAAGGATAATTATCCCAAAATGTCAAAATATACGGACACATATCTTTTATAAACTTCCGCATGCTGTCGTCTGTCCAAAATCTGTACACCCAGTGTGGGTGATTCTGTAGCAAAGATTTTATATTACTCTCAAATTGACGAAGAACGTTGTTGTCGATCCATTTCTGATGAAACATGTTTTCGATCTTCAGTGGACCCTCTGCTGGAAAAGATTCTGGCTCCGATAGATATGATGGTGTTTTGGTTGGGTCGAATAGTTCAAACCTTTCTATCAATTTTTCCTCATCAGATGCAAGAGTGTTTATGGATGGGCCGCCTACAGGTTCTCGTTCCTTACCCGCCAATATAAATAGGTAAATTATTACCGTGAGAAAAAGCAGTGAAAACACAATCTTCGTCCTTTGAATACATTGTCTAGGAAAACGCATCTTTCTGTCACGAGCTATCTGGAAGAGATGATTGAAATAGTCATATACGTCTTTTATGCAATCGACTTGAAAAAAGACATCTGTCAATTCACTTTGATTATTAAGAGAAAAATGAACCTCAATAATCAGCACCTCCAACTGACCCACAACCTGAATTACCAACACCTTAATAATATTAACCGTCATCTACACCTAATCCTCATCCTGCTTCTACTGTTAATACAATACTGCCACCAATCTATATGCCCTGCACATCTAAAACTCTAATCATACTAAAGCTATCAGCATGAGGTAGGAAAATAAAAATAAATGCAATTTTGCATTTTTATTTTTTATTGATTAAGAACCTCAATAAAACATGTAGTGTTTTGACCACCAATCTCCAAATACGTCTTTGCAAACTTTGTTCTTATTGTTATACCTAATAGTTTTGAAGACTTGTTTTAATTTTAAGTTATATTTTGCTTTTGTCTTTTTCCTTGGCGTGGACAGTTCTGAGGAACGTATATGTGTATCAGCTAGTTTATATCACAGTCTGCACGTACCTGGTAAAGTTATTCATCGATCTCAATGACAATGCGCTTCCATCAAAAGTAGGTAAGAGAGCCTATCGTAGCTTAAATACATACGCAAAAAGTCGTGTCCTGCGAAGAAGTGTTCCCGTTTTCCTTCTCCTTCACGTAATACTATAAACAATCTCATTCCCTAAAAGTCGATTTAAATATGTTTAAACACCGTACATATAACTAGGAAGTCTATGCTTTTTGCCAGAGGGTTGGAAAGGTCTCACAGGTATATGAATCATGTTCAAACCACAATAATTTATCTTGTCGTTTGCTTAATAATTTAAAATATTCAATCCATTGGCAGCATTTAAAATGTGTGGTTGGGCCTATGAGTCTGTTTGTCTTTTATTCGATTAAAGCACATACATACATACATACATACATACATACATACATACAGACAGACAGACAAACAGACATACATACATACATACATACATACATACATACATACACACATCCATGCATGCATGCGTTCGTACGTACATACATACATACAGACAGATAGACAGACATGCATACATACATACATGCATGCATGCGTTCGTACGTACATACATACATACATACATAGTCAATAACTACCTGCTTCTGATACCAGCATTTAAAATATGTGGATGGGCCCATGACTCTGTCTTTTATCCATTTAAAGCGCATACATGCGTAAGTACATACATACATACATACATACATACATATTTGCTCAATTATTTCCAGCTAAAAATCAGAACATTTACATGGCATCAGCTCATCAGTTGTCGAGAAGAATATACGTCCAAAAAATGTAAAATGTGCTCCCATCGATTTGTGAATAAACCACCACCAATACAGTAAGTGTCCTATGGTTAATTTGTATATCATGCAACACGAGACGCGATAACAAGATTTTCAAGACAGCCACTGAGGCGATCTTATTAAACACCAGATCAGCACCATGTTCACTTCGGGGCAACTAGACATTATTAGTCTTCTAGTGAAAACCTCATGTCAATACGACATTTTAGTCAGATTTTCAAGATGGCTGCCATGATAACTATATTGGAAGTCAGATTGGCACCAGTTTCATATAGTATCAACTAGACATGCGATGTTTTTCAGTGAAACCCCCATGCTGACATAACCATCCATTTAGGACAAAAATCGGCCATAGAATGAAAGTGTGTGTAAAGTTTCATGGCAATTCTCTAAGTAATTTATTAATAGTAGTAAACTTGTGCTAATGAACAGATTGAAGACGGACGAAGAACCATCCGATAGGCTATTCTGGTCTATCACCAGATGAGTTAAAAATTCGGCTTAATAGTTGACATTAACTTCCTAGCTTTAGTGCCCCCATTATAGCTTTCTAAGAAAAGTATGTTCTCAGAGACTCGTTGCTTCCGTCAAATGATACAATCTTGCTTACCAGTTTTTGAGAAGAGGTCTTATTTGTTAGTAATGGTCATTGGGCATTAGCTGAATAAATTTTCAATATCTTCATGCCAGTTTGCTGTCAAATTTGGTCAGATTCTGTCGATTGGTTCTTGGGAAGACGTATTTAAAGATGTTTTCTATTATTTAATAATGTCAAACAAGTCAGACGACAGATCAGCATCGTTAACAAATCTGAAAAAGCATTAAGTCATGATGACTTCTTTCAGATTTGGTTAAATTCTTTTGAGTGTTTCTTAGGAAGACGTCTTTTTTAAAAAGGTTTTTCTATTATTTAGCAATGTCAAACAAGTCAGACGACATATCATTATCGTTAACAAACCTTAAAGAGCATTAAGTCATGATGACTTCTTTCAGATTTGGTTAAATTATGTTGAGTGGTTCTTGAGAAGAAATTGTTTAAAGGGTTTTCTTAGTAATGGTGACAAATTTTTGATTGCAAAACTACATTTTTAGAAGAAATCTGAAAGAACTTCATGCTAGGATTATTTCTCTCAAATTCTGAAGAGTAGTTCTTTAGAAAAAATGTCAAAAGGTTTTTCTTGTATGGATGGCATAACTGCATCATCTAACAAATCTGAAAGGTCTGAGCACTAGGACACTTTTCAATCAAATTTGGCAAAATTCTGCTGAGCAGCTTTCAAGATGTAAACTTCAATTGTTAATGAGGTAAACTTAAATTGTTGATGAACAAATGATGGATGAAATCAGTACCATAAGATGCAGGCCATTATTTCTGGTACATAGTGATGGTCGAAAACCAATACATATGGGTTGGAAGAAAAGAAGTAACAATTTTCTTTGTCTTTCTGTGCAAATTCATTATATGAAGTACAACATCAACATTATAATTTACTGCATACTCCAGGTTACAATCATGGCAGCCTAACACGTCATGATATTGCACAGACCGTGACATGATCTAACACGTCATGATATTGCACAGACCGTGACATGATCTAACACGTCATGATATTGCACAGACCGTGACATGATTCATGCCATGACCACAATAGACTCCATTTGCTCGAAACTGATCACATTCTCTCTGAAATTAAAACTGCACAGACGCGTCAGAAACAATCCAAAAGGTCCATATTATAATATATTTCGACTCGATATATAAAACTCGCATTCTAAGTGTATGTAATTCCTAGATCCTATTGAATTCCTATCAATTAAAATATGTTCAATATAATTGGACACAAACGTGAGTTTTATTCCAATCAAATACTAATTGTTTTTATTGCAACTTAAAGTCCTTCAGTCAAAATCAAAGCAAATGAGGCCAGAAGAATCTCTTAAACTCTCTTTGCCTGCATATTGTTTGTTTCAACATAGCTAGGTTTACTGTAGAAATTACGGCACGTTAATCGGAGTCCTTTCCATTATATATTCTCATCCAAGCTGAGGTGGAAAAAATATTAAAATATTGAGAATGAGTAGAAAAAAGGACGATAAAAAATACCACAATTTAACCTTTATTGTCATTATACAATTACTAAATGCACAAACATAGTAAAATGTAAAATTTTTAATATAACAGTGTTCTAGTTATCAAGGCATATCCACATGAAACAACATAACCTTGCAGTAAACAGTTCACACGAGACGGACTTAAAACTGAATCGAATTCATTTATATATACAATACAGGTCACAAAGGCAAACTCTTGGTGGAAAATTGTCACCTTTTATGATGACGAGCCTGTATTTTAAGACCGTAACCTTTTATTATAATAGCCATATATTCAAACGACTGTACACGAATAAAATCATTCAACAAGATTTATAAGCATCTAGTGGCTTCCATTATACAGTATTGCTTGAGGAGCGATATTGTGGATATCAGTCTCGTTTTTTCTAACAAACCAGGCTCGTTCGTGCATCAGAGCCCACTCGTGAGTTGTGAACGAAAACGGGTTGATATCCGTTTTTAACAATCTCTGTTCAAAATGGTTACATATCCATTCCAGAGGATACGTCTTTCGCTTCTTTGTGTGGCAAATTACTAGGAAGAGATTTAAGAAAGTCAGGTATGGGAACTGGTATAAAGTATTCTGTTGGAGCCAAGTACACCCCATTGTCGTCTGTTGGTTTCATGTGTCCTGCCTCTATTATATAGTTCCTATAGACAACAGATACAAACAGGGGACCTACAGAATCTTGTCTTTCAGTTGCGATGGAAAATGAAGGGAGGTTATATAATAGGGTTTTCATGAATGGGTGCTTTCGTCTGCAACCCATCAACGCGGTCCCCGCCTTGTCATGAGCAAAGCCTAAACGCATGGGATGAAGAAAGGGTTCTCGTGCCATTAAACACGAATACTTGCGCACAAATGGGTCTAATGGACGAAAGATTTTGATATCTAAGTCGGCATATACTCCACCATATTCGTAAAGAACTATATAACGCATGGCGTTAGAGCGATGCATATCCGAAGGATAATTATCCCAAAATGGCAACATATACGGTCACATATTTTTATAAACTTCCGCATGCTGTCGTTTATCCAAAATCTGTACACCCAGTGTGGGTGATTCTGTAGCAAAGATTTTATATTACTCTCAAATTGACGAAGAACGTTGTTGTCGATCCATTTCTGATGAAATATTTTTTCGATCTTCAGTGGACACTCTTGCTGGAAAAGATTCTATCAATTTTTCCTCAGCAGGTGCAAGAGTGTTTATGGATGGGCCGCCAACGGGTTCTCTTTCCTTACCCGCCTATAAAAACAGGTAAATTACCGTGAGAAAAAGCAGTGAATACACAATCTTATATTGTATAGGCAAATGCATCTTTCTACTATCTTTAAGAGAGGTTGGAAATAGACATACACATATCTTATGCAATCGACTTGGAAAAAGATTTCTGACACTTCATTTTGATTATTAAGAGAAAAACGAACCTCACTAATCAGCACATCCAACAGACCTACAACCTGAATTACCACCACCTTAATAATATGAACCGTCACCTACTCCTAATCCTCATCCTGCTTCTATTGCTAATACTGCCCAGAACCTATATGCCTTGCACATCTAATACTAGTTATCAGCATGAGGTAGAAAAATAAATATAAATGAAATTGTGCATTTTTTTTATAGATTAAGAACCTCAATAAAACATGTAGTATTTTGACCACCAATTTCAAAATACGTTTTTGCAAACTTTGCTCTAATTCTTATATTTAATATTTTTGAATACTTGTGCTGTTTTAATTTTATGTTAGTTTTGCCCTTGATTTTTTTTTGCGGTGGACAGTTACGAGGAACGTACATTTGCATCAGATGGTTTATATCACACTGTGCACGTACCTGTTGAAGTTATTCGTCGATCTCAATGACAATGCGCTTCCATCAATAGTAGGATAGTGAGCCTGTCATAGCTTAAATACATACGCAAAAATTCGTGTCCTGCAAAGAAGTGTTTCAATTTTTCTCCTCTTTCACGTAAAACTAAAGAAAAATCTAATTCCCTAAAAGTGGATTTAAATATGTATAAAAAAACGTACATATCACCAGTAAGTCTATGCATTTTGCCAGAGGGTTGAAAAGGTCTTATATGTACATGAATCATTTTCAAGTCACATATCTTGTCGTTTGCTTAATAGTTTAAAATATTCGGTCTAGTAGCAGCATTTAAAATATGTGGTTGGGCCTATGAATCTGTTTGTCTTTTATCAATTTAAGGCACATACATACATACATACATACATGCATATATGCATACATATACCAATACATACATACATACATACATACAAACATACATGCATACATATATCCATACGTACACAAACACACACACACACACACACACACACATATATATATATATATATATATATATATATATATATATATATATATACACACACATACATACATACGTACATACATACATAAATAAATATACATACAGATGTACGTATATATGTACGTACACATACATACATACTTACATATGTTCGGAAATTGTTAAAGCTACATTAACAATCCAAATATAAACATACAGACACACATTCTCTCTCTCTCTCTCTATATATATAGAGAGAGAGAGAGAGAGAGAGAGAGAGAGAGAATGTGTCTGTGTGTCTCGTTCTCTCTCTCTCTCTCTCTCTCTATATATATCACATGTTCATGTGTGTGTACTTTACAATACTTATACTAAATATCGACCAAGTTCATAGTTTTCTCATGACTCAGAAACGTCAGTCAAATCTGTACTTTATAGTTTTCAAACTTTTCATCTTCTCTTACGCTGATTTGTATTGAAAGACACATGTTTTCGAAGTGACATATATTAAGCACAAAGCGACCACTTTTCAGCGGTATTCTTATGAAAGTTAATAATCATTAATGAAAAGAAAAAATAGGAATGGGCAAATAACAGAGCCGTCAGGGACTTCGCTTTAGACGTTTGTAAAGAAGATGTAGCACCGACCACAAAAATACACCGTTGCGTTCTGTTAGGGATGAATCAAGTGAATTATCACTGATTGTGTATTCCTTCATCTTTTTCAATAATAATTCATGGTCTACGAAATCAAACACTTTAAAAATCTAAAATTAAATAAACTTCTCAAATATAATTAAAGTTACAAAATGTTTTATATTTCTGCAGTCACTATATTTGCAGATAATCTTTAAATATGAGCCTCTAAACTTCATAGATTAAACCTTTTACTAAATCTCTGAGTCTTTTTTAAAATGTCTGTCCCGCTGTTGTGACATAAATTGCAGTTTCGTGGCTTCCCATATTTCAGAGTTAAGCCAGTTGCATACTTGTCTCGACTCTAGCATTTGTTCGGAGCGTGTCGATGTGGGACTACAAGACAAAGTGCAGTCCAACGCTATACATCAAGAGTATGGATTTATACAAGTAGATTGACAACTACTTTGAGCATATTCAAGTAGGTCAGAAAGGTCTTTTACTAGAAACTGTTGTAGGATCTGTATTTTATAGTGGTATGGGCGAGCTTGGAGGACGACACAGAATGGACAGAATGATGGGCTTAGAGAACAGTTGTTTCAGCTCAACTAAATGCATTTTAAGAAAAGTACTAGAAACAGATCGAGAGGTTTCCTGGTCAAGGCTGGCTTGGGATAGACAGCGTGAATCTGTTCCGTCATGTCTTTTGATTGATGTAAGCAGATGATTCTGTGGAAAATGGTAGCTGAGTGCGCATCTTCAAAGAAAGTGTTCCCTTCCGAGTCCGAGTAAAGTACCTAACGGTTTCGCGATCCAGGTTGAACGCTGACAAAGTTCAGATGCCAATACACAGACGAGTCATGTTTGTTTATTGACTGTAATGACTTTGTCCTGAGGGTTCACAGTATTACAAAATTCTGAACCCAACAGACAAGAGTCATGGCTGTATGAATCGTAATATGCACACTATCGAGTTGGGTTTGTCTCGTCAGGAATAATTTTGCCTTGAGCTTTAATTGCATGTTATACGCCCACCATTGTTTTGCCTACGATGTGTATTTTGTTGTTATTGTTCCGTGTGTGGCAAGCACTGACTGCTATGGGAGTTGCTCGATCGTTTCTCCATGCGAAGGATCCGATGCATGATGTCAAGGTTTCATAGTAGTGTTGAAACACCATCAGTTCTCAAGTGCACTGTGTCTCTGTGAAAACGAATCGATAGCATTTCTTCTGTTCCAAGTATGCATGAATCCTAATTATGAATGTGTTTTATATCTTAATTCTGGACAAGGATGGCGTATCGCCTTATGAAAGGGACCATTTCTGTTTTCTTACTGTTTCTGCCTAATTTAGATTTGTGTATGGTTTGATTCAATGATGACAAGAATTTAGCAATCGTGAGTTGCTCTAATGCTACCTCTCCCTTTTGACTTGATTATTGATTGCTTATGCATTATTGCATTGATCATTTTATATCAGTGCACCGGTAATTACCTTTTAACTTTGCTTTGAAATTGTAAATACCAAACTCATTAAAATGTAATCTCAGTATGACAACACAACGAACAACACAATACGTTTCAATTCGACGCTCGCAATTAGGCTACTGAACGTATTTATATAATGGCGCCACATATTAAGTACATCCCTTGGAGTCGAATCATGGGCACCATTGAGCTAAACTTCAAAGCTATCTCCAAAATACAATAATGAAGTTTCATAAATAATGCTTCGAAAATTATGCCAATATCGTAAAAGCTGAGTTTTAATTTGCCTTGATGTAACCGACCTTTTCAACCATACCTGTCAACTTTCACGCCGGAAGGAACAAAAAACAAAAAATCCCAATTTTTGGGATCGCTCCATGCCTACCTCCTAATTTCATATCTTCCAATTTTTGCAGAGAACTCCCAATTATTACATTATGTCTTCGATTTTCATTTCTTCTACACAAGAAACGTTCTGCATTTCTGTTGTTATCATCTGTGAATTGTTGTGACGAAATAATTACTAGAAAGAATTCGCTTCTTCACTAAAAAGAATGTTAAGTTTAAACATTATTCAAGTAAATTAATTAATTTTGTTTACCCCTACAGCAATAATAAAAAAATTAAACCAGAACAAAAACTAAATAAATTAAACCACAGCAATAAAATCGTCCACAATTAATTTCAATCCCAAGAATGATCACTATGAATGATTAACTCCACATGCTATAGCATCATTCCCACGAATGAAACTTGCACGAGTGAACACCTGGCATTTTGGTACCGTATAAACCAATGTTAATTACCATAGTTAAATTAAAAAGAATGAAAATACATACCACATAGAAAATTTGTCCTCAAAAAACTAACTCAGAATACATATTTTATAGTAAACAAAACTAATGCTTTACGAGTTGAAAATAAGGGAATAAGGTCGGATGTACAAAGAGGGGAAAATAGTTGGCACATGTACGGTACCTTGAGGCTGCCGATTTAGGTACCTATAGTTCAACAAAACTGGGAATCCTTTATTTGCCAATCAATTGCTGGTGCTTGCATAACAAACAATAGTGTAGAACGTGGTTTCTTTGATTTACGACGGAGGACCAGTCATTTTCACAAATCAGTTGCATCGATAAGGATTAACTTTTAATTAGTCTCGCTGGTTTTCTTGCTTGTTTATTTAAGACTGATCTTTAGCTATTATGCAGTTTAGCCACAGCTGACCATACTATGAAAATAGGGCACGTACTGAGGGAACATTGGGTGTGTCACAGGGAAAAACGGCGAGTCCTTTTGCGAATTTCATGCAAGATCGATCAATATTTAGTGAAAACAAGGCTTTAAAAATGCCACAAAACAGCTCCCGCTATTTGGTCCTAATCTCTATTTTTTTATTCAGTCCCCCTACTTGGCTTTTGAAAGGTTCAGAGGTACGCCTTAACACCCCATGTTACAAAACCACGGTAATCATGCTAATATTATGGAATAAAAGGCAATTACACATCCATTTACTGGTATAGATGCCGGTCAAAATTCCCTCTTAACACAGGCCAGTTTCAGTGTTTTAATGAAAAACTGGCATGTACTGCTCTCGCAAAACGAAATACAAATTCGCCGACAATCAACAGAGGAGAGGCCGAAACATCAAGCGTTCGATTGTGTGGAAAGTTATGTTTTGTTCAGCCAAAACACAAAACTAAAATTGGTTGATGTTGATCTTAGTTGATCTATATGAGAACTGTAGCCTTTATTATTGCCACTCTTCGTAAACATGGAAATTATGCTGGTTTTGTGCCTTATACAATATAACATGCATACCTTTTTAAAAATATTACCCCAATTTGAGGGATCGCTTATATAATTGAAAATGAGTAACTTGTGAGTGCGTGATTCAACGTAAATGAAACAGCTAATATGGACTAGCTTAAATGTTATCTGGAAGAATGCAATTTGGTCGAAACAATAAAGCAAAATCTGCATCTAATATGTTTGGGAATAAATAGTACTTAAGTGACGCTATGCACTGTGTAAGTACTGTACATTATAGTTCATCTTGGTCAGCCGGGTAAACTCAACCGGCCCATGAATTATGAAGTCTGTATTTATCTTTATTTAATTTCGTGCTGGAGAAATCAGAAACTATGCACATGCAAAATAATAACAAAATCAATCACAGTACTTTATAACAGTTCAATAACTGCCGGGTCACCAAAAGTTATTTATAAACCTATCTATTAGGATATGGAAAACTTATTTTTTCTTTTTCCCCCAAGATTTACAGCCATTACAGTAGTCAACAAAAAGACCTAAACACTGTCAAGTTTAGACATTGGCCAGCGGATAAGCCACCCCCCCTTCTTCAAGGCCTTTATTTATTTTTTTTTAAATTATTCGGCTTATGAGTATATATGGGTACTTATATATCAGGCAGGATAAAGTTTTGTTTTCATTTTTTGAACCGAAGAATGAATATTGTCAAGAACCATTGAAAAATTTCGATTTTGCTCAGTGCAGTAAACTGATCATTGATAAAGCGCACTGTCACTGATGTGTTTTTCTAAGATATGCACTACTGAATATAGTTTGACGTAGGAGAGTTGCAGTTTCTTCTTTTATTGACTTTACAGAGGATGACGCATCTCTACAGTCCGAGCATTGCTGGAATGTAATTTGATCTTCACTATGAAACAAGACCATGCAAGCATTGCGTCACATCATTCCTTAATGTATATTTCCCTTGTCAATGTACTTAGTTACTTTCAAGGTTAAATTGGGATATTTTTATATATTTCATCTTTTTGAGTTTTTTATATATTTCATCTTTTTGAGTTTTTTACTCTTTACCCATTCCTTTTTCTTTTGTTTAGTCTGAGGATGGTGTTTAATATCTTGTTTCTTTATTTTTCAGTTCAGACTATTATCATTCTTCTGCTCACAAATGTTTCCTTCAGCTGCCTTTTGAGACGGGTGGTGGTGAAGTTACCTGGGTACTCGTGTATTTTTACGTCTTGAGTGTCAAACATGCTAGATAGTGAATCAGGACACATACTCCTATATTACTCTTGTAAGGTACAACTATCAGCAGCTATTCACTTTGGACAAACTAGACATCATTAGCCTTCTAGTGAAAACCCCATGTCAATACGAATTTGTGGTCTCAAGAAGCGATAAGATTTTCAAGATGGCTGCCATGATGACTATATTGGAAGTCAGATTGGCACCGGTTTCATACAGCACCAACTAGACATGCAATGTTTTTCAGTGAAACTCCCATGTTGACATAAACATCCATTTAGGACCAAAATAGGCCATGGAATGAAAGTGTGTGTCAAGTTTCACGGCAATCCTCTAAGTAATTTATTAGTAGTAGTGAACTTGTGCTAATGAAGAGATTGAAGACGGGCGAAGAACCATCCGATAGGCTATTCTGGTCTATCACCAGAGAAGCTAAAAATGCATCTTAATAGATGACATTAATATTCATAGATTCTGTCAAGTGGTTCTTGGGAAGACGTCTTTTTAAATGTTTTTCTATTATTTAATAATGTCAAACAAGTCAGACGACAGATCAGCATTATTAACAAATCTGAAAGAGCATTAAGCCATGATGATTTCTTTCAGATTTGGTTAAATTCTGTTGAGTGGTTCTTGAGAAGAAATTGTTTAAAGGGTTTCCTTAGTAACGGTGACCTTATCTGATTGCAAATCTGTACTTTTGGAAGAAATCTGAAAGAGCCTCATGCCAGGATTCTTTCTCTGAAATTCTGATGAGTAGTTCTTTAGAAAAAAATGTTAACAGGTCTTTTTTGTATGGATGGCATAACTGCATCATCTAACAAATATGACATGTCTGAGCGTTTGGACACTTTTCAATCAAATTTGGTAAAATTCTGCTGAGCAGCTTTCAAGATGTAAACTTCAATTGGTAATGAGATAAAATTTGATTGTTAAGGAACCCATGTAGAATGAAACCAATACCATAAGATGCAGGCCATTATTTCTGGTAGTCATGCATACCAAACATGAGAGCACTGAGGTTGCTGTAGAACCATGCAGATTTTATGTTTTATTTTGAACAGCATGCTTCCATTAAAAAAGCCAACACAAGTGTAAGTAAAATCATCTAAAAATGTATTTTGTAAAAATCATCTGGTATTAAAATTTAATTTGACAAAATTCTTAATAATACTGATTACACAAGAATTGGGAATGTGAGTAAATTATGTGTGAGCTGTTATTCTGACAATAATATAAATCATTTTTAACAAACTCTACCATATATTTGTTTATATGTTGGAGTATATACAGCATGTTATATATTTCTACATGTTTATTTAATGTGTGTGCATGTCTTATGGATATCTAATGTAGCTTTAAAAAAATTTCAGTCATGCTGCTATGATGCCTGCATTGTGACAGTTGACAGTGATGTCTAGCATTGGGTCATCATGTCGCAGACATGTAACATCATGTCTCACCCAATGACATTATCCTGACACCAGGCCGACCAGTCCTAACACTAACCTCTTAATGCTGAGCGTGGCAGCTGTTAGTACCATTTTTATAAGTCTCTGGTATGACTCAGCTGGGGTTTGAACCCTCGAACACCTGCATGCGGTGTTTATTAAATAGGTACATACATAAAACAATAGTTTTGAGTTAAGCATCTGGTCCTATATTTTGTTTGTTTTATCTCTAAAATAAATTAAACATATACTCTACCTCAAAAAAATTGCTTTACTTCCTTCTTTGCAAAAATATTTCAAGTCAAGCATCCATAAATATGTTGTAAAAAGTCACATTAATTACATCGAATAAGATCTGAAGTATACTTCTGGTCTTTTGTTTTTTGTTAGTTTAAACTTTTTTCTTACATACATGTATCTCCAATTAAAATTTTCATCCCCTGAGCTAAAAAATGACAAGTAAGCTCATTTTAAAGATTTCTCTTTCAAACAGATAAAAGGCCAAAGTACTTAAAACAGATAAAGGGTCGAAGTACTTAAATCAGATAAAGGGCCAAAGTACTTAAAACAGATAAAAGGCCGAAGTACTTAAAACAGATAAAGGGCCAAAGTACTTAAAATGGATAAAGCACTGAAGTACTTAGAATATTTCAATGTACTGATATGGCATATATTCAAAAACCACACCCAACAAAATACTTAGTTTAATTAAATATAATGAAAGTAAAAAGACTTTAAGCAAATCTCACCACATAAATAACAAATATTTCAAATTTCTACAAAGTGATTGGCAATTCATAATTGCATCTGAAAAAACCTACATGATCGCAATAGTAAATGCTACATAAACACCATGTCTTAAATATGTTATGCACTTTGTTGCACAACTTTCATGACTGTCAACACATACTATTAACAGTGTTAACAATAATATCTCTGCTACAACTTGTGATACGTAAATCTCACTACCTTCGTATTCGAGATAATAATTCCAGTAACAGCTTCAAGAATACTATTTTCTGTTCTTACTTACACTATAAATTCTGTTCTTGTATGAACCAGGCGAATATTTGAGATCAAAGAGCAGCACTGACATATTGATGGTTTCTTCTGTGATTGGACTGAACTATACTTAAATTGATGAACAGGACTGAACTATACTTAAATTGATGAACAGGACTGAACTATACTTAAATTGATGAACAGGACTGAACTATACTTAAATTGATGAACAGGACTGAACTATACTTAAATTGATGAACAGGACTGAACTATACTTAAATTGATGAACAGGACTGAACTATACTTAAATTGATGAACAGGACTGAACTATACTTAAACTGATGAACAGGACTGAACTATACTTAAACTGATGAACAATGTAGTAGACTTAAACTTAAAACCTAATGTATGTCTGACGCTGTATGCATCAGCTTTTATTTTTCCACTGCAAACAAAAAGAAATAAAAGACGTAGCTAAAAAGAATTATGGGTGATGGAATCATTGAGATCTCCACATCACTGTAAAGGTCAATAGTACTATTACAAAAGCCATGAGAGGAACTTTTGATATGTGTGGTCTAAAGAAGCCTGTAATGCTATTACAAAGGATGCAACATTTATTTGTATAAATTGCTTAGTTCTCTGCCTGTGAATTTTTACAAAACCACATCAACTGTAGCTTTACACGGATAAAACCTAAACTGATGAGAATTAATTGTACTGTAGACTGATCTGCTGATAACCCTGGAAAGATTATTTAAAATTTATTTACTTTTTAAAATATTTTTTGTTAAAAGACCCTTGGATGAGCAGCACTTTAAAGAAACTGCATCTTAAGTTTGTAAGCCACTGCTGTGTTTTTGTTGATTCTATAAAGGCTTCCTATGTGAATGTCCAGGCATTATGCAGGTTGCATTATTTGATGTTTTCAACATATATATATATATATATATATATATATATATATATATATATATATATATATATATATATATATATATATATATATATAGGTAGCAGTATGAAATGCAATCAAAGTGATCCTAAGAATGTTTTACTTAATAGTCTGATACAGTCAGAAAAGTATTTTACAAAAAACTGAATACTGGCAGAATACAAGACATACACAAAATGAAAAAAGTGTGCCATGCACAAATGTCTGACATAAAAAAAACAGTCAGCTGTAAACCTAATGTGCAGAATGAGGGATAGTTTGAGTTTTTAACTGCTTTGATAAAAGGCATTGTTTCAGTCCCTGTATATTGTATACACATTTAGAAATATTGGTAATCATTGCAGCCAAAGTTACTATACATGACAGCCACTAGGTTACTAAATATTGCAGCTACTCTGGACCAATTCTCCCTTGAAAAGTACTTCATATTTCGACCTGATGAAAGCATATAGTCAGCCAGAAGTTGCCCTTGAGAACTGGGAGAAGACTGCATTTATTTCTCTTATTGCCTGCTTCAGTATAGATGCAGGGAGCATATTTTAAGGGCTCTAATGAACTACTCCAGATTATGTGGACTGATGATGTTCTTGCCTATGATGACAATTTTTGTTTTCACAATGCTTTTGATGAATATGCAGCTGAAAAGAGCTGAAAAATGCTACTCAACCTCCTAAGTGGGGGCAGGGCTCAAGCTATCTGGAGGCCAAGACAGCAATCAGATTTCAGGGTTATGTGGTAAATAAGCATACAGATACCCAGGAAAGATAACACTTACATAATTAAAGGATCAGCAAATACAAAAATATTATCGAAAACTACTGTGATTCCTTATTTGTGAATTCTACCTGTGCCATATTATAGTGGCTATTCAGATATTTTTACCCTGTACTATCAGACAAAGGATAAACATTTCACACAGACTACTGACGAAGTCGCTACTCTTGAAACATTCTAGGAGGTTTAATCTTTGGATGTGGTCCTACCTTTGCAAAATCTTTTGTGTGACACATCAGCAGATACAGCAGGCTAATTGTCTGAAAAAGTATTTGACTCCTGCAAGGGATTATTGGTTTCATGTGGCAGCAGAAAACTGAACAAAACCTAGATGAAATACTCTTTCACAGAGTGGAAGCTGTTAACAGTGGTAAAGTCATGAAAGCTTAAGGACAGTATTGGCTGGGTAGAAAATCCACTGCGTACATTGACCACCAATCATTTAAGTTGGTAAATGTACCAAGGGCTGTTCCATTAAAACATTCATGAGACCCAGGGAAGGCACTTTTGAATTGGGGTACTCACCCATAGGTGCAATTTAGAATTTTCTTATCTTAATATGAAATCTGTGAAATCAAAGTACCCTGGCATATATTTTTTAAAAACTGACTTCCCTTGGTACCATGTATGTTTAAATGGAACAGCCCTTACCAGATCTAATCTGAAGTACAGTGGATTATGTAGGTACATTCACAAACTACCCAAGTACTCTTTGTAATGCATCATAAGCAAAGGAATGTGGCTGTAGATGCAAAGAGTAGGACTTGAGCTGTAGGAATGCTTTAAGACTGGACTACTAAGGACTTAGATGCAGAATAATGATTAAATCCTTTCATCTGTCAGCTCCATGATAAACCAAAGTTTGGTCTAGATACACAATCAACAGAACATTTGGAGATCAAGTGAATGAGTTGGTGGTTTATAGCAAGATCTGTTTACCACAAAGCTGATAGAGAACCACACTGTCATACCGCTATGACATTATGGCTGCAGCATGCCCTAGAGTGGAGACACATTAAGGAGACTCAACATTTGTGTTGACTACCTATGGTCATGGACTGCAAGCACTGTCTGGATTTATGCCTCTGATGCCGATAATAGAAACTTCCCAACAAGCACTGTTAGGTCTTAGGACAATGTAAACATCAAACTGCATCAGAATATTTTGACTGGTTCACGAGCTAGGCTGGTTTCAAGGATCTGCTGTAGTGAGGAGGTAATATTAATTGAAAAATGGGTAATACATGTACGTCTGTTAAAACTGGATTGAAAAGATGAACCCTTAAAAGACACTGCTATCATAGGTACATTCACTGTCACCCAATTAAGTGCAATTGTTGCTGAGCTAGCAGGTTGCAAGATATATGAAAGGACACACAGATGGACATACACATGGACTGGGAGATGAAAAGAAAGGTAATTACTGTATACATACTGATGCATGACTATAATAAAATTGCCACCAATGAAGTGCAAGATATGGACATGGACAAAGTTACAATTATTGGAGTCCAGGAACAAACTGAACTAAATTAAGACCCAGGAAGTTTAAAAGCGTGTTCTACAGAAATATGGAATCAGACCAAACAGAAACAATTACATTGGAAATTTGAAGATTACATTTTAGACGTATAGATGGTAAGGCTGTTTGAAGATTACATTTTAGACGTATAGATGGTAAGGATGCTTGAAGATTACATTTTAGACGTATAGATGGTAAGGATGCTTGAAGATTACATTTTAGACCTATAGATGGTAAGGATGCTTGAAGATTACATTTTAGACCTATAGATGGTAAGGATGCTTGAAGATTACATTTTAGACGTATAGATGGTAAGGATGCTTGAAGATTACATTTTAGACCTATAGATGGTAAGGATGCTTGAAGATTACATTTTAGACCTATCGATGGTAAGGATGTTTGAAGATTACATTTTAGACGTATAGATGGTAAGGATGCTTGAAGATTACATTTTAGACCTATAGATGGTAAGGATGCTTGAAGATTACATTTTAGACCTATAGATGGTAAGGATGCTTGAAGATTACATTTTAGACCTATCGATGGTAAGGATGTTTGAAGATTACATTTTAGACCTATAGATGGTAAGGATGTTTGAAGATTACATTTTAGACCTATAGATGGTAAGGATGCTTGAAGATTATATTTTAGACCTATCGATGGTAAGGATGCTTGAAGATTACATTTTAGACGCATAGCTGCCAACCTTCCAGGCTCACAATTAGTGAAAATAGGAATAAAAAGTTGTGAATTTGGACATGAATTAGAGAAAAATACCATGACAATAACTCCATCCACTCTGACCGTCAATACTACACTATATCAAGATCGCAATATAGAACTAAAACACTACATATATGCAGAAATATTTATTTATCAAGACATGATACTGTGGCAGACTTGAACATCCTCAACTGCTTGATCGTAAATTTGTTTTCTAAACAGTTCAGACTTCATGCCTGTTGGTTGATCTTGGTGACTAAAATTGCTGACAAATTTTCTGCAGCTAAGGAGGCCCTAAAGTCTGTCTTATTTTTCCTCACTAGAGAAAATACTCCTTCGCTGTCACTGTTGCTGTGAGGAATGCACAAGAGCTGCAGCGCTTCTGGTTCTTCCACAGGAAAATTTGGAAGCGATTTTCGAGTCCAGGACCATTTGTCAGAACAAATGTTTAGCATGGTCTCCAGCTGATAAAGGTTGATTGTATTTGACAAGAAAACTCACAAATAATGCTTCAGCATTGGTAGCTTGCAGGTCTTCCGCCAAAGGCTTAAAATATTCCAGAGCTGAAATCTGCAAATTCCTAATTTTCCCAACTTCTACGTGTTTTTTGCAACCGATGCGCTTCCTCACATCGTCTCTGCGACCATGCACAATACTACAATTTGTGGCACACTGAGTGCAAAAAGCATCATGTATATCAATGTTTAATGGCAGAATGCACGGCCAATTTTTGATATATTCCAAATTAAACTTCACTTTCTGAGCAATACATTTCTTTTTTCTTGGTGGTGAAGACATTTTCAAGATCTTACATGCGATGCTGAATGGCAACTTAAAATCAGTGTTGGTGATGCATGCGCGGAGCAAAATTCCAGTTAGGTCCCAGTTTCTCTCAAAAGCGTTTGTAAAACTACTCTTATACATCTTGATTAAAATAGGCTAAAATGCTTGCTACCAGGTCAGCTGTATTAATAGGCTGTAGATCTACTAATATCACGACCAGCAGTACCGGACTGTTTCGGCAACTGTGAATATCACGACTAGCGCTTAACGGGAAATCGGTTATTTTATTAAAGATTTAAAATAATTGAGAATTGGAGAGTTCATGAATTTTTGGCTTGCAGTGTGAATCCGTGAATCGCTAAAAAAATCATGAAATTCATGCCAAATTCGTGAGGGTTGGCAGCTATGTAGACGTATAGATGGTAAGGACGTTTGAAGATTACATTTTAGACATATAGATGGCAAGGATGTTTGAAGATTACATTTTATACCTATCGATGGTAAGGATGCTTGAAGATTACATTTTATACCTATCGACGGTAAGGATGTTTGAAGATTACATTTTATACCTATCGATGGTAAGGATGTTTGAAGATTACATTTTTTAGACCAATCGATGGTAAGGATGCTTGAAGATTACATTTTATACCTATAGATGGTAAGGATGGTTGAAGATTACATTTTAGACCTATAGATGGTAAGGATGCTTGAAGATCACATTTTAGACCTATCGATGGTAAGGATGTTTGAAGATTACATTTTAGACCTATTGATGGTAAGGATGCTTTAAGATTACATTTTAGATGTATAGATGGTAAGGATGCTTTAAGATTACATTTTAGATGTATAGATAGTAAGGATGCTTGAAGATTACATTTTAGACCTATCGATGGTAAGGATGCTTGCAGATTACATTTTAGACCTATAGTGGTAAGGATGCTTCTGATATTTATATTCTGGACACCTAATCAAAAGAAAATAAATTCTGTTGAAATACATCAAATGAGTCAACTGACAGGAGTCAATTTTTTTTTCAAAGTTAGAACGACAATGTAATTTCAACTATTTTAATATAAAACCAAACATGTTTTCTGCAGCACGGGACATAAAAGGTCAACTATATTGTGTAAACTGACTTCCCTTTCATAATTTGTTTTACACTTATTTTGCACACATAATGGAGAACCCATTTCTTGGCAAGTCCTAGATTACAGAACAAGATCCAGATCCCCTGTGTAATTCAATCATGAAGGATTCATTAGCTTGCAAGGTTTGGTTTGATTTATGCAATTATGAAACACACTTAAGTTGCAGACAGCAGAACTTAAGAAATCTGGACCTGGACTAAGCTGATCATATTATTCAAACACCAAGTCAAGGCAGTGAAAACCTGATATCAATACCCAAACACCAAGTCAAGGCAGTGAAAACCTGATATCAATACCTAAACACCAAGTCAAGGCAGTGAAAACCTGATATCAATACCCAAACACCAAGTCAAGGCAGTGAAAACCTGATATCAATACCTAAACACCAAGTCAAGGCAGTGAAAACCTGATATCAATACCCAAACACCAAGTCAAGGCAGTGAAAACCTGATATCAATACCCAAACACCAAGTCAAGGCAGTGAAAACCTGATATCAATACCCAAACACCAAGTCAAGGCAGTGAAAACCTGATATCAATACCCAAACACCAAGTCAAGGCAGTGAAAACCCAAAGAGCAAATGTAGATCCTGAAGAACTGATCTGAATACTGAAACAGTAAGTTTTCTTGGGTTCCCAACAACATCATTCTTATAAATGCTATTTCTGAAAGACAACTGTGCCTACAAGTGTTAACTTACCAACGTTGACATACAGCTAATGACAATGGAATAATTATCATTCATACCCTCCCCTGCTACACCTGATGGTACAAAATGCCATTAAATATGAAATGAAGACAAATACTTCTCATGTACATACAGTGGCTAAATAACATGACATTGGGGAGGAAGACATAACACTTCTAAATTAAGGGAATGATCTTTATCACAACAAACATTACAATGACAAAAATAGATGGAAGTTAACTTAATTGTTGAAACAAGAGTTTACTCTAACATGGAATAAAAACCATTCTTTACAAAGGGGTTTCATTAGCAATAGCTTTAGATAAATTGTTCCCATTTGTGATGTCATGTTAAAATGACAGTCAGAAATGAAGGGTTCCAAAATTATGTTATGAGCTTGCTATAAATTACAAATTGTTTTCATAAACCTAACATTATCCCAATATTAAATGAGGAAAATAAATTAATGAGAAAGACATTTAATATTTGTCACTTTGATTCAAGAATGTAAAATTTTAATAAATCATCAATCTGTTAAAACAGGTTTGCAAATGGTGCATGTGCAAAATTTAAATAATTTACCATATATAGTGTAAAATGATTTAAAGCAATATTTTCTCTTAATGCCCCTGAGTCTTGAAAAGAATGGTTAATCAGATGTTGTCAGACTTAACTCTCTCTCTCTCTCTCTCTCTCTCTCTCTCTCTCTCTCTCTCTCTCTCTCATAATTATCATCCTCAATGGATTTTATTTTCCTTTAAGCTCTGACACTGAGACATGAATATTTGGGGACAAGCTATTTCCACAAAACATGGCTAAAACCTTGTAGTGAAATCAGTTATCCATCCAACATGCTTGTGAGGAGGATAAGGTTACAACTAGTGGACAGCATCCTAGATCCAAGTGTGGGTTATAATAAGGGGACAGCATAAATAGTAACGTGTGGATTCTCTATGTCTTTCTTGCACTGTATCAGTCTCAATTCCATCTGGTATGGGCTGGGTTTATTACTAGGTCCAGCAATGGCTTGAAAGAAAAATAAAAGAAATCTAACTGAATTTTGTGCGATTTTTTAAAACAATGAAGTAAAATACAATTCCAGTTATAGACCCTGACATGGGTAATTTTACCAAATATGTATTTTGTTTGCATCTCAACTGAATTCTGTTCACATTCCATTCACATCTGCATTTTATCTATCACCTCATTGTTTTTTGTTTTTTTATAGTATCCAAACATGTCTCCAGATTTAGCACTAATCACTTTCAATCGTCATTTCCTTTTATTCCCACTCATTTATTATGAACTGGAAACACATTTACTGATGTCATATTTTCCATTTTCAGGAGTCTTAAAGAGAACAAACTATAAGTTAAGTATCACCTTATTAAAGATTGCCTTAATAAAATGCTAAAGACAGCACTGAATGTATAATAAGGGATGTTTCAGTAAAACATTTGGACCCAGGAAGACACATTTAATGTGGAGCAGCAACCCACAGATTCAAATTAGAATGCTGGATCACTGTCATATGAACTCTTTGAAGAATAGTATATCTTTTTAAAAGAGTACCTCCCCTGTGAACCATGCATATTTAAACTGAAGACCCCTAAATTAAAATACAACTGCAAATACAATTACAAGAGTTATTTCATTTCATTAAAATAATGATTGTTGTTGTTCATCTTTTAAGTTACCAGCTAAAGATTGTACAGGTAAAACCAGTGGTGATGATGTCATAACATCAGTGGTCACTGAATTTTATCTCTGCCTCGGCAAGGAAAATGTCATGACTTGTTAGGGGTGAAATGTTGTTAACAATCTGGATTATCAGCCAAAAGGAATTTACAAGTTGGGAATTTAGCAGCAACTTGAAAATAATTGACTTTCAAATTGATTCATGAAATGCATTTACATTTTGTTCCACTTTCATTAACCACTGATCATTCCATGCTTTCAATTTTGCATTTGTACTCTAAATATTCTGAAAAATGCAGTTACTGTTTCATTTTGGTTCATAATGTATCTAACTGTGTTTATTACACATTCTGTTTAAGTTTCAATGGTCAAATTATTTGTTTCAGGGTCTCTATCAACAGACTTATTAATGAAAATGTTAAAAGAAGTAAATTACTGTAAATAGAATTTAAGTACACTTAAAAGTAAAAGGATAAATGTCATCAAAATATCATGACAGGCATTGCAGAAAGTTATATAAGACTTCAACATCCCAGCCAGTCGCTAAACAGCTCTGGATTATAATTAGAAAAAACAAACATTTTACCCAAAAATAAGAAAATGAAAAAAATTAAAGAAAATCTTAAGCTAGGTAACTCAACAACAAATGTTCAAGATCACTGGAAAGTTGACACCTTGATTTGCATCAATATGATCATGAATGATCTCTGAACTGTCAACAAAGTGTTGGTATTTACGATACAAGAAATCCAGCAATCTCAACAAATGTCACAGCTCAATCAACCAAAATGGCTGATAAATTGGCTGGGCTTAATATAACTGTATCTCATAATTCAAGGCATGTTTTGGGGTTTATTTAAGGGCATATGTGCATGTCTGATTACAAAATTAGACATACATCAATCAGAGCAACTGTCATCAATGTAAATATCAAGACCCTTATAGTATGCCATATTTTTAAAATCTGTAAAAATATTTTAAAGTAGATAAATTCATGGACATCAATTATGTTTGTTTAAAACTGATGCAAAACAAATTCAACTTGAAACGTAAACAAAGGCATATTTTACCCATACACAAAGACAGGTGACTGAATATATGACCATCAAACTTTGAAACTGCTTTCATTAACCAAAATACTGCATGGATAAAGAAAAAGGATTATCAATGGGCAGCTCAAAAAAATAACACCTGATATACTGCCCAACGTGTGATCACATAGTTCCCTAAACAAAGCAAACATCTCTGACACGAGAGTTTCACAAGTTCTTGTCATCTAAGTTTATTTTTAAAACAAATTTCCCCTTGATTACCCTATTTTGAACGTAGCTGGTTCAGTCTTCAGCCAAAGAAATAGCATTAAATTAGTCCATGATTATACTGCTGAACCAGTCAGTGATTTTGCTCATTTGCTAATAAGTCTAACTCCAATTAGCAGCTGCTTAATTATAATCATGGGTTACAGTCACGATTAGAAATCAATTTAAATACTTGTTGGGCTTTAAGCATCTGGTTTTGTTATTACTTTATATCCACTCAGGCAGATAAAGAAACATGATATCTGCCATAGTTTATGAACATGTCCAGAGTTTTCAGACACAAGTTAAAAGTAATTATTTCATTTAAGGCCAGCCACTGAGGATAACTGGGCACCATGTACATTTATCACCAACAGTAGCACATGTACAAAAATAGACTGATATAGTTTTACAAACAAATAGAAAAAACAAAAAGCAGAATCCTTTAACTGTAAAACAAAATACTATAACTTTATTGCCATGTAAGGGTACAATGCAGCATATTTTACCTAGCCCATTTCTGAGCAGCAATGAACTTGTGTTATGTATATCTATATTATGTGGTTAATTTTTTCCATTACTGAGGGTTGTGCTTACCTGATTTCTGTCATGATTATCAGAAATGTGATGTTTACTTGAATCTGAGTTCAAGACCTGACATTGTTTACGAGTTAGGGTGTATTTCCATGGAAAATACTACTGCATCGAAGATGAAGTGAAATATGTAGATACAAAGACATTGTAAATAAGTATTCTTTCCTGTTTAATATGTCTTTGGGAATCAGAGTTAATAGCTGTGTTCAGATATAATTTGATATGACTTATTTATTTAAATTATTCATTGTAAATTCAAAGTGTTTGTTGACGTTTGGAACCAAAACACTACTTTGTGATTATTGAAAACACGTTCTAAGACATTCTGGATTATATCATTGTGGTACATCAGGACATTCAAGACTATTGGTACATCAGGACATTAAAGATTATATCGAATTTGTTCAGAACATTCTATAGTTTTGGACTTGTGACAGATCATTTAGGATTATTTGGAATTTTATTCACAATACCATGTCTTTTGAATTTTTGCTTTGTATGCAAGGGAGACAAATTACTTACTGATTGTACTAATCTTGTTGGTTTCACTTCTTTCTGCTATATAGTTTAAGACCTTGAGTTGTAACATTTGCTAGGATGATCAATACACAATGTTAACAGATGTATTAATTTTTGTGACACTGGAAAAATTGATAAGTTTCATTCTACATGAATTGTCAAGACAGAGAGAAATGCAGTTATTATTTAATGTTGGGTATTTAAGAGTAATGAAAATGTTTTATTTCCATGGCAACTCTCCAGGCTTATTTATAACATTTCCCTTCCCTCACACCACTCTAGCTTCATCTAGTCTCTAACTGTGACTCTGGGGTCACAATCTAAGATTCTGTACAATTATCATGAGTTCTCTTGCATGTATGAAGTTTTATTTAAAAGTATTTTACATCACTGTAATTTGACTTCAGACACAGACACAACTTGTTTCCCCAGCCTCCTGGGACAATTTTATGGGTGCTTCCAAAACAGGCAATCAATGTACCAATCTCATGAATTTCCACTAAACAATTTAGCAGGAGATACAGACAAGGACAGACTAAATCGAGGGGAAACTTTCAGGAAAGCTTACATGCACATATTTTTGCTAACATATAAAGTTTTTATATGTCAGCTTGACATGAAAATATATATTCAACATCATGACTATACAATTACTTGTGTCCAAGAAAATGGCCTAAAAGGAACAGAGGCAAATAGTTAATACAGTTTGAAAAACAGGTCACAGTGACCAAATTTGAATATGATAGTGTCATACTCCTCCTCATTTATATGCCATACTTTTCAAGATGCAGGACAGTACATGCAAGAATATTTAAGAAACTGACCTAAACATTAAATCTGTGCATATCTTATTACTTATTACAACAACTATACTTCCAAATGAGCTAAAACGTATGACAAAAGTGTATCACATGAATGCTTAAGTGGAAACTGGGTCCAGTATCAAAGATGATGAAACAGCAACCTAATAATGATGAAATGAATTCTGGGTTAAAGCCCATAGGCCTCAGTGCATATTTCACTCATGTAACAGAATCACTAGATATCACTTCGCTAATCTAATCCAATATTGTTTTGTGTGTAGCTGAGTCAATATGTTGTATGTACATTGGCAATGTGCATACTCACCTTCTGCTGCTTGAAGGGTACGTCGGATGACAGCCTGTACACTGGCTACAGTCTTCTCGAAAGCTAACTATAAATAGATGGGAAATTACAGATTTAACTATATATTATGAGATTTATACAAAATTGGAAAATCAGCTAACTCCCAACTTACATGATAGCTGCATTTCCATGAGTGCTTAACCCAAAGTAGCGTAACTTGAAATGTTTGGTTTCACTGCCTTTAATTTTCATTGAAAAATAAGTAATTCAATTAATTTTAATACCATTCATTTTACCCATTTACAGGTCCTAACTTATTGGTTTTAGGCCAAAAATTTCATCATTGTTTTAGACTTCACTAAACAATTAAAGAAAAAATTCATATGAAATCATATTAACACAAACTTTGCATAAGTCAAAATCATGTAAGTTGGCGGATACCTGAATTGTAAATCCTGTGTTGTCAACATAATAATATGAGCTTTATTTGACAATTAAAAACAAGTTGTTATCCATAGGTTTTGTGTTTTGACCCAGGTGAATTTGGGCTTGACATTTCATGGGTAACTGTAAAATGCAAGCCCATAAATGCCAATTTTCATGTATTCAAATTGAGGAGTGGGGAAAATAGTGAAGCACTTGGTTGTCACATTGTATTAGTCCTAAAACCTAAAATGATAATATACATGTTTCTGGTTTTGTGGAAGAAAAAAATGTTGGATTAGTCAGAAGAAGCAAAATGTTTTTTAAAACTCCTTTTTCTCCATCGTTTACTGAAAGTGAATGACAGCTGCATCACAATTTTTATTCCAGGCTTACGAGAAAAAGCTTTGTCAGTATTATTCAAAAACATGAAGTTATGTTATAGTTAGATATGCACTTTCTGTATCATTAATTAATCTGCATTGGATATAACTTGCTGTCAATCTGAAACAACCACAATTAGCAAACAGCATGCAAAGGTAGTATTTACGGAATCTTCCTTTCTAGTAACACTAAAAAACTAGTCAAACAGTAAGGATCTTAAATGAGTGTGATCTCTAAAAACTGTAACATCCAGAAAATAAGGAATTCCTTTGTTTTGGGATTTAAAAAAATAAATTATTTATGGACAAAACATTTCCAGGGTTGGATCCAGAAAATTTGAGGATCAGATATCTGGGTTAATAATGGTATTTCAGTTTGGATGTATTCCAGAAGCAAAGCATATATTGATTTAGTTTTTATTTCTTATTAAACGCTAAAAATGCATACTGTAGTATCATTTTTTTTCATTGGGCTTAATTTTCATGGTTTTGTAAAAAAAACGGCATTTTCATGGGTACTTAAATTTGTGGTTTTGTAAAAAAAGGGCATTTTCGTGGGTACTTAAATTTGTGGTTTTGTAAAAAAAACGGCATTTTCGTGGGTACTTAAATTTGTGGTTTTGTAAAAAAAACGGCATTTTCGTGGGTACTTAAATTTGTGGTTTTGTAAAAAAAATGGCATTTTCGTGGGTACTTAAATTTGTGGTTTTGTAAAAACGACATTTTCGTGGGTACTTAAATTTGTGGTTTTGTAAAAAACGGCATTTTCATGAGTACTTAAATTTGTGGTTTTGCCTGTCAAAGTCTGCATATTAGTAGGTATTTAATTTCATGGTTTAACCTCTACAAATACACAAAACAAAGAATACAAAAGAAATAAACTATGCTGACGCAAATGGCAGTCACTTAAATGTTTAAAACAATACTACCATCTGTATGAGCACAAATCAAAGACCTGGCAAGTTCTATAATTACAGTGTTTTCAACCAAGTGAATAACATCAGTCGAAGCTAATGTAGCCAACAAAACAATATTTCCATCTCTATGAGCACAAATAAAACACCTGTTAAGATTAATCACTTATGCAATGTTTTCATTTGAGTGCTCAACATTAAAAGAAGCCGATGCAGTCAACAACACAAGGCCAATCGGTTATTAAAGTACAAATGAATGATCTCTTACTTATACCACTGTCCATCAAGTTGCACCATCAGTACTTTCTGATGACCATGGTGTTAACACAGTGGCTTAAGAGTGGTAAAATTCAGTTTAAACAGCCCCCTGGTTTCTGGACTTCCTAACCCATCAGAAGCTGCGAACACAGTGCAGGCGCTTGCTTACCAGGCAGCTAATGATGCAGTAGAACCCCTGCTTCAGTCACTGTCCAGGAAGGGAAAGCAAAGAGAGTATAATAGAGTGGTATGCTAAACTGGTCATGGACGCCATTATAGGGAAAGAAGATGTTACTGGTGACGATCAGTGCACAGTATTAGAAAACATTGCAACCTCATTAATCAAGCCAATTCACGCTGAATTGATAATTGCAGCTCACGCGATGATGAGTGCAAGATCAGACCTTGCAACCTCATTAATCAAGCCAACTCATGCTGAACGGATAAGTGCAGCTCAGGTGACAAGGGGTGAAAGATCAGACCTAATTATCAGTGGTTTTGAGAAAGCTGCACTTATTTAATTCAGCAATTTGAGGATTATTTACCTGAGAAGCATTTGTGAGTACCATGAGACTTGATTGACACGATGCTGATACAGTGTCTTTGTCCAAAAATCTGTGAAGTGTGAGCTTTTATACTCTGCTATAATTAGTGTACATACATAGTGTTTCATTAATGATAGTGTTTCAAGAAATAGTTGTAGTATTTTACAGGATTGTTGTTCAACAACAGTTGTACTCAAATGAAGGACTGATTTGAAGAAGTATAAAATTTAATTTTCATATACTGTTATTTTGTATTATTTTTTCTTTCATTTTCAGTATTAATATTGTTTGAATGCTTATGCTTCTTCTCTTTTTTCTCTCTATCCATATTTACCTCACATATCGGTTTAAGTCAGTGAGTCTAAAATTACAGCATTCGGATAAATTATCGAACTTGTGCATTGAAACAATATAAAATGATTTATAATACCTGTTTCAAAAGGATGAAATAAAAAACAAAAACAAACACATGTAAAAGCTAATATTTCATTACCAGATTACAGTACTGACCTTGATTTATCGAATACTAGTAACTGTGTTAATCTCTAGGAAAGAAATTCTGTTAGAAAATGGGGGGGGGGGCATCATCCTACGTGGCTCATTTTTTGTTGGGGATTTAAATTCGTGGTTCCGGATAACAATGAAAACCATGAAAATTGGTCCCCCATGAAAACTGACAATTCTAAAGTAATAGATATTTAACATAATTTGTCATTAATGCAATTTAATTTATGAAATGCCATACAATAATGGATATAACATAAAAAACCTTCATACATTTTAATATCACAATAACATCTCAAAGCAAAGGTTAGGTCTTGCTGAGCAATGAGAGTACGGCATTTTACCAAAGGACACAACACAGAAAATATCACTCACAAAACATCATCAAAAGCCACAGGTGAAAATCTACTATGCTCCTTTTGCATCCAAAGCTGCTTGCACCAAGATTTGCTTTTCATAAATACATATAAACAAAATTAAGACATTGGCAACATAATCTAACAAGCTCATATATATCAATGAACGCACCCTGTTGATCAATCAATATGTCACTGTATTAAAAGAGAAACTTTAACTGGCTCATTCAAGCAGCATGAAGGTCACAATGGGTAAAATTTCTTAGAAAATTTTACTCTGGCTTGTAATATTTATGCAGATTTATGCATATTCCTTAGAAATGAAGAAATCTTAAATACTGCCAGCAGCCACAGGTGAAAAAGCGAAGCAGACTGCGTTTCTTCCATGGCATGTGATGATATTGTCTAGATTGCTTTTGAAACTAATTTTATCCATAATTTATTTCATCTGCTTAGAGTGTTACCTGTTATATTTCTGTTATATTTTTCTACAGTTCCAAATTACAAATTATTCAGACCAGTCCCTAATTTTATTATTTTGCTAACTGAAATATCTTTTTTGTAAATTATGAATTTTGTATTCTAATATTATATTTTAATGTCTGTTTTAATTTTTTTCTCCAATGGAAAAAAATCTCCATACCTGTGATTCTCAACAGTCCTCATCACAGATTGTTAATGCCCTTGCTTTCAAAGTCACATTGGCCGGTACAGCATTATTTGTACAAACTGGAAAGCCCTCTCTACCAGAATGATTCTATCAAATTTAGTTAAATTCTGTTAAGCATTTTTAAGAAGCCATTAAAAGGTTGTCTTTTGTTAGTAATGTTGGCCATATTTATTGGCAGAAAATCAGCTACATGTGTGAAGTTTGTAAGCTTTCTATGACCAGTTGAAGTTTGTCAAATTTGGTCAAATACTGTTTCCTGGGTTATCAGAAGTTGTTAGAAGCATTTTCTATTTTTAGTAACAGTGGCCATATTTGATGGTGGATCAGCATCTGATTTACTGGCATAAATCTGAATGCCCTCTATGCCAGGATGCTTTCCATCAAATTTGGTCAAATTCTCTTCGGCAGTTTTTGAGAAGTTGTTTAAAGCTTTTCTATTTTAGTTGCCATATTGTACTGCAGATCAGCACCACTTGAAAAAATATGAAATGTCTTCATGGCAGAATGCTTTCTATCAAGTGTAGTGAACAGTTTTATCTAGTCATCAGTTTTGGGAAAAGTTGTTTAAGTTGGGAGTTTTTTAATAATATGCTTTTCCATATTTAGTAATGGTGGCCAATTCTAATGTGAATTGGCATCATCTGTACAGATTTGAAAAGTTTTCTTACTTGATGCTTTCTGTCAAATCTGATCACAGTCTCATTATTTAAAGACTTGATACTATTTTTAGCAATGATTACCATATTTCATGGTGGATCAGCATCATTTATCAGGAAAAAAATATCCAATCACTTGTCCCTGGGATGAGTGAGCTGTAATAGATACTTAGAACATTAGAAGTTAAGCCTGACTGTCTCATTCAGCATTATAAGTGTCTGATATCCTATATTAGAACATGCCATTTACTGAAAGAACAATGAGAAAAGGCAATTGGTCATAATTGGCTGTCTTGCTCAAAATAAGAGGTGGTTTTGACAGTGTACAAGATAATGTGTTTCAAACTGAATATCAGAACATTCCATATATCATGCAGGAAGGTAATCAAGTTGGCCTGTAATTTCATAGCAGGCATGTTTTATATTTAAAATTGGAACATTCCATTAACCATGAGGGAAGACAGGTAGTCAAGCTGAAGAGTCTGATCTTTAATAAACCAGTGGTCTGGAATAAACTGGTCTGACCCAAAACAAATGAGTCTCATATGTCAAAAAAACCCAGAACAGACTGACCTGATCGGGAATAAATCAGTCTGATCCAGAAATAACCAGACTATAATCTGCAATAAGCTGGTCTGATCCAGAATAAAGCAGTTTGATCCAGAACTGGTCTTATCTGGAATAATCTGCTCTGATCCAGAATAAACCAGTCTTGTCTTAAATAATCTGGTTTGATCCAGAATCAACTGGAATGACCTGGAATAAACTGGAATGGTCCAATCTGATCCAAAATAAACTGGTCATTAAGGTTGTTTTATATTAAATATCAGAACATTCCATTTACCACGAGGAAAGACAGGTAGTCAAGCTGGATTGTCTCATTCAGCATCTGGAGTGTATATACTGAATATGCAAACATTCCATTTACCATGCAGAATGACAGGTGGTTATGCTGGACCATCTCATTTAGCATCACAAGCATTTGATGTTGTATAGAACATTCAAATCTTGATGAGAGAACAACATTCAAATCTTGATGAGAAAACAATGAGAAGGTAGTTCATGCTGGACTGTCTTACAGTGGATGATTGTACTGGATTTGCTTATTTAACATAAGATGTGTTTTAACAGAATATCAGAACATTCCATTTACCACAAGGTTCGACAGGTAGTTAAGATGGACTGTCTCATTTAACATAAGGAGTGTTTTACATTATCAGATAATTCCAGGTAGTTCAGCTGATCTGTCTCATTCAGAGGCATTTTATATTGAAGAACCCATAATGCAACAGCAGTTCTTGGTCTATGCAGTTTGATTGGAGTAATTAGTAGAAGAAACAATACAGATCCTGTTCTACTGGTGCATGATGGGATGGCAGATCAGATCAGGGTCTAAATTGCTTGCAGTTAGAATCAACTTACAAGTGAATCTCAGAGATGCTGTCAGGATTTTATCTGAAGAGGTGACCTCTCACCATGTCACAAAAACAAGGGGGGAGAATAGAAAATAATGAGCGGAGAAAACCAACATCATTTATATACCCATCTCTTTCATCTTGTTTAATTCTGTTTGATCTCTTCTGAAATCAAAATCCTCAATAAAATTCCCCCTCTAGTTGTGTAAGCACATATCTGTTGACTGTTTCTGAACTTGATTGCTTGTTACCAGTGTATGGATACTGTTTTGTGCTGAGAACTCCCTTTCATAGTCTATCGTCTCATGGGGCACAGGCATAGCTACCTTTGTGAAATTGGGATTTTGTTTCTTCTGGTTGTTTCAAAGAACTTTCCACACTTCAAATGTATTAAATGATATCTCTGCTCCACAATTTATCTGATCTGATGACTTGGTACTTCCTGCATGAGTTAATGCCCCAATATTAAAACACCAATTACCAACATAAACGATGTTTTCCTCCACAATGTCTGTAAATATTACACAGCATACCTGGTGTTGTGTTGTAACTGTATGTACTGTCCCAGCCAAGATTTCTGAATGTTTTGAAATTTTGTTTTTCTTTGGTAATTCATCTGACACCATTTTAGAATTACTGCCTCCATGTCAGGAGAAACTCCACTTCATCCTTCACTCCACCATTCACATTGCACATTCACACCAGCACGAATTAAAGTTGAAAAGAACAAGTAATTATTGGTTTAGATTGATTTACTATAATCAAACCTTCCAGAAATGGACCAGAGTTCATGCATGTGAGGACCAAAGTTCACAAATTTGAGGAAAAGGCATCAAATGCTGAACCCTTCTGGTATACAAATATTTCTGCTATAAATAATTTATAGTGGGTTTTCCAAGCATCCATTTGTATTAACCTACATCTGCATCCTTTTTTCAATTTATTTTAAGAATAAAGTTATTTAGTTTATCTTAATATTTAAATAGAAATTTTAGACTGCACTGAGTGTATTTTGATATGTGTATCTGTGAACTAATTTGCTGGAATTCTCATAAATCACCGCTTCGAAGTATGCAACTTTGTAACATTTTTGTCTGATCTGCACACTTGTACACCCTGGCAACATCTCTGCAATAAATTTGGTACGTAAACATTAAGGAATGAGATCTGCTGCCCTTCATGAGCAAATTTGATTTATATCAAGTGTCCAGCATGGCACACTAATGTATATTAGCAAGCAAGTATTACCTTTAAGTCATTGTCATGGTGCATCCATGCTAAGAGACAGGCTGCAAATACATCTCCCGTTCCAACAAAAATAGCGGGAAGGTGTGGCATCTCCATACGGTAACATTCCTTTTTACCATCTTGGTGGGGAATCAAAGGAAACAAAAACAAAGAATAGAACAACTATTTTAATAAAATATGGTATACTAGCAGGCAGAGTAAGAATGATCTGACATTGTGATTATTATCAAATTTCTCTAAAACTCTAAATCAGTATTGACTGTGCAAGTTATATACATCCGTTTTATTGATCTAATAGATCAGCTATTTTCTACAGGAATCATCCTGAAAACAGGTGTTTTTCCTTGCCTCATTTCTAAGTTTGAAGCTATCAGTTAAGTCCCTGTCCTAAAAAGTATGATGTCTAATTCTATTACCTATGAATGAAATGAAATGCAATCTGGTGACATCATTCACAAACTCTGGAATCTCTTTTGCTTTGTATAGATGGGCAGTTTCTGTACAATTGGTTGGTCTGAATATTTGAATTAATGAAGGTTATTAAATCTGGAAGTGTTTCAGGAGATAAGCATAACGGGTTATTAATTCTATGTTTTATATTAAATACAAAACAAAAATTTAAAATAATAAGCGAATAATAAATTTTTATATATGTAATGTAACAAAATAATACACATACATGTAAAAACATAAGATAACATATATTTCAGACATTTTAATATTGCAATAAAATTTTAAGGTATCAATTGGGTCTGATTCATTTATGTTGGGCAGAGATAATAATGTGTCCTGCCTAAAGTCTTACTAGTGTGTGTCAGTGACACATAATAAGTGGAAGGCTGGGCTCAAGGCTTTTGTCAATCCTATTTCTCAAACATCAGAAAGATTAATTCACTGTCAAGAGATGCCAGAGTGGTTTTATAAAATTTATATTTAAAAATGTGAGAACAAAACAGGATACAAAATAGTGCATACACCTGTGTCTAAACTAATCTTATTTACAATTTATATTTATCTATGCAGAGTGTTACTTGTAATATTTATATTTTATATTTTTCTTCATCTTCGAAATAAATATTATTCAATTCAATCCCTAAAGTACATTATTTAGTTGTTGTTGTTGTGGGGTTTAACGCCATTTATCAGCACATGATAGGCTATACATGGTGGCCAGTAATAAAGGTGGAGGAAGAACCCGGGAAAACCCTGGAAAGAACCTCAACCCACGAGAAGCTACTGGCAAGCTTTCTCACATACCCACATTGGGCGAATCCAAGACTTGAACCCACGAAGACAGAGGTGAGATGGCAGTGATCCATAACGGAGAGTGCTTTAGACCACTTGGCCACTCAGGGCCCCCATTATTTAGTTAATTTAAATAACTTGTTTTAAAATTTATGAATCTCATATTCTGTAATTATATTTAAAAAATGTTGTACATATTTTGTCTGAAATGGGAAAATGCATAAAGAAAAAACTGATTCTCAACAGTTCTTATCACAGTTTATTTTCCTTGATTTAATAGGCAAATTGGTAAGAACAGAATTTCTGTTTTTATTATTGGTGGCCATATCTGATGAAAGCCCTCTATGCCAGTATTTTACTGTCAAATTTGGTCAAATTCTGTCGATCAGAACTGGGGAAATTGCTTAAAAAAATTTTCTACCTTGAGTAATGATAGCCATATTTGATGGAAATATGACCAAATCTGAGTTTTATGCATGGATGCTATCAAATAGTGTCAAATTGCCATTATTAATAATGGTGGTCATATCTGATGGCAGGTTGGCGTAACTTAACAAATGTAAAAGACCTTCTTGCTATTATGCTAGTCATATTTAGCCAAATTTTGTTTAGTGGTTTGTGTGCAAATGATGTAAATAGTAATTTTAATGCACAATGGACAATGCTTGATGGTTGAAGGACCATATCATTAGCCTTATGGGTGAGCTAAAAACTACTTGTCTTTTGACTAAAATTACTAATAAATATCAAGTGAACAAGTCTAAAAGTCAAACTCAGTTTAATATATACTGTAATCACCATCCTGAAATTTTAGTGAATATTTAATTTTAGCATATAAAGACACACAATTTAATTAAATTACCAGTAAAAAATTTAATTTCAGGTTGTGGTTTAACCCCGTCTAAACAAAACTGCTGTATACTTCAAAATGTAAGACATAGGACATGAAGTGTCGTTTCTTTATTCCAACACAACGGATCATCAAACTGCACATAATACATGCACAAATTGTTACTGCCTTTAAGGAAACAGAATTTGTCAGGAATGGTGGCTATTAATATCTAATCCTGACAGAAGCAGCCAGAATCATAAATAATTTTAGTTGTCATTACTTAAATCATATAAATCTATTCATCACATAATTTTGGGAACAGGAAAATTAGTTGACTTGCTAACTGACTAATGCTGTTATTGTTCAATTTTCAGAATAAAAATGTAAATTTACTTTTCACTGAACTGGCTAAAGCAACCAACACCCCCTCTGTTCCAAGGTTAGTACTGCTGATTACAACAGTCTTTGGTCCCTTGTCGTGCAAAATCTGCATGGCTTGTAAGGCATCATTCTCTGTGTTTATCTTCATCCCCGTCAGCAGCCTGCAAACATATAAGTAACTGAAAAGGTGGTAACCTCCAGTTCCATGCAACATTTTATAACATCAATATATAATAGGCAAACAAGGAAAACAATACTGGGAATGAACTTAAGTAGGAAACTGCTAAATGTGGCACAACACATTTATCCATTTTAGAATTAAATGGTTTATTTCCATTGTGTGTGTGTGTGATTTGGATTCTAATGTAGTTTCAACTATTTTTCAGTCATATGGCAGAGTGATGTCCAGCACTGTGGCATGAGGCTGCAGACATGATGTCCCAGCCCAGGTCACTTTACCCTGACACCAGGCTGACCAATTCTAACACTAATCTGTTAATGCTGAGCACTTTGTGAGGCAGCTGTTAGTACAATTTTTATAAGTCTTTGGTATGACTCTGCAGAGGTTCAAACCTGCAACCTTTCACATCCGAGGTGGACACTCTAACCACTAGGCCACCGGAGCAGTAGGTTTATGTCCATTATCTCTATGACTACCATTTGACTGATACATCCTGAAAAGGTCTTGGTGAAAGACAAGCTACTCCAATAGTCTAATGTGTACCAAATTTCACAGAGAACCTTAAAGAGTTTTTATGTTTTTCCCTGGAAATTAAAAGCAGATATTGGATGGATGGATATATAGATAATGAAAAATGACTTAAAAAATATACCAACTGAATAATTGTGAAAACCAACAGTACACCAGTAATGGATCATGTGTACCAAAATTTACAGAGATACCTCAGATGGTTTTTGGAGGTTTGCCCCTGTAATTAGAGAGTGGATACTGGATAGACAGACTTGAGAAAATTAAGATACATTAAAAATACTGAAGCTTAAAAAATGTTAATGGCAAAAAACACTTTTGGACATCCAGTCTGATATGTGTACCAAGTTTGGACCACTAGTCTAATATGTGTACCAAACTTGGACCATGAATTTAATATGTGCATCAAGTTTGGGTCACACAGGTATAAAGTTTGGACCACTAGTCTTGTATATGTTCCAAATTTGGACAACTAGCATATGTGTAACAAGCCTAGGCCACTAGTCCAATATGTGTAGAAAGTTTCATTGAGATTTTGAATGGTACTGATGTTGTGTTCATCAACAAATGTGAGAATAATGGCTGGTTTAAACAAACAGATGTACAGAACTTTAAAAATACTGATCTGAAGAACTATGAATAGCAAAAGTATTTACACACGATGTATTTAAAATGTACACTGAATTTCAGTGATTCCTTCAACAGTTTCTGGATGGCATAACTGATAAATGAAACACAACATTAATACTGAAACTGATGAATTGTGATTAACAACAGGAACACCTGGACCACTAGTGAAATATCAGGTTCAAAAAAAATATCTTGAAACGTATTGAACTCGCACTCTGGAAATGAAAGTGTCAATTGATGGATGGTATGGTTTGGTCCTGGGGTATAATGCTATTTTTCAGCACATCATAGGCTATACAGGGCAGCCAGTATATATGGTAGAGGAAGAACCCAGGAAGAACCAGCAATCCACAGGAAGCTACTGGCAAGTTTTCTCACGTACTTACAGTGGCCAAGTTGAGACTCAAACCCATGTGAGAAGACTGATGTGTAATGGTGATCTCCTACCACTTCCACACATGGGGCCCCATATCAACATATGGATGAAAACAAAAAATACTGAAAACGAAGAATTGTGAATAGAAGAAAGTATATCTGTATCTAGTCTAATTTGTGTGCCAAATTTCACAGATATTTAAAACAGTTTCAAAAAAAATAAATTCCTGTGAAGAAAATATGATGGATGGATGGACTGACTAGCACACGAACAGATCTGACCCATTTCTGCGCCACCCACCAACTTTGTTGCGCAGAGACAATGACACCACTGAAATAAGCGACTCACTCAGCTTCAAACTGGTTAGGTGTAACAATATCAGCAAGAGGAACAATGACATCTCTGTAGACAGGCATTAACTCTGCTGGAACATACTGAAATAAATAAAACAGATGTGGTGTCACAATTAAATTAATAGAAGATTGGTCAGTAAAGCGAAAGACTATGACGTTTTGTAATCCAATGTTGATGATTAAAAAGTACTTTCTGCACAAAAATCATTTTTTTCACACCTTTAATTTCACTACAATTTATCCCAATATGGCATTTATATGAAGAATGATAGACCATTAAATATACATACCACATACTATTATTTGCAATCAACATCCATTATCAGCTGATTCGATTTCTTAGTAGTGACTGCAACAATATATGGAATTAGCTCTCTTATAAATGAAACTATAACAGTCTAAATGCCTGGACAAAATAATTTAAAATACCAATGATAAAAAAATATCAGTACTGTATACCTGCATAAAAGTCAAGTCCAATTGCCAACAACACCGAAAGTGATCTGCCTTTGTGTTAGTGCCAGAAGATCAAGTTATGTATTGTTTGTTTTACTGAAAACAACTAACAAATTGCATAGACCCAGATCTATGAGCACATTATGTGGTGGCACATCTGGGTTGTGCTGCTTACAGCTCATATCATCTTGTAAGCAAATATATATGGCACTTGGCATTGACTTATGTTGCTACAAGCATTTTAAAGATCAATGGTTAAATAAAACATTGTATACTGTGCAGAGTACATTTTCATATTATGACTTCAAAGCAAATTTGTGGGAGTTCTCGTTTATCAATGTTCTCCATGTGTGCGAATCTGAATAAATTTTGTATGATTCACGCAATCCTGCACCCTAGCAACATTTCCATATATTGAATCTAGTGCAAAACACTACACTAGCCACTACTACCACAACAAAAGCACAAAACAATGCTATGGTGAAATATTTCTTTAAACAAGAGTCCCTTGAAGGAACTGATGACCCAAAAGAAGGATTTAAAGGAATTAAAGAAGAGATCAATCTACGTAATAACAGCTGAGTATTGAAACAATCTCTAGCCTCACACAAGTAAGTCACTAACAGAATACATTCTTTAACTCCACATCACCAAAAACACCCCACAAATTTGGGTTTCTTTAATTATCATTAATGACAGTTGAATCTCAGCTGCATTAAAAGACAATATCTTTCATCCCTAGTCCACAAGATGCAAGCATTTGGTTTGTAAAATGTTTGCTTTTTACCAACCATTTGTGACTATGTCACTTAGTCAAAAAGGTGGCTATGCTGGCTGATGGGGGGGGGAGGAACATAAACCTCACAGATGAAATATGGCACTCAGTTGAAGCAATTTATCAACTCAAACTTTTCCCTCTGATGAGTTACAGTGATAACCAAACTGGTCAGAGCCCAGGTGTGATTACACCACACCAGCAGATGAGACAGAATGCTCTACTTTCCTTCAAGCGGTACCTTCTTCAAGATATTCAAATTAGCTAATATGGCAGCCACATAGGATGTAAGATCTGCGCCAACTTATTTAGGAAGAAGTAAATATTACTAAACTCTTTTGTGAACATGACCATCAATTCCGAGGTAGTGATAACAAGATTATCAAGATGGCTGTGGGATTCTGGACTTGATTATTGTCTCACCATCAATTTCCCAAGCAAATTCAGTTAATGTGGCAAATTCATGGGAGTGGTCAATGTCCGTGCAGATACCCTTAATCCGCTATTGTATATACTCAACTTGCAAGGTGAGTCCAACTGTGACTGCACAGACCCAGATCTGCCATCTCATAATGTGCAGGCAGATCTGGATCTGTGCAGTTATCAGTAGAACAAATAACATAGACCCTGATCTGCAGGCCCATTATGCTATGGCAGATCTGGATCTTTGTTGTTTGCAGTTAGACTTCCACAACAATATGCAATAATACTTTCAATTACAAGGTGTTATGGAGCAATGTGGTTCAACAGTTGCAGGTTGTAACAACTGTCCTCAACTGCTGCATTATCATTACAACCATTATCAAGCATTAAGAATGTGCCCCATAATGGAAACAGAATATTGCATTGCTGCACTGTGTGAGCCATGGTTTGCATTATCACAGCATTGCAATGCGTGTGATGTGTGTGTGATTTGGATTTTTAACGTAGCTTTAACAATTTTTCAGTCATATCACTCGATGTCTGCAGTGTGGCAGTTTATAGTGATGTCAAGCACTGGGGCATCATGCCGCAGACATGTAGCATGATGTCCCACCCAGTCATATTATCCTGACACCAGGCCGACCAGTCCTAACACTAACCTCTTAATGCTGAGCACCAAGCGAGGCAGCTCTTATTACCATTTTTGTATGTCTTTGGTATAACTCGATAGGGGATCGAACCCACAACTGCCTGCATCCGAGGCAGATTCTCTAACCACTAGGTCACTGGAGCGTTGCATGGTAATGCATATCTGTTATTACAGAACTGCACATTACTACATTGTGTTAACATTAAAAGTGTTACACTTAACAGACTGTAGGTACTGTAAGTAAATCTAACAAAAGTACCGCTTTATGATATGTAATATAAAAAAATAATATGAAAAAGCAATATTTTTTTTACCATTTTTCCATTGTCTCCCATTACTGGATCACAAACTGCCAAGAAAATAAAATAAATGTGTAAGTATAAAATTTTGACATAATAATCAAATATCTTGCTTACCCAAATAATACAAATTATAAATGGAACAAATTTCCCTTAAAAAGAAAAATATAGACTCTGTAGATAGATGTGTTTTAATTCCCATGCTTTAGCCCAGGGATATTGTGATAATCTTTGTCCACCTGTCTTTATGTCTATCCAGAACACTCTCTCCTAAACCATAGGGTAGAATTCACCAAATGGATACACAGTCAACTGGGACATAAAAGTTGCTTTCACTTCATCCTGTAATACCGGTAATAAAAGTGATGTTCATTTGACTATGAGGTCAAACTACCTAAGAATACACTTGAATGTGAGTTGATGGAGTAACTGCTTGTTTTGTAATTTCAATAAGCCAATAACTGGAATAAAGGTTTACTCAAACTGAAATTATCAAACAGTAATCAGATTTGCCACCCTATCAAGACTGAAATTATCAAACAGTAATCAGACCCGCCACCCTATCAAGACTGAAATTATCAAACAGTAATCAGATTTGCCACCCTATCAAGACTGAAATTATCAAACAGTAATCAGATTTGCCACCTATCAAGACTGAAATTATCAAACAGTAATCAGATTTGCCACCCTATCAAGACTGAAATTATCAAACAGTAATCAGATTTGCCACCCTATCAAGACTGAAATTATCAAACAGTAATCAGATTTGCCACCCTATCAAGACTGAAATTATCAAACAGTAATCAGATTTGCCACCCTATCAAGACCTTCTTAGTAAGGGCATTCATATATTCTTTCACAAGTTAGACACATTTTCAGTAAAATGTCATGAAATATCATGTACTGCTATGGTAAAGAAGTGTGCGGTACACTCACTTGAAAACATTTTAATAAATGCAGTAAGCAATAGCTTGATCATTCACGTATGATGCATGAAATATAAGGGCAAAGTGTCTGAGGTATTACTGTAAAGTTAATCTGATTCCCTGACTGCCTCCAACTCTAAAATGAAACACTGATCCACATTAAACCCGGACAAGCCAATATCCAGACTGCAACAATCATGTTTGCATATTTTTTTCCCCATTATTCCACAAGTCCATAATTTAATGGTAATATTAGTAAGACTATAGTCAGATCATATGAGTTAACTGATCTGTTAGTCAACTCCTAACCTGTTGAGCTAAAGGAAGCTACAATCAAGTTTACATTTAATCAGATTATTCCAAAATGCTAATAGAGCAAAAACCACTTGTCTTTACCTCAAGTGCAAGCTACCTACCAATGTTTGGTCCAGATCCATGATACAGAACTAACGTCACTGAACATAAACCAATTTTCTTTTTCAATCAGTGACCTTGACCTTCACAAATGATAGGCTTCTTCCTTACGCAAGTACAAGCAATCCACAAAGGTTGGTCCAGGTATGTGATGTAATGCAGAACTAATGTTATTCTATGGAAACCATTTTTATTCCTTCAGCCACAATGAAAATTAACTTTGAATACTTGAGCCCCAAAATCAACAGAGTTCATCTTTACCTCAAGTTCAAAGTCTGGCCCATGTAGACAGGAGAATGAGTTAACGTACAACAACCTTTTATATTCTTCCCAACTGAGCAACCTCATCTTTGACCTTCAGACCCCAAAATTGATAGGTTCTTTATTAATGCAAGTTCAAGGCACCCAATGTTTGGTAACCATTGAGGGTTGTACAACTTGAGTTATCATGCAGAAACAAAACTGGAAACTTGCAAATGGATGCACAGATAGATAGATGGGCTGACATAAAGACAGATGGTCAATATCACAACATAATACACTCCACCTTATGGCAGGCAAATAAATATTTCCAGAGGAAAGTGATTTGTCAGTTGGCAAATCTTAAAGTCGTGACAACAGTATTTACTAAAGTTTATGGCAATCATTTAAAGACTGCAGGTCTAGTTGTACCAAAGAGTGCCAAAAGGATGAAAAGGAAGGAAGGAAGAAAGAAAAGGATTATTCTATAAACCTATGTTTTCATGAGCTCAACACAAGCAGTTAATCTAACATGTAAACTGTGACGTTTTCTTTCTGAATGGGTATTGTACTAATCAAAAGATATTACAATCATCTGACTGAAAGATTCTTACAGGAACACTTAACACGTGAAATTTAAAGAAAGTATTTAAAGATATAAGGGTCATAGTAACCTAATTTTGTCACTAGGGTATAGCACTCATCAAGATGCATCTAATCAAGTTTCATGGTTCCAGGTAAAACAGCATGTATACAGGGTGCAAAACAATGTGTAAATAAGCTACTTGTAAACACAAAACTGCAACCAAAGCAAGTAAAGGCTTTTTGTAATGACATGCTACAAAGATAGATGCAAAGATTTCAATAAGTGATTCAAGCATGACTAGTGCTTGAGAAAGGCACAACAGTGAACTCAAGCAGGTGAAGCATGAAATATAGGTCACGGTGACCAACTTCTGTGATGAAGGTTTAGTACTCATCATCCCTGCACAAAGTTTCACGATTCTAGGCATAACAGGATATACATGGGTCAATAAAAAATCTATGTGGTCATGAGCTAAATACAAAAACGGAATCTAAGCTAGTAAAAGTATGAAATGAAAATGTCAGTATTTTTTTTCCTTGTTGCAATTGTCTGGATACATACATGCATACAATCATCTAGTGCCATACTTCTGTGATAAGGGTGTAGCACTCATCAAGATGGATGACATCGTTAAGTTTCATTATTTCATGTAAAAAATGATATGTATATGGGGTGCAGACAACTACAGCTAAATGAAAAAATTAATAAAGAATATACTATAAATGTACATACATGTACAAAGTTACCCCCTTTGGCCCACTCCCTGGGTAGTAGGTATTCGGAAACACATTCCAAACTGTTCCCAAAGAACAGTCACAAAGGATAAAATAATTGTTGTGATGCAGTGTGGCTGTATGTATGTATGTTTTTCCATGTAAGGACACCAACACTGAAGCTAGCTGCAGTACAATACAAAAAAGTTATTAGCAACAAGGAGGACATTCCAGTATAAAGCTTAAAAAATTAAATGGATTAAAACATAGCAATTTAATTCAAACCCTGGTCTGCCACTCCTCTATTTATTCTTATCTCTTAATTAAAAAAGGTATCACATATTTCCTGCACGTCATATGACAGCTGCCATTCATGTATTTTCAATATAATTACTTAGTTTTAAATCCCAAATTGCTTTTTGTGAGCAGGTAATTCTGTGTCCATGAAGGGATGATGTCATAATATTAGTATTTTCAAGTGTGAATGAATTTCTTTGCCAGTTTTTTACATACCATCTGCAAAGCATCTAATTTTTTTTGTTTGCTTCTGCCATGCCCAATTTTTGTTCCAGTCCGAATTGAAAAAGTTTTTCTTTTCTTTCTTGACACTAGATGGACCCTCAGGTTCAATGCCGCCATCTTTTGGCACATTAGCACTAGCATCGTCTAATAAATGATTAGCCTGTGGATTTGTTTGTTCACTGTCACTGTGCCTAGTGATATAAACATCTACCTCTGACTTATTAAAAGTATTACTGCTAAAGTAATGACAAAGGATCCAAGTTTTAACAGGTTTTGCCATTTAATTCATTGTCTCACCTCAGCATCAAACACGTACTATCCGACCTTTCTTAATAACCAATCAGAATTGAGCATGTGACACAGGAATTACATGAATTCTTTCATAACTACATCATATGTGTATATACTGAGACTGACAGCAGGGATTTTTACATTTACATATATATATGTATGTTGATATGCTGATCCATTCAGGAGGTCTTAGATGACATACTTGATTTCCTGGGGCACCATTTTCATTTGGGACTAAGTTCACATCTTAAGATGACACTTAGTGAAAATCCTGAAGTTATAAAGGGCCATTCATTCAGGAGGGTCACCATGATAACCATGCCGTATATCAGATCAAAGCCATTTTCATTTAGGCCAAATAAGACAATTTAAAAAGTCTCCTTGTGAAATTCCCATATAAATATGACCATCCATTCATGAGTTAGTGAAAAGTGGTACTTGTAAACAAATTAAAGAATAGTATCTTCATTTGACTTACCATAGACTAAAGATGAATTGGCTGACCTTAAATCCTGTATGATGTCTGCAACTTTCTCAAGAAAGGATTTAGACCCTATGTAACCTGAAATATAATACATTAGCATTTTTTTCAGGAAATTAAGTTTCTCCTAAAATACATACTCAGTCAGATTAATGTTAACCTACGACCACCCAAAACCAGACTTTACAAAGACAAATATTTGTCTTTTCTGTCTATATTATACAGAAGGCAATAACTCTTGCCCATTACCTCCCCTTGCAAATGGAATACTTACATTGTGGGGAGGATGGGAGGTTATTAAAACTAATACTGGGATAAGTTTTGTAAATACGGGACAGAGCAACTAATTCCTAGCAATGAAACTGGGTTGCATCATCAGGAACTGATCTAAACAGATGGCTGGCTAGGTCAACAGAGAAGACGGGTAATTCACTGACTATGCATGCTGAAGCAAATGCTATCAGGAAACAGGTTTTGTATAAATAGAGCTTCAGCAATGTCCTGGCCAAAGCCTCGAATTGGTTTGAATTCAGCTAAGCCAGAACTCAGGAAAGATTCCACTAGTGACTGAAGTCTATGCAAGTCAATTCAGAGATTTCTTGCTATACCCAAGATCCTCCCTGCCATGATGATGGAATGTGTCCAACAGCAAAAAATGGTAGTCCTTAATAGAAATTACTGCATTCCACAGCCAGAGAAAAGGGTCAACCTGGAAAGTGGAGGGCCTACTAGCTTGAGCATTCTTTCCACAAGTGAAGGATTGAATTGTTTATGCTGCAAAGCTCTCCTTGACAAGAGCCAAGCATGAAGGAGAAGACTGTTGAGAGTTGTCTGACATGATGATCATGATCTCCATGAGACTGATGTAAAAAATGTGTCCTCCAGACTCCACTAGCCATTCATGGTGTCGAAACACAATAACAGATGGGCTTCCCAACAACAGGTGCTAGTATCAGTACACTTGGTCACATCCAGTTGTGGCTGCTCAAATGGTATTCTGTTTGTGAGCCACCCTTGTTTGCACCACTGGTCCAGGAATGATATTATACCACTATGCTTTTCCTGTAATTGAGTGGCACAGAAATGGGGCCCTACCGAGATATCAAGACCATCTGCAAAGGGCACATGTAGATGCAACCCAGTGGGATAAGATCCACTGCTTCATAAGACAATCTCCCTTAGGGATGCTTATTGCCAATCTGGGTAAAAAATTTGTGATTCAAGTGAAACATTAGCAGAAAAGAAAACTTCCATGTGGAAGCCTGAGGAATGATACAATCATATAAAAACATGTCACTGCTCCTGTGACCTAAGGGATTAGAGTGTTTGCCTCAGATGCAGGGGTTGTGGGTTCGAACCCTGGCCAAGTCATGCCAAAGAATTTAAAAATGGTACTAACTGCTGCCTCACTTGACACTCATCATTAAGAAGTTAGTGTTAGGACTGGTTGGCTTGCTATCAAGATAACATTACTGGGTGGGACAAGATGCTACATGTCTGCAGTATGATGCCCCAGTGCTAGACATCACTATAAACTGCCACACTTCAGACATCGCAGCGATATGACTTAAAAAATTTTAAAGCTAAATTAGAAATCCGATGCTTTAACCAACAGTCCACCAGAGCAGTCTAACAGTACTTATGTCAGAAATGGAGAGGATGAAATGAGAACTGAAGTCACTCTGAGACAATTTTGATCGCTTAGAGGAAAGAGATTGATCCAACACTGTTTGAAAAAGAAAGAAAAACACAGGAGTCAGGAACCTATCAGATAGGTTAGGGACATGAATCAAAGGTGAGACAGTGATGGTCTTGGGGTAGAGACACTTTGTTTCCTATTCCCTCAATACAACTGATAAGCAGATTGTCTCCATGCATAGGATTAGAATCATGGCTTGTTTATTAGTTTGTGCAGCTAACAATCCAGTATCCTCTTGTTGTTGGTCATCATGTCTTTGAGGGTGAGTTGGAGACGATGTATATGGCAGTGGCTGCTGCATAGAGAGAAGGAGAGGCAGATCTAGGGCTGCCTACCTCCACACTTCTATCTTGTCACTGAAAAGCAGCGGCAATCCAAAGACAGAGGTTTGCAGGATCAAGGCATGATGTTGCTTAAACAAGAGTAAGTATAACATGTGTACTGTCACACAAGATCAAGGTTAACAGAAGCAATCAGTTTGAACATTTGCTATTGCATGGTGGTCTGAACTGTTAATTACCTTTGATATTCTAACTGAGGACTCCCAGGCATATACATTGCTGAACTTGCCAGCAAGCCTAAAATTGTCGGAAACACAAACTCCAACAACGAAGATGTGGCCACTATATTGAAAATGAGCTTCAATGTCATGTGCAGATAGTCTTTATCCACCATGCAGTCAGCAGGCAAAGTAAGACTGACTGCAGTGTGGCTCTTGCTTAATGCCAGGAGATCTGTGAAAAAGGCATTTTAATGGGTCTTATACCAGCAAGATGCTAAAGATACTGATAGTTGACTCTCAGAAAAAAAGATTTGGGAATTGCCTGCATCACTGATCTTGGCAGACAGACTCTTGGCAATGTCCATGTTTTGTGCTGTTTTTTATTTTTACATCTAAGGGGGAAGATGGAAGGACTGGATTCCTCGTTGTCAAAACTGACAGTGACAAGCATTCTGAATTTGGAAACACTCCATAAATTCCTGTATTTCTGCCGTAAAGCAATACATTCTACTACATGGTGGGATCTGAGTATAAATCATCATCAGGTTTATCCCCACATACAGTGTGCGGGTTGTTTTGGTCAGGATCAATATAGCAATATGCAAATGATACAAAATAAGCATCATCTCTAGGACTGCCAAAGTACACTCCAGCAGGGTAGGCAGTGAGTAAATGGTTCACCAAAGTCTCAGGATGTACATGTTGAATCAGTACAGACAGCTTGTCAAAATCAAAATCTGCCAGTACAAGTATCAGGTATGTGACTGGCTGTACTGCCAGAGTAATGGAAATGTTAAGTGGATGAACAGGTCTATCAATAAAATCCCCAGCAATGTGAACATTCCATGACTTTACTTGAACAGGCATGGAACAACATGTAATGGAAGCCATACAAATACTGAATGGTATGGTTCAAGAGCATGTCAGCTGCATGGTACAGTTGGCAGCTGAGACAGCATCAAAACTGAGGTGTGGCTACATGGCACTGCTCATTCAAGTCATTGATAAACCTCATGCACCCGGACTGGCGGGCATGAAGGCCACACTTGGGGACTTATGCCACCTGGGCTGCCTAGAACTGGTTGGAAACTCCCAAAATGTCAAATGTTTTGACTACAACAGCAGACGGTGTAAGTGATGCAGGAGAAGTCACTGCTTCCTCTATTTTCCCAGATGCAATGGCAGCAGTAGGTATTGTTTGTCACACCTTAGTTGTGGGAAGGGCCCCAATGTCATTCCCTACCAGGGTGACCAAAGACTGTATAATGTGAATGCTCAAAACATCAGCACTCTTGGTTCTTTGATGTTCCACATCTCTCCCTGTTTCTTGCAGTTTTCCTGAGAACTTTCGACCACATTTTCTCAGACCAACTGGCACACATTTTGCAAGTAGCTGATGAGGTACACTTTGTACAGGCGAAACATGAATCATGAGAATTCTTCCTGGCTTTAAATTCTTGCATTTAGCAGACTTCCTTATCATAGTTCATTCTGAAATGACAAAGAAAGAAAAGACAAAAAAATAATAGTTAAGTGCATTAATAACTCCAGAGACACCCACTATACGGTGGGTGATAAACAGATAGTGTGCATCAACATGAATTCCAACATGTTCTATTTAGTCATAAAGAACCATGTTGTCTGAGAATGCAGGAACAAAGTCCACATAGGTGAAACGATTCACATCATCATGGCCAAAATTCAAAATATGATGCATACACCAACAGAAGAATAATATGTCTGAAAATAACAAAATCCTCAATGGATGTGACGATGTGTACAAATTTCCAATGGATTTCAGGAGGCAATGTGGGCAGCAAAGGGAGGTAATATGTAAGAGATACTGCCATTTGTGTATAGATAGATACCATGTTGTACACAGGTCAAATACAACTGCAAATGCACAGACACAGATCTGCCACTGCATAATGCGCCAACAAGACAAACCCTGATCTGCCAGCATATTATGTGCTGGAATATTTGTGTCTATGCTGTTTGCAGTTAGACTCAACTTATAGGCAAGTCAACACAGCAAGTTATATGGTTGTTGTTGTTGTTGGGTTTAACGCCATTTTTCAGCACACGATAGGCTATGCATGGCGGAGAGTATTAATGGTGGAAGAAGAACCCAGGAAAGCAAGTTATATGGTAACCTCACTATAACAGAGTGTGTGAGAGTGATTTGGATTTTTAACTTATCTTTAACAATTTTTCAGTCATATTACTATGATGTCTGCATTGCATTCGGTGATACAGGATGACTGAATATCTGGCTGCAAATTAAACAGTTAAAGGTAAATGTGTTCTAAAGTCCCAGAAACCTTACTGTATCCTATGAATTGGATTCAATGTTGCTGCTTTTTAACACACATGTTGAAATTCTGTAACCTGTGAATAGGACTCTGTGTCACTTGTGCTTTAACATCCACGTTACATTTCTGTTTCTGTACAATTAATAGCTAAAATGGTATAATTCTTAGAGGAGATCAATGTAAACTTTGTGTCTTTCCTAACAACATTTTCTTGTATACATAAAAAAGCACAGCTAAAATTAAATGGAAGTAGGAGTGATTCTGAGGAATGCTAGTTCAACTTAATATTGACAATAGTGACTCGTTCCCTGACACAAAAAACCCCAAGATAACATGGGTCAAGCTGAAAATAGGCCAGGGAACCATTCTAAGCCAATTTCAAACAAATCAATCACCTGAGAGAAGATTCATTCAAGCAGATAATTATTTCGGTGTTCATCGCTACATTAAATAAATTAAGACAGACATCTTGATTGTTCTCTCAAGGAAAGTAAAGATTATTCATCATTACCTGTTTAGCACAATTTCCATACACAGGAGCAAAGCAAATGTTTGTTGAAAGTCAGGGTGCTAACTATAGTACTTGTACATCAAAATATGCAAGCTCAATCATTTGTTTATAACTGATGTGTAAATACTGACACCAAAGATTATTATTCATCATCTGAAACCTACAGATTTCTCATACTTTACTGATTATGTTTGTCAACTGTACTGATATTTAAGCAATGAAGCTGGGTTTCCCTGTCTTTTTAATGAAAATATATCAAGCAGCAACAACATACAAACAGAATTCAAAATCAAAGTATTCATGATACTGATATGGCCCACAGGGGACCTCAAAGACAAAAAGAATCAAAGAAAGATAAGGAGTAATGTTCAATATTTGTGAAAACTTTGTAGTAAATGATACCTGAATTATCCAACATTGTGATATTAGCCTCACTAACAAGCCTATTTACAATGGATGCAGAGCCATAATGTAAGCTCGCTTGGCCTTGTTATAGCTATCTGTTGTCAATCACATGTATTATTACTATCATTTCAGAGCAGGTGTTGAAACGAACATATAAAAATCTGGCTACTTTTTCCATAAATCACTCTAAGAAGTATTACCATGACTTACATAAATGAAGTAATCCCAAGGTTATTCTAACCATACATGTCCACCCCCACCCCCCAAAGCTGCTTCTGCTAATCAGGCAAGGTAACTGGGATTTTTTAAACATAACAATTGCAACCTTTATCAATATATGCCACAGCTGTCTTAATTCTTTCCATGCTTTCTCCACACCTGTTGCTATGTGTGGAGAAATGAAAAATCATTTGAGCTGTACTGTATATCATACCTGTGAGCAGGTGTGAAAAATTGTTTATATTATTTTTCTTGAGTCCCTCATACAGACACTCCACATCATCTGCATTTAGCACCTGACCCTGGCATGCTTGATAACCTGGAAAAGGAAGTCCATAAATCAAATGTTTTTCTATGGTTCAACTTTTAATGACCAGCAAACAGCATTATATAAAATTTAAACGTAATGTGAAAACCTAAACTAGTGAGTAAATATTATATATATTACAGTGTAAAAGTACATTACAGTGATTCTACCACAAAACTTTAGTAATGGTAATGGTCTGAACCTATTCTACCACAAAACTTTAGTAATGGTAATGGTCTGAACCTAACCATTAGTTAAAATTACACTGAAACAAGAAAGAAATCCAAAAGCAAAGTCAGTGAATTGTTGTCTCTACCTAACAATGTGGAGTCACAAAAGTTCACAATAATGAACAATGGCTGCGACTTCAAAAGACAGCTATAAAGTTACTGATCAAACACAGAAAGTAACTAAGTTTCATTGTCCTATCTCAAGGACATTTCATGAAATGTGCAGAAAAGTTTTTTAAATTGTTTCCATGACCTTGAACCATGACAAAACTCTGACTGTGATACATGAGATCACATCAGACTGGCTCATTCCTGTACTTCATACAGCTTTTACAGTACCAAGCAGAAATGAAAGATACCTTCAAATATATGTAGTATAATATGTACCCTATCAAACTGGTAAATAAAGCTTAAACGAATAAAAAAAAATCCTATCTGATTCTCAGTTCATTATATTCAAATTTGGTTCAATATTACTGAATATTTGTTGATGTTAATAAAGGTATCAAACCAGTCCTCTTTTCTTGTTTACTATGGTATTTACTGATATCCAGTTTAAGTATATTTTTGAAGACTGTAAGTAAAATTAAATGACCATAGGTATTATTTTCATTCATTGTGCTTTCAAACTCACAATGACCCAAAACGTTCCTTTCAAATGCAATGACTGTCTCAATCATTCATCCGGAACAGTGATCTGTACATTAAATTTGGGCACACTGCTTGTAGACTTCAAGAAATTTGTCATATTAGCCTTTTTACTGACAAATAAAATACCCAAATCAAACATTGGGAGCTTCAATTAAACCATAAAAACGTCATATTCAGACCTGATAAATAACTGTTTTAAGTGAAACATACACAGGTACTGATCTCATCATTTATGCAGGATGTATATTGCAAGAGGAATGAAGCAGTGTTAGAGCTTCTGTAAACAGTAAAATCTAAATCTACCTGGGAACTTGCTACCTCCCTCAACCAAGTTTGGGAATATTAGAAAATGGTTATAAGTAGGGATTCATAACAGGTAAGGTAGAGAGAAAAATGGAAGTATTCCATGAACAAATTGAATAAGTTGCAATAATTATGGCTTTACAATTATAAAGCACTACAAAACAGAATAGCATACTTTACTGTAACAGCAAGTTCTCAATCACTACAACTTATGGTAAGTCACTACCATTCTAAAGTCATGTTAACACATTAACCCCTGGTGATGAGTTTACGTGGCAGAAGGTAGTAGCCTACTGCCGAGCTCTGTAGCATCAAGGTCATGTAAGATACACTAAAGTGGGTGGTATTATAGAAAGGTAGACAGATGTAGCTCTACAATGATACAAAATAATCTGGAAGTTCAAGTTGCACTACAAAATACAGAGGGAAAAACCTCATTTTTTGGACCAGATTTTTTTCCACCCAAAATTCGCTCATGATCAGAATCCAATTATGTGTCTGGATTTTAGACTTTTTGGTCTCAGATCTAAGGCAGACCATTATGAACTGCAAACAGACAGATCAACCTTTGCAAAAAGTAGGATAAGATGGGCATTTGGAATAAAGAGTGGTCTCGATATGAAAATAATGGGTGCATTAGGCAAAAAGAAAAAAAAATAACTCCAACTTTTACCCTTCTGCTCATGCGCGAGCCAAATAGCCAATGAAAAACGACATTTCTATTATAACTAGGCATTATGTATTGGAAAATCACCTGGAAGTTAGGATGTATTCAGAAATAGCTTTCAAAATGTGTTTCCTACTCGAATTTCAGGCAAAAATGACAAAAACCTCCAGGTGTTAATGTGTTAATTAACCCAAGTAAATCTTAGTGATATAAATCTAACAGCTGTGCTACAAATTTGATCAAAATCAGAAATTTGGAAATATGGCTTCCAGAATGGTATCTCATCCAATCAGATGCAAGACTACTTCATTAATATGCAAGGACCCCACTCACAATCTAACTGGTCAGAGATCTTGATGACGTAAGCATATATTCCAGGCCTGATCCAATCAAACTCTGAGAGATCTTCATGATGTAAGCATATATTCCAGGCCTGATCCAAACAAACTCTGAGAGATCTTCATGATGTAAGCATATATTTCAGACCTGACCCAAACAAACTCTGAGAATCAGATGCAAGATCATCTCATTAATATGCATCAATCTCATTCACATTTCGACTCGGCCAAGATATTGACAGCACAAGCCTCAAATCCAAATCTGATCCAAATAGAAAATGGGCTTCCACAGTGGTGGCAAGAAAATGGTGATAAACAGACAATAAAAAACAGGCCAAGACATATGTCTTAAACCAAGGGAGCTACTAGTAACAATGTGACACAAATAGTTAATGCTAAAATGGCAAAATTTACTTAGACTAATAAACACATTATGATTTACTCTGTATTCAGATCAATTACCTTGTATGATGTCTGATAACAAAAAGTTTAATAATTTAGCTGATCAAAAAGAGCATTATAAAGGAGAGTGATGATACTAACCTGTGTGGTTGGAAAGTTGCACTGAGTTAATGGGAGATACACTAAACCCCAGAACCTGTGGACAAAAACCAAATGTATCAATCAGGCAAAAAATAACTTGTGAAAATATAAAACTGATTTCAAATACAAGATTTCTCCTTGGATGAATCAGTCCCAAAAAAATCTCTTTTCCAAATGTTCCTTGTTCAAAAAGAGATATACAACGTAATAGACACAAAAACCTGAAAGTGAAAATAATTTGAATAAATACTATTGTGACCTGGAAACAAAAGATAATGTGCTGCTAAAATTTTCTCAGACAAAAAGACCACTTTAAATGGCTTTTGGTGGTGTTGCCTAAAAACCGTACTCTAACTTCCAGGTTTTGTTTCAGTACAGCTGTGCATAAGCTCAACCAAATTTAGCAGTTATCCAATACAATACCAAGGGTACTGTCACCTTGGGATGGTCAGTGTGGTCAGTGACACTAATGCAGATGGGAGTAAAGTGGGTCAAGACCAACACTAAAACAGTGTGTGTGTATGTGTGTGTATGTGATTTAGATTTTTAACATAGATTTAACAATGACGTCTGCAGTGTGGCAGTTTATAGTGATGTCTATAACTGGGGTGTCATGCAGCAGATATGTAGCATCATCAGGGGTCACGCTACCAGGTGAAGTGGGTGACTAAGTTGCCTAAAAATATGAACTTCACCTTCTTCTGTTAGGAAAGTGGAAATGGCTTTGCCCTGTGATTTTTTAGAGGTACATTGACTGACCTTACTTTTTGAGAGTCCCTTATTCCTTAGCCAGGTTAATTCTAGTATTGTGTTGTATATATTGCATTCATCAAGCCATCAGTGGCTAGGCTTTTGCACATTCACATACATGTGTTTTGATAGCTGATTGACCATTAACCCTTTCCTGAACAAGTCAGCAATGATCACTGTCCATTTTCTGCATGAAATGCTTTGATGATAAAAACATACAATCTTTAGAAACTTTAACAATAGTATGAAAATAGCAATCTGTGTTTTAATAACGGAATCAGTGATCTGGATAGGTTAACTGTCTCTTGTACACTATTTTGTCATAAAATTAGTTTGAAACTGTAAGTGAACCAGTAATGGGGAAATAATTTTCATACTTGTCTGTTTTCATAAATCATCGGACAAATATATTTGGAAAAATATACAATTTATAGAAAGCAAAGCCTAGGTATTATGTTTTTTAAGATTTAACTTTAAAAAGCAATTATGTAGGTCAAACAATCTTTAGTTGTGAAATATGAAGAAACATTGTAAGGTCATAAATTTGAAGAAGCATTGTAAGGTCAAAGTTGTTTTCTGACTCGACTCGTATTTGTAAAAAATACAGAAAAAAGCAGCAAAGCAAATACTATTCAACCAATGCATGAAATTACTACAAGTACAAAGACAAATAAATAAACCATAAGTCTGCAATCCTATCAATGGACTTTTGTAATGAAGCTATATAAAGTAAGTGATTACGTTACAAAAACCCTCCTTCAAATAACAGATGCACTCATGTCTGTGTTTATTCGATTGGAAATAAGGTTAAGTTCATATACCGACTATAAAACAGATTAGTCGTTAGATTTATGCATTTTAGTGTACCATGTATGAATAGTTATGGTAAATTTTTTCCGCAACAAAGAAATGAGGATGAAGAGCATGATCTGATGACACGTGTGCATTTACCCTCATGTACATAGTACAGGGGTTGTTTCAAACGTTTAGAAATCTTTGAAAGAGCCATTACTGTGAACTTTTAGAAGGTATAAAAAAAATGTTTTCAAAAGTTTGATTAAAGGTAGTTACTTAAGCTTTTTTTACTAACTTACAATTACTATAATATAATCTAGTTACTCAGTTAAAATTTACAACGTAGTTTCTAGAGTCATATGGCAAAAATGTTCTAGGTGAAAATACAGTATTGCATAAATCCAATGTTAAATGTAACTATGAATACTGGGAAATAGAAGGCATAAAGGCATAATTCAAATGAGAACACACATTATATATATATATATATATATATATATATATATATATATATATATATATATATATATATAAAACTTACTCTTAGTTCTCAATACATTTTAAAACTTCAGAGTCACTTTACCCTTGACTCCAAAATCTCAAGAGTCAAACTTAAAATCTCAAGAGTCAAAACTTAAATCTAGAGTAACTTCTTTGCGCCATTGTGATTTTTCAGTTCAGAAATTCATTTTTCTGATTGATCAATTTATTAAAACGTTCGAGATTTTAAATGCTTTGCCAATTGAAGTAAATTAATCGCAAATAAAATACAATCACACGCTGAAAACTGGCTTCAGGAGTCAAGGGTAGTTAAGATTGATGCTCCAACCCAATCTATGTGCATCAAAAAGACTCAAGAATCAGAATTTCCGCATGTCAAAAGGCAGCTGCAAGTACCATTTTTATAATTATTTGGGGTTTTTTGTTACTCAATCTGACCCCCAGTTCTGACACAAAGAGGATCTTTTATTCCCAATCTTTTACACTAGGGGAAACACTGATGTATTCAATGACATTGTCTGAGCCTAACAGTTTTTTTAGAAAATGTTAGTCACAGGCCACAGCATGCTATGACCACGTGGACACTTGCATCATTTATTGCTGTCAACTAAGTGAGAATAGTGTTGCAGTCATAAGTGCCATCAAGTAATGACTAGAGGATTTTCAAGTACATTGTGTTAACAAATTATCAAAGTCTTTCAGCAGCTGAATTACTTACAAAACTGTTTCAAATAACAGTGATTTGTTTGGTTTAAATTTCATAGGTACTTCCAGTGTCAAGTGTGGAGTTAAGCACTGATTTTCATACATGAATGTATCAAAATAAAACTGCGGTGAAGGCTGAGTGTTGACACTCTTCAAGAACATTTTAGGGCTGATGTAAAACACTTTGATCTCATGCTGTGGAAATGGAATGGAAAACTGAAACAGAAAACAAAGTAATTATTTTTGCCAAACTGATGAACTTTAAGTGAGTGGATTTACAACAGTTCAAATGTGGAACATTATGATCGGCGACAGGAATACAGTAAATGCTTTGCTCAAAAAAATAATGAAAACCTATGCAGCAATCTATAAGAAATCTTAGCAGGGATCATCCTGGGCTTCGCTAATGTCGCAAATTGCGATTTGTTTTCCATACTGGCAAAAAAATATACCATCTGGCGATTTTTTTGGCGACATCCTTTTTAGCTGTTTAATTTGTAGATAAATCATGAATTTGGAGTGGAGAAATTCAAAGGGACCACGAAAGAAAGCCACAAACTTGTATACACAGTGCACTGGAATCTATCTTACATAAATAAATCCTTCATTCGAATTGACAAACCCATCGCTAGGGTGCATTGTTACATCATAATCTATGTTAACATTTGGCCTGAGTACTGTATGCTGTGATACACTCAATCATACTACAAGACTATACCTACAATCGACCTACCTCTGAACAGCCAAAAATTAATTGAACTATGGCTAATCCTTATATTGTTTTTTCTTAATGTACCAAAAAAATAGTCTGCTGAAATTTCAGAGAAAACTGATTACCTTTGAAGTACTGATTGCTGTGTATAAATACAAAGCAAATGGGAAAAATCTCAATCAGAATTCTATACTGTCAACTGTGCAACTTCATCATGGGTAAACATAAGACAGACGTTGTGTGTTCATCGTCTCATCCTAAAAGTTAACAAAATTAACAGCATTTGGATTTAGTGCAAATTCATCAGACAACACAGTCACTGAACCTGATGTTATACCTGACAGTCCAACATCATCTACATGTAGTGATGGTAGCAATGCTTCAAGTGCACAATGAACGGGTCACAAGTTCCCGAAAATTTCTCAACAGCTGGAAACTCGCACTTCTTTGGCTAAGATGTGATAAAAAGTTAAAGTAGATGTACCGTGATATATGCATCAAGGCATAAGTCGTCAATTAATTTACGACTGGTTGTGATAATTTGAAGATGGAGAGTGACACCAAACATGAACCAGGTGGGGTTAGTAATGTATGTTAATTTTGTTCATTGATCTTTTACTTTTGCCATCAATCCTGTGTTACAACTCCAGGGACTTAAACTATGCAACAAGAAATAGCAAAACAAATAAGCTTTGCATAATTGAAAATACATAATTTATTTTTCAAAATACAGGAGTGAAAGAATTAAATTAACTTACAGCATGGTGAATGAATTCATATTTCCTAAAAGTCCTTTCAATTCCTATAGTTTCAAGAAATCCGAATACGTTCCAAAGAAAAATGCCCCCTTCTGTGCTTAAGTTTATAATGTACAAAAAGATTTCCAAAGAATTCAAATAGTCGTTGAATAAATTTAGTTAATACCATACAGTTATTCTAGCATGCCATGCAAAAAAAATAAATCTTTTCAAAAACCAAGTTGGGAGATTGAATCTGAAAACACGCAGATTGAGACCTACCATAGTGAAGTTTTTTGCGACATATTTAAGTATCGTTTTCACTAAATATTCACCGAGTTTTTGGTACATTAGTGCCAGGTGTTGACTCAAGTTTCATTGGTGGGAATGGAGATACTAGTTTACGACAAAATACTGAGGTTGGCGACTTTTTGGGCGACAACTTTTTAGAAGACAGGACCATCCCTGCTTAGGGATAAACCTAAGGTTTACTAACTATCACCTCATGAGACATATGGAAACATATTTATTTCAATGAATGTATATTATTAACAAACATTTTATGTCAAACACATTTTGCAAGCGTATGAATATATTATATTGATGATGTATATCCATACTTAAAAAACAAAAACAAACAACTTCTCACGTGTGACTGGAAAGTTTTTCAACAATGCTGTGTATGCAAAGATTATATGTGGCATTTTTATGGAAACCTCTTAGTACTTCCCATGATATATGGCTAGTCAGAGCTTTAGATATGTCCCTTTCAACAATAAGTGCATATCCAGTGGAAGATGCAGCCTTGGTACCAAGTTTTTATGAGACATCCATGTAAGAAGAAAACCATAATCTGTTCTTTTTCTGATATCATTTACATGTCCCCATTCTGGCACTGTATGTTTTGGTATTGTACTTTTATTCACTTCCTGTTAATGTGGCTTTCAGTGGGATCTCATATGGTATTTACATTCTGGTCCATCTTTTGTTTCTATTATTGTTCCTGTAAAATATTTCTCCAGTTCATGCATTATACTAGGTTTTCCCAGGATGGGTGTTCTGTTCTGATAGAGATTATAACTATAAAAAAAGATATCTAAGCGGATCAACACTGACACTCAAGCATAAATCATCCCTTACACAGTTGTTTTCTGTCACCAATTATGTCAAAAAGGCAGGGAACTCCACCTGGTCCACCAGTTATGAAAAAAAAGTCAGAGAACTCCATCACCAATTATGTTAAAAAAAAGGCAGGGAACTCCACCACCAGTTATGTAAAAAAGGCAGAGAACAGCTTCTTGGTCTAGTAGTATGGAGCATGTGACATCTGAGCATTAACTGATTTCATGTGGTAACTGGTGCAGTGTGATTTAGACTTTTAATGCTGTTTAAATATTTTGAGTCATACTGTTATGATGTCGGAAGTGTGGTAGTATATAGTGATGTCAAGCACTGGGGTATCAGACATGTAGTATCATGTCCCACCCAGTCACATTATCCTGTCATTAGGCCAACCAGTCCTAACACTAAACTCTTAATGCTGAGCACCAAGTGAGGTTGCTGCTAGTACCATTTTTTAAAAATAAGTCTTTGGTATGTATGATTTGGCAAGTGTTTGAGCCCACAACCTCCCGCATCAGAGGCAGAAGCTCTAACCACTTACACCACCGGACCAATGCCTGTATGGTAAGAGGTGTAGATCCCCTTGTTGTCTTCACCCTTTTCTGATACTTATTTTAAGCACACAGACTCTTAACATTATGTAAAACACCTGCAAACACATGCATTTTCCTGTTAGTAAAAACAGAAAGTTACTTACAACACACACTGCACTTTAACCAAATAGCAAGTGCTAAATGGGAAGTGTACTGAAACTTTTATTTTTTTTGCTGAAAGAAACAAGTGTCTTCCACTGCAAAGTAATCATGAAAAGCAGATTGGCTTAGGTCCCCTTTTTGAGCAAATATGTTTACAAAATGATGCAGCTGTTGCTCTTTAATCTTATAGTATAATGATATCAATGTAACGAGGGGGTGCTTCCGTCATGCCAAGTGCCACCATCTTACTATTTTTGTACAGAAAAGATATCCCTCGTTATGGGGCTCCGATAAAACTTCAGACTCCTGTAGTGGCAAGCATATACTTGCTCGGCTTGTTTTTATTATTACTGCTATAATACAGTATCAAATTTGTCTGATACATATGGATATGAAATTAATGTGGCAGTACAAAAGATGAATAGATTTTTTTTACTTTATCATCTACAGACGAGATGTGATTGTTTTCTGTTAGAAAAATAAGACACTCACCCACCCCCATATATAAGTTTTATGTGTTGTCTTATAAAGTATTTTAGGCTAACTCAGGCTGTGTTAGCATCCATTCCCCCTGCATAAACATTTTCATTTGCCTGTGATTTTATCATTATTTTACCCTGTTAAGTTAATATTGTTAAGACACAAAAAATATCGCCTGCATTCATAAAATCAATATTTTTCGATGAATTAGTCTAAAAATTTCTCATACTGGTAGAACAAATTCCTGGACTGTCTTGTTGCATTGAACATATAGATTTATTTGAAATGTACAGAGGTGGATGTTATTAATCCCATTTCACTTTCACCTGAATAAAACATGAAAAACAACATAATGTGGGTTTTGGATTGGACATACAATTGCAAATTCTGAATAATTAAATCTGCAGATTGTGAATTGGCCGAGGCACATTTCCCCAAAATTTCCTTTTATATGCTACATACATTTCTAAATTATGCCTCTGAAACAGTCTGGTTATATTCACTAGCGACTGAAGAATTAATCCCTCCAAAAAAACATTCCATTACCTGATCTGTACTCATCATATACACTGTACAATAAATGCTCACTCTTTTGCTGGTAATAAATAAGTTGTTTGCACTTACTGTGAAGAAAACCCACGAAAAGGATTGCATTTTATTAGCTAATTTGTGATTTCTGATGCTCTGACCTTCACAAAAATAGCATTTATGAACTTGAGATGAAATTTTATATTTGGCATGGTATCTACACACTGAATGCACTCAAGGCATTGATCACACGAAATTACTGCAAATTTAAAAATTGTTCTCTCCCCACCCCACCCCAGTCATACAATGTAGGACATAGCACATCTTGGTTTTGTTTTAGCGCTATCACCCCGAGACCAAAAATATCGGGTGATATGTCTTACGTTGTATGACTAACCACTTCCCCCCCCCCCAAAAAAAAAAAATCCATGTATCTTCGAGAACCGTAAAACATGCACTGGCAGACATGCCAGTCCTACACGTTAGACACAAATCCTACGATGTAAATACGCCTCTCCTGATATCTGTGTATTTTAGGGCGATACTGGTAGATCATTATATGAGGCATATCACTTTTATCAGGTGAGGCGTCTTACTAATTTGGGACTATTTAGACACCAATAAATTCGCCTACGATAAAACAATTTGTTCTTACCTGTAATGTAAAGGTTGCGCATTTGTTACCAACAAAACCATATACTACAGTACTCTGTATTGACAAAACTTCGTTTTGTTTGAAATCGCTCATTTTTCAAGCGCTCCCTGATGCCGTCAATGTCAACACGCCGCAAGAAGATAGTACGACAGGCAAACATGTGTGCGAGTCTGATAACGATCAGAATATCTCGGTCATTTCTCTTATCTTTCACGACTTGACGCAAAAAGCCCGTCGTTATTCCGATTGGGCTGATATAGTATTAAAGTCTCACTGGATAGTTTCGTATTTTGACACCTAATTTTTAAGGTAGAAGGCATGAACCTAATTATCCCAAGCCTAGAATTATAAATTCACACAGAAGCTAAATCTGTAATGTGGTTGAGATTTACTTTGAGTTAGGCTTGGAAATGGGTTGGCTTGTTGGTGACTGCATGTCACAGACGAGCATTGGAGATCAAATGCGTAACATTGGCTGCAAATGAGCAGCCAACTTGGCTTACGTATTTACATGTGTCTGATACAGAGGTAAATATCTAAAAATCTAGATGGTTGAGGGGTGATGAAAAGTATGCTAATTTGTTATAGTACTTGTGAACATGATTCATGCATAAGGCACAAACTGATTCTTTTAGCTGCCTTATCACAATAAAATATTGAAAATAGCTCTTTCCTGTCAAAAATGAATGTAAAAAAGAAGGATTGGTGGCAGTGTTGGTTCAGTATAAAAGCCACCACTTGCATCAGGAATTCACCTGATTGCCGCAGTCAAAATCTCACACGTATGCTTTCTACAAAAATCATTAGTTTGTTTTTATTTGTATCTTCAGTCTAAAATTATTCTCATTTTTCTGCAATAGGTCATTGTCGGATGAAAATTCACCAGATAAACTGTCCAGTGAGACCAAATTCGGAGTATTCTCGACATTTTCCCTTATGTCCTTACGCAATCGGTATATCACCTCCTATTACTGTAGGCAATATTGTACCTCAAAGATTGACCTCGAAGTTGTGACACGCCATCTTGAGAAGTCAGGTCTTACTTTACCATTGGCAATAATGAACGGCGATACTACGAAATAATTTGTAATACAAAGATCGGTGAGCCATGGCTGCCCACTGTCTATGCTATTATACGTAATAGGGATTGAAATCTTAAGCCATAGGATAAGAAACAATAAAGAAATTGAAGGGATAAAAATCCCAAATTTATGACATGAGATTAACATGCTCCATCATGCAGATGATTGATTTACAAGAGATGTCAGATCCTTCCAATATTTAGTGAGGGAATTTAAAAAATTTGGTAAAGCATCTGGATCTAAGATAAATCACGACAAAACAGAAATATTAAAAATACGCAACTGGTGGGGTAACCACTCGGGGTCCCACCACACCTAGTGGAAAATAGAGTAAAAACACTAAGAGTTTATTTTGGGGAAAAAATGATGTCTTAAAAAACTATAAGAGCATGATGAAGACAATAAAAAGAAAATATAGATATCTGCTTTTTGCTTTTTTAATGACTTAATACACCGTTCCTTCTTCTAAATTATAAATTGAAACTAAAAAAAGAAAGCTAATCAGACTTAGATTTGAGAAGTCTAAATATCTATGATAAGACAACTGGGATACATTTGATGAAGCTCTGCCGTCCCTACATACAGACCATATAGCATACATGCAGTAAAGCAATGATTCACATAGCACACATGAGACATAGGGGATCTCTGGCAAAGATAGCCTAACAAACAGGGGAAGGAACTCTGATACAGGGGATTAAACCCATTATCGGACGAACAACCTTTTAGAAAACACTAGGGAACCAAAAAATACCCCAATCAGAAGTTTTTAAGCTAAAATTTTGACCAAATTTCTTTTTATAAAAAAAAACACAAACATACACATCTAGGGATAACTCATACATAAAACACTTTTTTTTTGGTTAAGTTGGGGTTAGGGGGTCTGTATCGTGCCCCCACCCCCAAGTACAAAGCAAATCGTGAGAAATTCCACAGAGGAAAGGCTCCGAGAAAATAATTGGCAACCAAGAGAAATTAGGAAAAAATAAGATATGTCAAAATTCAAAGTATAATCTTTAAATATCTTGACAACGCCTGGCTTACAGGCGAAGAAGCTGTTAGACGTCGTATGATTAGAATAATACAGAAATGCCCTTTATGTAAAGCACAAATTTGACAAAACTCCATACGATTGCCCAATGTGAGAAAACAAAAATAACAGAATAATGTTAATTATGGAAATTTGCAAGAGATATTAATATCATAAAAATAATATCCCATATATAGATGTAAATTATGAAAATGAAGTTGTTTTACAAATTATTGATTACATTACAACAACTATGTTAGTCTGCGGGCAAGTAATAAGAATTACAAAATAGCACATGTAGAAAAACGGATCTATAAACAAGTTTTTTAATAAAATAATTTTTTAGTTTCTGCTATAGTACAATAACTATGGTTTTTATGAAATTTATACCAATGGGGAGGGAAATAGGGAGAGGGCTTCGGTTTACAACCCAAGTAAGGGTCTGTACCGTCAATGTATGGGCTGGAGCCCTATTCCCATCCCCCCTCCGGTATTTTTAATGATATTTAACTATTTTGAAGTAATAAGATTTATAAAATAATACATTCTATAAACAATTTTGTATGATATTATAACAAAAAGAATTATATGGGAATGAACACTATGAACAGAATTGAGTTTATGCTATCGCACAATAACTTTGTTTTTTTTATGAAATTATACAAAGGAGAGGGAGATGGGGGGCAGGGCTTCGATTTACAACCCAAACAAGGGATTGTACCGTCAGTGCACAGGCTGGAACACTAATCCCATCTCCCCCCCCCCCCCCCCGGTATTTTTAATGATATTTTAATATTTGAATTCATTATGATGAATCCAGTGTATGTAACAGTGGTCGGTATTTACTTTTGGTAGGAATATAACTTGAACGAAAAGTCAAATTTAACTCAGTCGAAGCAAATTAACAGTGGATACTCGAAGGGACAAATAAAAGAAAACCAATATACAAAAAGCTTTTATATGGGGGAAACCCTTTCCCGCCCCCCCTTTCCCTGTTCTTTTTTTTTTCTTACCCTCCCTATATATCCCTTCCCAAATCCATTAGAAATAGAGGATACAGGGACCTGCATGATGGAGAAGTAAGAGACATAGTAATCACAGTGATATATCTCAAGACGGTACGCGAGGCGGCTAGGCCTGCGAAAGAGCCTCAGAAAATTCATCATGCAGGAAATGGACAAACAATACAAACAAATGGGGAATAAGTTTGTTTGTTGCTTTTTTTCTGAAATACCGGGTATCTACTAAATATATTAAAATCACATGTCAATCTAAACTCACATTTCAATCTAAACATACAGAAGCAATTTTATTTTGGAAAAAAAGTATACCAATATTGGGTAAATTAAACAGGGCTGTCCTCCAAAAAAACAGAGAAGCATAAATAAAAGTATAAAGAATATGCAGATTTTATTGAGTCGTTGTTGTTGTTGTTGTTATGGGGTTTAACGCCATTTTTCAGCACACGATAGGCTATGCATGGCGGCCAGTATTAATGGTGGAGGAAAAACCCGGGAAGAACCACCAACCCACGAGAAGCTACTGGCAAGCTTTCTCACGTACCCACATTGGCCGAATCCTAGACTCGAAGCCACGCAGAGGTGAGATCACGCAGAGGTGAGATGGCAGTGATCCGTAACGGACAGCGCTTTAGAGCACTCGGGGCCCCTTTTTACTGAGTACATCCCTGTAATTTTAAAGTCAAATATGAGGAAAAAGAGAATCACACACTAAATCGCATACATAAAAACAGTAGGATTTCTTTTATACTATACATAGATACAGATTCTCTTTAGAACTCATAGATTTCCAAATTTATCATTTTAACAAAAATAGATCAAAGTCTACAAATAAATATTCTAAGCAAATTTCTTCTTTTTAAACATACCAAAAATAGAAGATGAAAACTTTATATAACTGCTGTCCTAACAGACACATCTATATCACACAAACAATATAGCAAACATATATATAGCATATACAGGACGTAGGGGACCCTAGGCAAAGGTCACTGCAACACAACAAGGGAATTGAAGAGACTTTGACTAGGGACAAATTTAGATAGGACGAATAACTCTTTAGATAACACTAGGAAAAAAGTACCCTATTAAATATTTGCGAGTAAATAAATTTTTGATCAAAATTATTTTATATAAAAGAATACAAACACACACACACCTTCGTGGGATACACAAACACATAAAAACACCTTTTTCAGTTTTTTGGGAAATGGGGGGGGGGGCATCTGTCTAGTGCCCCCCCCCCCCAAAAAAAAAAGTAAGAGTGCACAGTAATTTTATTTCCAGAGAGAAGCAAGGAATCAATGGAATATTATACGAAAGTATAAAAATGTACAAACACGATTTACAAATTCTACTCACGAACAAGGAAGGCAAGAAAACATGGCGGCTGCCCACACTGCATTAAGGAACTTGGAAAAAGTACTTCAAAACAAAGAGAGTTGAGACAGAAGAAGGGCCATTCCTTGAATGTTACTATCAGGAGGGTACCCAAGAATTGGACATAAGGAATATACCGAGAGAAAGAGTACCCGCTACATCAACTGTAATACCAGCCAAGACAACCAGAAACCCGGACATCCTACAACAAATTTACTCTATTAAGAGGAAAGGATATGAGAGATATTAACATAATAAGACCCAGAGGGAACTTGCCGGTCCTACCGTATGAAAAATTAAACATTCATGGAGAGACGGTAGCAGTAAGAAAGAAAAAACGGTACCAATCCTAAAACTAATAAAGTAGCAGACAGGAGAACTCCACTTATCCGGCATTCCCATGGAGATACCTCTAGAAGACACGGTCGGCCGGTTCGAAAATAAATGTTGGCGTAAAGGTGAAACAATCATGATTGGCGACCATCCCAGGATTAGGATACTAGAAATTGAAAAGACAAAACTTAGGGGAATAAAAAGGCTTTCTTCTTGCATGGATTTTTGACAAAATCTTGAATACATACACCACAGAAAGTCAATAGACACAATTTTGGCGGTAGAAGTAAACAAAGCTTGAAAGCACAAGGTATTTGCGTCAATTTCAGTTATTTGTTGATACCAATATAACGATTTGCTTGAATTTATTTGCTTATATTTGCATGAATTTATTTGTTTAAATCCGTAGATCATTTATCTTGATATGAGTTTAACTGTGTTGAGTTCATGTATCTGAATTTGTACAATGATCTTTATATACGTTTGACGAATTGTTTGAATTTTGCCGTCTTGATTGTTATAGGAATCTAAAAATTTCATGCATTACTTTAGTTTATGAGTTACGAGAATCCGTTTGAAATCACCGATCTTAGATAATTGCATGCGTGCTAAAGACTTGAATGTGTGTATTGGCTGGAAATAACGTAGTTAATCCACGTAATGACTTTCATTTATTCATCTGTGTAAATGAGACGAGAACGGAACTGTTCTGTCTCGTGTAATGTTAATGGGAATCAGTGATGAAATAGCCATTAGGAAGTACATTAATCTTGTGAACTAGGTTTGTTTATGGTCTGTCATGTTTAGCTTGACCAGATAGCTTTGGTCTTTTTGAATTCCGATAGAACGATATCTGATATAACGAAAGAGGAGTAATGATCCGTTCCCAGTAGGACAACAGACATAACATTTTGGTTGCTTCTCTGTTTATTTTGAAAGGGGAAATAGCTCCAAATACGTATCCACTGAAGTATCCACGTACCTACTTATCCAAGTATCTACGTACTTACGTATCCACCTACCCATACAACGTTTGATGGTCGAAAGGAGGCGAGAAAGTTGGGAAAATGGAAAAAGCGAAAGGATCTAGAGGAACCACCATAGTGAAGTTTGAGTGGACCGGAATAAGTAGATTATGAAGTTGTACAAGGCAATGACTTCGAATGCTCACTCGATTAAATGATAAACCAATTATATAATTTATATCTATATATATAAATATATCTGTGTTTGAAATTCGGTGAAAGATTTATTTAAAAAAGAAGTGTACCTTCCTGATGTAATGTATTTACCCATCTATGTAACTGATCACATTTTTTGTTTTTCCATATATGGGATCTCGTGTCATTCTGTTCTAATATATCTGCTCTGATCTCTATTTATTCCATCTAAAATTTCACATTTTATTTTAATATTTACTCGATCCAGGCAACAATACCGAGGGCGATCATCCTCTAGATAATGATAGCCAAATAAAACGGACACCTTGTAAGAAGGCGCAACCTCACAACACCACCACCTGTATGAACCGCTACAAAGTGGGCGCTTGTCTAGGGATCAGAATGTTTTATTCGAGTAAAGAGTCTGAGCAAATATAGAATAGAATAAAGTATCTAGACTGTAATAATTTCAATAGTACTTGTCAAGAAATAGCGATCAGAGTGAATCGAATCATTGTCTTATTTTCTTTTATATTCTGTGCATTCAATCTGCTTGCCATTTCTTTTCATATTGTGACGAAAATATTGTAAGAGACTGAGGCAAATTCCTTGTAGTTCGGTCGTATTCTAAATTTGTGAAGTAAAGTGAAGAACTACCTTTGTATTCTCTCTCTCGAGAAGATATATTCAGGCCAACCCCGTAGTAGTAATTACGCCTTGAATGTGTAAGCGTTACGCTGAATTTGTGGAGACATTCCAGCTGTGTACTGCCCGTTTGTTTATTGTTGGTGCAATACTTGTTTGGTTTAATTGAGTAGGCCATATTAGAAGTAGGATAAATTCGTGTGGGGCTATTTTCGAGTAGGATAGTAAAACGTAAGTGTAAATAAAGGATTTAATTATTGTGTCACCACAAAGTAGACCAGGATGGCGACAAAACAGACAATTAGAGAATTTACGTCGATTGGTAAGGATGAAATAGGTGCGAAAGGACCCAGTTAGCTGAAATTGTTGAGCGGAGTGTTAGAGAACACAAGAAGCAACTAGCAGCTGGGCGCGAACGAGAGCTCGAACCTGCCAGATTGCAGGCGGAAGAAAAGTCTTGAGAACGCGAACATATGTTTGCCATGGAGAGGCTGAGGATCGAAGCAGAGCCCAGAACGGGTGAAGACCTGAATGAAGGTTCAGGACCCACAAGTAGGCGATTTGAAGACAGACGACCAATGCAGATCATCATGCTCATATTCAACGACAAGGGCGAAATCATTGACAACTTTTTGACACAGTTCGAAATGTTGGCACTGGTTCATCAGCTACCCAGAGACCAGTTGGCTATCAATGTTTCGGCATTCTTACAGGGAGCCGCGAAAGACATCTACCATAATATGACACTGAATGAGGTAGACGACTACGACGCTCGGAAGAAAGCGCTACTACGGCACTATGAGCTGTCGGAAACTCTTCAGAGAATCGTCGAAGAGTGCTATCGAAACGCACACAAAATTCCACAGCCACTGACGCGTAGTTTTTGATAAATGGATGAAAATGTCTGGTACCGCGTTAACATACGAAGGCAGACGCGAGGAAATTTTGAAAGAGCACGTCTTAAGTACCTAAGAAAAGACGTAATAGTGTTGCTAGCGGAGCGTGCATTTTCAACCTTGGATGATATAAGCGTAATGGCCTAGCGCTATGAGAGCGCGCACTCGCGCCCAACCACCTGGGATGGCAGGGGCAGATCTGGCATCGGCGAACATAGAAAGACCATTGAGGTGGTACCCCAAAGACGGAATGGTTAGAATGGTGGGAGGCAAGGGGCCGGAAATCTCAGCCAAGGACATTTCCGTGGGTCGGGGAAGACTCAGGGGGCAGAGAAGGATAACACGGGGACGAAAGGTGAGCTGGTGTGTTACCGCTTCAACAGGCTATGCAATGTCGTTAAGGATTGTAGGAAGTATCTTCCGACAACGATTAATTTGGTAACTCCCAATACTGTCAAGAAACAGAAAACAGTGGAGTTGACTAACACAACGGTAGCTACGGTTAATGGTGAGATGGCAACCGTGCTATATGATACTGTCTGTAGTTACCCGGCCTTGGTAGATAGTATATATGTCAAACCTGGAGATTACACAGGCGAGACGGTTGAAGTCCAGCTTGCTAACCGAACGAAAGATTCGCTCCCGGTCGTTAACACTGATGTTGATTCGCCGTATGTAAAGAGACGAATTCAAGCAGCGTGTTTGACGGGTCTGTCTTATGATGTAATATTAGGGTGTAGGTATGTGTTGTCACAGCCTAACCCTATGACGTGTATACCTGTACACGTGGGGTCCGTTAAGACGAGGGCTATGAAGCGAAGTTCAAGGTCAAAGCCGCTAAGACCCACGAATTCACCAATATACAATTTGCTACTTGGCGAGTTGAGGAAACTTCAAGAGGAAGATTTGTCTCTCAACAAGGTACGCAGGTACGCAAAAATGAGTCCACGCGGAAATTGCCAGACGGCGAGGTGAAGTTAGCGACGAAACGCGGTATTTTGTACCGGTACGCCAGGAAAGGGACCGATACGTTTAAACAAGCTGTTGTGCCCATAGCGAAGCGAGCAGAAGTGCGTAGGCTGGCACATAAGGGTCTACATGGAAGCCACATGGGCATGGCGAGGAACAGAGATAGGTTACTGAGGGAGTTCTACTGGCCATGTGTGTATAGGGATGTTCGGAGGTTTTGTTTGTCGTGTGACAAGTGTTAGCGGGTGGCACCTAAGACCTCCCATCGCCCAGTGCACTAGGAACCACCCATTGATTGACAAACCTTTCTCGAGGGTGGCGATGGACCAAGCAGGTCCGATAAAACCGGCTGCAGAAAGAAACAACACTAAGGAGTGTCACTTCATGGTGGGTCACAAGGTGTTGTTGTTGCTGCCATTAGAGCACAACAAACTTCAAGCCTCATGGAGGGGACCATTCGTGGAAACGGAGAAAAAGGGTGGGCAGAACTACCGTATCAGGGTATGAGACAAGGAGAAGCTGTACCACGTAAATCTTCTGAAACATAACTGTGAAAGAGAGACGCCCACATAGTTCGTGGTTGCTACAGTTGTGACTAAAGAACCCGACGACAACGGAGGAGGGGCAGAAGTACTCCTTACGTCAACGTTGTCCTTGACGGGACGTTAACGTCAGACCAACGCAAAGAAGTGGAGTCGTTACTCTAGGACTTCTCAAGCGTCCTGACAGAACGAACTGGCAGGAGGAGTTGGAGGAGTCAACCCTGAAGTTACTGGATGAGAAGCCAGTGAAGTTAAAATCATATCCGTTACCCTATGCGAAATCAGAAACTGTCCGAAATGAGATTCAAGCTATGATAGACTTGGGAGTTATAGGACCAAATGAGTCAGCGTATAGTTCTCTTGTTGTGTTGGTACAGAAGAAAGACGGTACACACAGATTTTGCGTCGATTACAGGAAGTTGAACAGGATCACAGAATTCCTGGTAGAACTGTTACCTGATCATGAGTCCATATTTGCCGGGGTGACCAACGCTAAATATTTTTCGAAAATTGATGTCTAATAGATACTGGCAAATTCCAGTTCGAAATGAAGACAGAGCAAAACTTGCCTTCGCAACTCCAGATGGGACCTAACGGTGGGCAGTCATGCCATTCGGGGTCCAGAATGCGCCGAGTGCCTTCACGAGTATGATGTGAAAATTACTTCAACCGTTAAGGGGGTCTGGAGTTTCAAACTTCATGGACGATTTACTCTTAGCGACAGCTACTTGGGACAATCATGTCATTTTCCTGAAAAATGTTTTAGAGTGATTTCGACAAACGGAACTGACCGCACGACCATCTAAGTGTCATGTAGGGTTTAGGAAACTAACCTTCCTAAGTCATACCCTCAGCGAAGACACGTTAACCCCAGATAGTTCAAAGGTCGACCAACTAAGGTACGCAGTACGACTGACCACTAAGACGGAAGTTCGATCTTTCTTGGGACTGGCATTATCGTCGATATGTTGCTAAATTCGGCTCTGTTGCTAAAACATTGACTGACTTGACTCGGAAAAGGCTCTGACGAAAGATATATGGACAGACGCATGTGAACGAGCATTTCAGACGTTGAAGGACAGACTGACGTCAGACGCAGTAGTAAAATTGCCTGATGTGACACGATATCTTGTCTTACGTACTGACGCTTGTGATAGAGGTTTGGGTCAGTGCTATTACAAGAGCAGGACGGAAACTTATTCCCAGTTGAATACAGTAGCAGGAAATTGTCAACTGCAGAACACAGTTATTCGGTCTCTGAGAAAGAATGCTTGGCAGTTATCTTTGGGAAATCTAAATTCCAACGTTACCTGTATGGACGAAAATTTATTTTAGAAACCGACCACCAACCACTCGCCTATTTAGCTCACGCTAAGTTAACAAATAGACGATTAATGAGATGGTCATTATTTCTACAGCAGTACCAAGTCCAGATACGGTATATTAAGGGCAACGAGAATGTAGGTGCTGACTGCTTAAGTAGACTAGGGATGTCTGAGGTGAAGGGTTCACCTGAGGACGTGTAAATGAATCAGGTTAGATCTCCGAAATTTGGAGAGTAAACATCCCTGATTTTACTGATCAAGCGGGGGGTGGGGGTGGGGGGAGGCTATATGTAAGGATGCAAATTTATGTTGATCTATGAAGAGCGCATTAACTTGGGGCCAGAGAAAAATATTTCTTTTGATAAAAAATTTATACAGCGAGTGGTATATCATTTATACAGCGTACAATCTATGCATATATTTTATTTGTATCACATACAAATACCTATATTTGCCCTTTGAACGGAGTTAAGATTTACTACAGGCAGCGCTGTATTGACCGAGTGAATGAACTCCTCACATCCCCGAATGTGTCAAATACAAAATGTAGTTCTACGCCTTTTGTGGCTATTCACAATCACCTTTGTATATTGATAAGCTGGTTGCTTACTTTTTGTAGTTTCTATTTTCTTCAGATTGATTAAATCAATATAATACAAACTTATTTTAAACATGAAATATTGTTTCAACGGTGAAAGCAGAGCACCACAAATACTTGGTTAGTTACGCCATTCACGGGAACGCTTAGTCATTCACGTTCCGGATCATGGCAATTGATGTGAAATAGAAACTAAGCGAAATGACGAACCAACAAGAGGTAATTAAAATATTTTAATATATTTACATTGATCCAAGTCATTATTCTGCTTTAGTAACAGTACCACCGACCGTAAACTCTCTCTCTCTCTCTCTCTCTCTCTCTCTCTCTCTCTCTCTCTCTCTCTCTCATCCTTTAGTCGGTTTAACTTATCTTTTACCATTATTCATAAGTCCAGAGACATTGTGGAATGGCACAAACGAAAATTCATTACGTTCGTCATTTCATAGATTTTAGCCCTTATCTTGCTGAGAGAGAGAGAGAGAGAGAGAGAGAGAGCGGCCTTTGAAAATTTTCATATTTAATTAATAATAATCGATTTTTAGAACATTATAATATATTTATGAAACAACAACAAAACACTCAATACATCACAGTATATGTACCGCGTAACCGAGAAATTTACCGTGTAATGTCGACATGTTTTGCAACTTTGTATCATTGATAAATACTGAAGATAAATCCCAAGGAAAGTGCACACATATCGTTACGACGAAGCATATTCTTACTCACTGTAAGTTTTATTTCAAGGTTTTAATCCAGCCCAAATTCCTGTTCTCTCTCACTCCACATTTCTGCTTAGTTTGTCTCTTATGCAATAGAACGGAGTGGGAACAGAAAGCAGAAAGGATTGGGATGAAAATGTGTATCATATTAAATTCATTTAGAAAACGGGGATTATTAATACTTTTTATCGTTTTCATACATCACTAGCGATTAATGTGTGGAAATTCGTCATTGATCTAGAATCAGCCGCACACGTTCGCGAGAATGTTTATATATGCGAATTTTTGTGCCATGGGCGGATCACAATTTGATATACCAGTATTACTGGTATATCAAATTGCTTTATACCAGCACTTAAAAAGCCACGTTATTTCTAATGTATGTATGTATGTATGTATGTATGTATGTATGTATATGTATGTATGTATATATATATATATATATATATATATATATATATATATATATATATATATATATATATATATATATATATATATATATATATATATATAATAGCAATTACTTCTTCCGTAAATAATGTAGACTGTTTGTAAATTTATTTTTTGTCGTGACCATTTTAGTCATTTTATGTGACAACTATATTTCGCCGTGTAGATCTGGTTGATGAGCCGCGTTGACCTTATACCCAATAGCTGTTCCAAGCTCCTCATACATTCTTATCTGTGCGATTTTGGTATGTAGGTCGATAGGTAGGTAATGTCGCATGTATCTACTTGAGTATGTGTCAGACTATACACACACTGTTTATCATATTCTAAATGTGTATGTATTTTTATCATACATACATACATACATACATACACACATACACACATACACACATACATACATGCATACATACATACATACATACATACATACATACATACATTCACTTTCGCTAACATTGCCTTTTTAACTATGTGTTCAGTTTCAACAGAGAATGAATATAACTGTAAACTCTGCAAGCGATTGACTACAGACAGAGCCAAGCATATGTTGCTATACTGCCAAGCCCTAAACGACGAACGTAATACTATGTTTGAAAAACATAATAGATGCAATAGACATTCTAGACTCGCACTGGCATTTATGTCAGGACATTGACTCATTACTTCATATCCTTTTGGGCAAGAGAGTGGACATCTTTGATTATATGGATGATCAATCATAGCAGGCATTCATGTGTGTGGTGGCTGAAGGAATATACACAATGTACACATGAACAAATGAACTTCAAAACGATATATGATATCATGCTTGTTCAGTAAATTAGGGAAATGGGCCCATTTCATTTATATCTTATAAATTATGTACAGGTGTTCTAAGTGAGAGAGAACATGATAATCCATTTAAATCGTTCCAGTCGAATGTAAATAATTCCAATTCCTTTATTTTCCTCGCTTAATCTATGTTGCGTATACATCTCGTTTGCAACGAGTTCTCTCACTCATGTGTTTAGATACTGCGTTTTCTTTACTTTTGTTTATATATATATATATATATATATATATATATATATATATATATATATATATATATATATATATATATATAGTGTACTGTAAGTTCATTAATGTCAAGCTATGTTCCTATCTTTTCTGTATTAAGGAAAAATTAACTGAATGAAATCTCTTCTGAAGAGGATATAAAGAAAGTCAGTCATACATATATACATACATACATGCATGCATGCATGCATACATACATACATACATACATACCGACACACAGGCATATCGACACACAGGCATACATGCATACTTTTAAAAGTCTTTTAATCCCTATCCTTCCTGCGTAGTTTATCACTGTACGTACGTCTGTCTGTCTGTCTGTCTGTATGCATGTACGTATTGTATGTATGTATGTATGTATGTATGCATGTGTGCCTGCATGTATGATATATATATATATATATATATATATATATATATATATATATATATATATATATATATATATATATATATATATATATATATATCCGTCTGATTCTGGATTAGCGCTCCCTCCCCAGTGGTTTAAAAATCATCACTCATCCCCACCCGAGGAATTAATGCGGACGCCCATGCGTACCAATACATGCATACACGATTATTCATCTCGGCATGTATAATACATTATCTTTGTGTTCCCTAGTTTGCCTTTGTGTTCCCATTTATTAATTCCTGTATGTAAGCGACAAATATTTTTACCCCCCCCCCCACCATGTATATCTGAGACGAATTTGTTTCTAGAAACAAAGTTTGTCAGTCTTCAATCATTCGTCAACATTGAGAGAATTTACATATGCTTATCTGGGTCACTGAGAGTAATATAACAGAGGCCATGTTAATGTTGTTAGGGTAAGAATACCCTCTAACTGTATCTATTTGCACTTGAGACTGCAACAAGAATCATCATTGACTTCTGGCGTAGATACACCTCAACTGTGCAGAAGTAGGCGTAACAAAAGCCGACAGCAAAACGTGCGCTTGAGAGACCGATACCTTTCGCTGTAAGCATCATCTTGAAATTAGAGGTAATTCATACTCTTCTTTGAAACAGTACTTACTGCATTGAACATTGAATCAAGCGTGGGTAAGTAATACGTACTGAACTGAATGCAGTGAATATCGTTAGTTAATTCATGTCGCTCTGTGGAAAGAGGCGCATCCTGTTAACTGTGTGGAAAGAAAACGACGCAAATGTCTTAAAAATGTTGTCACCGTATAGTAAAGTACAAAGCATGTGTGTGTGTGTTTGTGTGTAATTTGGATTTGTATCGTAACTTTAACAATTTTTTCAGTCATATCGCTAGATGTCTGCAGTGTTTCAACTTTTAGTGATGTCTAGTAATGGGGTATCATACCGCAGACATGCAGCATCATGTCTCACCCAGTCACGTTATCATGACCCCAGGCTGACCAGTCCTAACACTGACCTCTTAATGATGAGCGCCTAAGGAGGCAGCTGTTAGTACCATTTTTATGTCTTTGGCATGACTCGGCAGAGGTTCAAACCCGCAACCTCTTGCATCCAAGGCAGACGCTTTTACCACTAGGCCTACAAAGAGTGAATTTGAAGGAAGTGTGAATGGCCATTAGTTTCAAGAAAATAAGGATATGCATGCTTCAATATTGAATTACATGCTTCCTATTGATTGATTAGATTTTACAGTTGCAATAAAAATGCACCGTCTCAATATCATACAAAACGATTGCATGCGTGTTAAACCAGGCATTACAAATTGTGAAAGAAATGTGTTGGGTGTTTATCCACCTCTCTCGTCCATTTGAACTCCAAATACTTGTCGGAGATCAAAGACAGAGGGCGCACTATAAAAGGGAGAATAGTTTACCTTGGCGCATGCTAAGCTAGGCTGCCTTCAAGGAAAGTTGTTCTATATCTACATCTGATTGGCTAGCTGCCGGGACTAATTACTATTATGAATAACCTGACACATTGTGACCGAGGGGTGAAGCTTAACACCTGAGTCATCGATGTTAATTAGCTGTTGACGGGACTTAATTAACCCATAACTTGACGCAACATAAAATTAACATATAGATGGTGGACGCCATGTTCGGAATGCATAGGACTCTGTCTCTCTATCTCTCTCTCTATATATATATATATATGTGTGTGTGTGTGTGTATGTATGTATGACTGACTTTATTTCCTCTTCAGAAGAGATTTCATTCAGTTAATTTTTCGTTAGTACAAAAAGATAGGAACATAGCTTGACATTACTGGACTTAAAGTACACTAAACATGTAATATATATATATATATATATATATATATATATATATATATATATATATATATATATATATATATATATATATATATATATATATATAAGAGTGAGAGTGTGTGTGTATGTATGCATGTATGCCCTACCAATTCGACCAATTAGAGTTCACGCGATGTATGTATGTATGTATGTATGCCCTACCAATTCGACCAATTAGAGTTCACGCGTAAAATCTAATACTCACCCTTTCTAGACCAACCGGCGTGTTCACAGACTTGGCCTTTGATGAAAAAGACACTCGACAAAGTTTAAAGTTTCTCATTTATGGAGGAATAAAAGGAAATGTCGTAGGGCATTGTATAAAAGTAGCTAAGTATTAATTTATATTTGACCAAAAAAATATTTACACACATATGGTTGGTCATTATAGCGGATTTCACTTTTAGAGGAAAGCAAGTTAATTTTAAATCAGATAATGGAGAAAAATACTATAAAAATAAAACTTGCGCATTTTGGTGTCTATTGCACAACAAATGTTGATACGCTCTTTACGACTTCAAAAAAGTTGTCCATGACACGAATTAAACGGAATGGGATGGGACCGCATAGTTGGATGAACGAAATGAAACTTATAATCGAACCAAGGTCCACATTAGTGCTATTCAAATAAAACTTATAATGGAACCAATGTCCGCATTAGTTCTATTCAGACGTGATATAATTTGCCTACTGAAGTTTTTTGTTTTAGAGCCATATTTATGACAGGGTGGATATCATGCTAAATCTTTGTCGAACGACTTTGTTCTAAGTCGGCATGAAAGTCTGACGACCCCCGAAGTTGCTGTTGCACGATCTACATTACATTCACGTCTGGTGTCATTTGTACATTTAACACATTTCTAGTCGGTTCTACACTAGATTGTGAACGGGCAGATCTTGGTATGTTGGCTTTTATATCTCTGTATACCCACCTGCTAGAAATGGAAATGCATTTTGCTAAGACCAAATATATTTAACAGTGCTGTTGCCAAGACCTAATGACTGTATTCTTCCAATAAGTCTGAAAAATTTTCCACATTAGAAACTTTTACTTAGGGGCCTCGAGTGGCCGATGGTCTAAGGCGCTCACCGTTACGGATCACTGCCGTCTCACCTCTGTCAGCGTGGGTTCGAGTCTCGGGCTCGTCACATGTGGGTACGTGAGTAAGCTTGCCAGTAGCTTCTTGTGGGTGGCTAGTTGTTTCCGGGGTTTTCCCTGATTCTTCCTCCACCATTTATACTGACCGCCATGTAGAGTCTATGTTGTGCTGAAAAATGGCGTTAAACCATACAACAACAACAGTTTTCACTTATACAAAGAGAGTGTGGTGGGTAGGTGACGGATTTCATTTTGTTATGCATGTCTGTTGTATACCTGCAGCAGTCAGTCTACAAGCAAACAAGTGAGTGAATGCAAATAATAGCTTGCACCACTGAATTAGAGCACGCTTTAATGGATACGTTCGATTTATCTGGCTTCTAGGTCACGTTGGGTATAGTTGTACCAAGATTGCACGAGGAAAGCATTCCATAAAGACGGGTAATTTAAGTCATCTCACTACGTTAAACGCGCGTGCGCTGTTGGTCTCCATGATGTCCTACAATAGATAATAAAACGAGAAGACTTGTTCTTGCTTTCAGTTACAATTTTTTAAAATTTATTTTGTCAATATTGTAACTAATGTAACGGAATAAATGTACACCACTTCCAATAACATTCTCTCCGGTCAATCTTCAGACATGTTTGCAAATGCCTTCGGTGACAAAGTACAATCAGTTAGAGATAAAACTGACAACAAAATTTCCTTTGACAAATCATCGCCATACAATTGTGATACAGAATATCAACGGCAACATTTAACAACATTTGAACTTGTCTTTATGGATTGTGATAAAGAGTGACCCAAAGTCAGAACTCGTTCCGATTCCGACGTCACTGCTGCTATAGTGCTTTGCTTCGATATTGCCTTCACTAACCGATGTTATCGATACCTCTCTCTCATCAAGGGAATTCCCATCATGTTTCTAAGCTGCCATTGTAAAGCCTTAGTTTTAGAACCGACGCTCGACTTTAACGATGTAAAGAACTACCGCCCAGTTTCTGACCTTCAATTCATGTCAAAGATCGTAGGAAAAGTTGTTCTATCGCGACTCGCATCTCATCTCAATTCAAATAATAGTCTTTTTAGCAATGTGAAGTCCGCATATCGCCATCGATATAGTACTTAAACTGCCCTTGTTGAGTGTAGATAACAACCTTCTTTCTGCTTTGGATAGTGGAAAGATTACAATGCTCACCCCCAATGACTTGTCTGCGGCATTTGACACAACAGACCATGATATATTACTTCACCGTCACAGCATGTATTTTGTATTCACGATACAGCTTTCTGTTGCTATGGTTCCAGTTGTATTTAGTCAACAGGACACAAATTGTGTCCATAAATGGAAAACATTCCAGCACAGTTGATCAATGTTTTGGTGTTCCACAAGTCTCTGTTCTCGGCCCAGATCTCTTCATTCTATAAACTCACTTAAGTGTCATAGATCGACATCCAGTTATATGCTGACACTCAAATATAAAAATCTAGCCCACTTGAAGTTGAGGCTACTATCCAAGGCGCAACGAGGCGCAATTCCGATGTGATGTCATGGATATCACATAACAAGCTGCAAATGAATGATGACAAAACCGATGCCATTCTGATCACCACGCAGAGACTTTCTCATTCACGTCATTTAAGTCAAACAATAAGTATCAGCGACTCACCATTAAATTCGCACAGTCAATATGAAACCTAGATGTCAATCGTGAACATTTGCAAGACCGCATATCTGGAGCTGAGACGCATCAGCTCCATTCGCAGTTTTCTTCGGGCTGAAGCCACTAACACACTTGTGAGTTCCTTACCACTCTCAAGACTGGACTATTGTAATTCACTTATGTCTTGTTCGTCTCATTGTCCACTTCAGAAACTTCAAAACATGGCTGTTCTGATTATCCTCAGAGTACGAAGTACAGAGCACATCTCCCTTCACATATACGATCCGGAATCAAACACTGCTGTCCAATAAACCTGTCCGACTCGGATGCGGGGGATCGCGGGTTCGAACCCCCGTCGAGTTATACCAAGCACTTATAAAAAGGGTACTAACAGCTGCTTCGCTACGCGCTCAGCATTTAGAGGTTAGTGTTAGGACTGGTCGGCCTGGTGTCAGGATAATGTGACTGGGTGAGACATCATACTACATTTAAAGCTATAAAATCCCACACTGCAGACATCGTAACGATGACTGAACAATTGTTAAAGCTACGTTAAAAATCCAAATCACACACACAAACAATCTTCTTTTTCTTTTTCTTCTTCTTATGATTATTATTATCTTTGAATTACGCAAACTCGAGGCGACAACTTTCTTTCATCTTTTCATTTCATTGCATTGATGGTGGTGATGATAATTTCATTTGTTTCATTTCATTGCATTAATGATGATGATACTGATCTTTATTTTGTTAATTATATGTACTAATAAATGATTATATCGTTATTTCATCAGTTCATGTCTTCTTTTAAATGAAAAGCCCAAAATAGAACAAACAATTATATATATATATATATATATATATATATATATATATATATATATATATATATATATATATATATATATATATATATATAATTTACAGCTATTTCATTTTTTCTAAGTGTTTTCTTTTCTTTTTATGCAGCATCATCAGTCTAAGCAATAATCATGGGTCGCCTGGATGGCAAGGTGGTTGTTCTCAGTGCTGGTGCACAGGGAATTGGGAGATCTGTAGCACTGGTAATTTGTATTCAATATTTATATTATATCATGTATAGGGCACATCAAATAGCGTCCACCCAGATGTGCCTGCATTAGAGTCTTCGATGGTCGTTTTCCTCGTGATCTCAACTGAATATCTTTGAATTCTAATCTTATCTAAAATTTTCTTACGATAGATCCTCTTGTTCACATTTTGACGAGTCCTATACACGGTCACGTAAATAAGTATGACGTGTCACGGTGAATTCGGAGAACGATTTTCTTTCTCGACTAAAGGTTGTTTTTTAAATAGAGTGAAATTTTGCTTGAGTTGTATCAACATGAACCTTCAGAGTCTTTGGGAGGCTAGCCAGTGACAAAGGCGTGTTGTAACATACCTGGTAAAAATGTATAGTTATCCTTACGAGTAAACGGAAAACGAACAGGTACAACAATATAGTTATTTTGTAGATCATAGTTTCTCACTTTTTTTTCCGCTGTTGATTTACCCGTTTCAAAGAATGTTGCCATATATTTTTTTTAGCTCGTCTGCTATGAAAACAACAACAGTCAGTGAGTTGACGCTCACAGTACGTATTGTAACCTTAAGGCTGATATGACCATTGGGTCACCTAAAGCAGGGGTCTCAAACTCAAACCACCCTGAGGGCCGCATGAGGACATTTTCGATGGCTCAATGGCCGTATCATCTTTATTGTCTCTCATGACACATTGTGACGCCAGTCTTTTGCGGGCCACAAGACACGGCTTGAGGGCTACAGGATACGGCTTGGGGGGCCGCGTGTTTGAGACCCCTGACCTAAAGCAATGTAGTCCAACTACCTGCCTGTCATTTTTGTTCTTTATTGCCCTCGCTCGTACAAAAAGTTCGTTCTATAATTACAGTATATGTATGTTTGTGTGTGTGTGTGTGTGTGTGTGTGTGTGTGTACCACGAACTTGGCTTTGTTTGGTCCATGTGGCCCACAGTGTTTAATATGTTAGACCACCCTGATCTCTAGCGTAGTACCTCGTCTCCACGCATTAGTACACTACTGCGTTGACTGTATCCTACTCTACATATCGTTTTGAAGATTGAAATACAGTCAAAGCATCGGACAACCAACCAGACATTTTACGTGGTTCAGGTGCTCGTCATTATGTTGTCATAGGTATCATCAATCCTGTGCTGCAGTCCTACAAATAATGAATTCCTGACTTTTTTTTTTGCTCATATTTGGCAAAATATTTTCTTTCTTACTAAAGTTGCTGACCTATATGCTGTTATGACAGCATACCGTTTTCTCAATGCCTCATTTTTAACAACAGATTTACAGTGTTGTGGCAACACTGTCATGTTTGACGTTGCTTAGTCCGTTATTTCTATGAGACCGGCTGTCAGTCGATGGAGAGTGACTCGTCCTACAAATAATGAATTCCTGACTTTTTTCTTGCTCATATTTGGCAAAATATTTCCTTTCTTACTAAAGTTGCTGACCTATATGCTGTTATGACAGCATACCGTTTTCTCAATGCCTCATTTTTAACAACAGATTTACAGTGTTGTGGCAACACTGTCCTGTTTGACGTTGCTTAGTCCGTTATTTCTATGAGACCGGCTGTCAGTCGATGGAGAGTGACTCGAAGGTTTGAGATAGTTTGGATACAGTCATATTTTATATTTAAAAAATACACGTCTTATTTTGTATCTCACATTATCTTCATACAATTCTTTATTTGCATGACAAATTAGGGATAGTAATCTTACTGTAACGAATGGCAGTACGTTTCCATAGCAGGTTGCACTAATTTGGCAGGCATATACATTATTTCCTCATTTTACTTTCATACTCAGTATTCATCTTCATTATTTTCTATATATTTCATAGTTGTTATGTGTGATTCATGTTTCAACAATTACGAAACAAGCATTGCGACAACTGAAGTCTGATAGAGCATTGTGTCAACGACAGAACTGTATCCAGGTTTGGCCTGGTGACGTCTCAGCTATATCCATGACGGCATCTCTCCTAGTCCAGACCATAGAAACGAATATTTAGAATGAATCGGTCATGTCTTTAAAGTGGAGAAATTAGATTCTAATACAGTTTTGGTATACATTTACATTCATTTAGTATACTCATTCAATGCACAAATGAAAAGTAGAGCACGTTTTTCTTTAAACACTTTTAGTTACTTTATATGACGAAGATAAAAATCTGCATATCTTGTATTTATGTAGGCATGTGCTAAAGAAGGGGCAAAGGTAATCGCCACGGACGTTAACATTGAGAAACTTCAGGAGCTGGAAGTTGAAGGTATAAATTGGCTTTCTATATCCTTTACACCATCTTTACCAGTCAAAGGTCGTCGACCCACTTCGTTCCTCATCAATCTTCGTCGTCTGTATCAAGCCAAAATATAACATATCGCTCCGCTGTCTGATTGGATGCAGCTGAAAGAAACGGATCCAATCGGATTGCTGGTTCTGTTTTCACACGAAGTCAATTAGAAGTGCTAGTCACGGCATATGAAGACAACGAAACACGTTGCATGTTAATATCTCCAGTTCACAACCGTTCATACGCAAGTGTTTTATTCCGAGTCCAGTCAAATGGACATTATGGAAGTTGTCATAATGAACACCCATCATGTGTCAGGAGCTCTTTCATTGGTCATTTGATTTAGTTTTGAACGTGCAGTAACGTTTTCATTCTTAAAGAGGGTACTTGCTCAGAACAGCGTTTCAGCTAGCTACATGTGCCAATGGTCGAGGTAGAACGAAGTGGATCGACGACCCTTACCTGCCGACCGACCCTGTCTTTAGACTTATCACACCAAACTTTACTTAGGTCAGTGGCTCCAACCCTCAGGATTTTGGGGTCGTGGAGGATCCTCAGGATTTTATTTTTGAGGGTGGCAAAAGTTACCAAAATGTGGCAGTGGGGTCGTGAAGCTCAGAATTTTCTTTCTAAGGTTGCGAAAGCGGTATTTTCTTCTAATACAGCGAATGCAATTAGCTACCTGCTTGCTATTAGTTAAAACCATAACATCGGGGTAGACGTATATGTCGTCGCGAAGATTCGTTCCATAGTTTCCTTCTTGATCATTGTAGCTCCGAGGAAAACCATTATCTTTTTTTGATGCTACCGGAAACTGTTTATTAGTGCAGAACGAAAATGGCATTTTCTTTTACTAAGCCTCGTATGGTTTACTTGTGATGACACAAAGTAAGTTGACTGGTTCTGGAAAGTTTACTTTGATTCTAAATTGCACTTATTACATTCAAATATATTTATTTTTAGAAGAGGTCAGTGCTTTATGACCTATAAATGTATTTTTTAAAGTGCATGTATGTGTCACGATTAGCATTTAACCAGAGTTGTATAGACTGGTTCTACTGAAAATATAATTGATAAAGTAAATCTTATTTTCAAAAAATGAAGGGGATATATTTTATTACACTGTTTTGTAACAAAAGCAATGTTGGTTATTTATATTTAGTTTATTCTTCATATATTTTATTTTGGTAGTTTCTTTTTATCCTTTTTTATATAAAAATACAACGTTTTGTACAGGAATCGAGGTCCATCGGCTGGATGTCACTAATAATGCTGACGTAGAAGCTTTTGCTGCGAAGATTGACAAAATTGACGTTCTATTTAACTGCGCAGGGTAATATTTTATATTTCTAAATAAATAAGTCAGCAACAAATAAGTTCATTAGAAACACTTAAAGTGATGTGCGGCCAAAATTTATGTTTTAGTAGGCCGGTGCTTACAGAACACTTACGTCGGAGAAATGCTAAACTTTCGAGTAATGTAGAGTATTCGAGTTAAAGTTTTTGAATTGTCGAAATTTGCTTGTGCTTATTATGAGGGACATATATTCTGTAATTAAAAAATGGAAGACCCACTGTGTCAGGAAGAGGTTTATAAAGATATAACTTAAATTTTGTTTTTGACAAATGCTAATGACCCTTGAGAAGACTGTAATGAACGGTCTTTAGAACAGTTTTGTCTTGACGCTTTTTAAATTATCGTTTTAGGAGATTATGAAACAGGAAATAGATAATCCTTAAAGTTAATTCGCATTGAAGACAACTTTGCCATTCATTCTGACTATGCTTGGAATTGTAGTCACATCCTTGCTATTCATTCGGACTATGCTTGGAATTGTAGTCACATCCTTGCCTTTCATTCGGACTTTGCTTGGAATTGTAGTCACATCCTTGCCTTTCATTCGGACTATGCTTGGAATTGTAGTCACATCCTTGCCATTCGTTCGGATTATGCTTGGAATTGTAGTCACTTCCTTGCCATTCATTCGGACTATGCTTAGAATTGTAGTCGTATCCTTGCCATTCATTCTGACTATGCTTGGAATCGTAGTCACATCCTTGCCAGTCATTCGGACTATGCTTAGAATTGTAGTCATATCTTTGCCATTTATTCGGACTATGCTTGGAATTGTAGTCACATCCTTGTCATTCATTCATAGTATTACAACATTGTGATCATAAAAAAGGAAATAGAACAAGCAAAAAGCAACAAGTTTTGTAAAATGCAACCAATAATTTATTTCCACAGAATACATAGTGAAAGTTTAAAAAGAACTTACAGTATTGCGAATTAAATCCCATATAGTACCAAAGTTCTATCACCAGTTGTAATGAATAAATTTCTAATTAAATTCCAGTGGTATTGCAAATAATTAAATTCCAGTGGTATTGCAAATAAGATTCAGTGCTGAATGTGCCAATATGCCTTTAGTGGCCCGTGACTTGGTGATGTGACAACAGTCTTTTGATGACTAACAATAATATAATCGAAAATATCATTGTTTGAATTCACTACAATTCCCAGTTTATGTCTCTGTCCAATAATATTATTGAGCACTTTGTATATCCAGCGAATAATAATTTGAATAAATAATTCTAGCCCAAATCAAATATTACGCACAACAATATAAATGATTCTGCTTTAAGATCTAAAAGTACGAATAAATAAGTTTTAGATAAATAAGGTTATCAAGCCCTCTACTTGACCTAGGTCCCAATTAGCATTTTCTGGAACGTTATGACTTAATGGAATACTTCATTGTAGAACATTCTGGATTCTCAGCAAGATAAACTATGTTACCAAAATTATAATAAGGCTGTGGTAAACATCAGGTAGGTTAGGTATTTTGTATTTGGGAATATCAATAACCATAACCAAGACCTCATAAATATGTTTACTTCTGTTGATAATGATCATGATAATAAACCCACACTCCTATAAAAAGTATGAGGTATGTATTAATTGTTTTCCATTATAGAAACATCAGTATCTCTAGTCAGGAGCACAGCGAACTTGATTTTGGACAAGATCAAGACCAGAATACAATTATGCATAACACATAATGATGGGGAAAAAATATAGATAACATTCCTGTTTCCAACTGTATACATATCATTTCCATTAATTCGGCCTATATTTCTAACTGTAGCCACGTCCTTGCCATTCATTTGCTCTATATTTCGACCTGTAGACTCATCCTTGCCCCATGCCGTTCATTCGGGCTGTTTCAAACTGTAGACTCATCCGTGCCATACATTCGGACAGTGTTTCGAATTGTAGACACATCCGTACCATACATTCGGACAGTGTTTCGAATTGTAGACATGTCTTGCCATGGTGACTATTTGACTTAAGTCTGAATTAAAAAATATACCATTACTTAGATTGAAATCATTTTACAAGTGCATATAATCACTTTGATAATACTTATGTAATTTAAATGTGCTTAGTCAATATATAGTTAGTCTTGTCCTGTAATGTCATAAGCTTAGGAATATTGTATCGTATCCAATTATATTACGTATGGATTAGGTTTTTCGGGTTTTCGCTTTAATGTCGTATTCTTTACATCTAGTACAGTAATGTTGACATGTTTTTTGGTAGCTTGGCCATCAATGTTGAACCTCGTTTTCTTTTTTATATTATTGATAATTCTGTAATTACCAGCACGGTTGTTACCTGATTGTTCATCCCTCTACAGATATGTCTTCGATGGTACTCTTCTGGACACTGATGAAAAATCATGGGACTTCTCTTTTGATCTGAATGTCAAGAGTATGTACAGAATGTCTAAACAGTTTATTCCGAAGGTGAGACAGTGAGTCATTAAAAATTTATCACCGATAATTACTGATATACACATTATTATAAATACGTATTGATACGTGCAAAAAAGAGACTTTAATAAATCAAGAACTTGAACTGTATTTTTGATCGAACAACGAATAACCGAACGCGTTGTGGGGCATTACATTAGTTCGGATAATCAGAATTTCGAATTGAACGAGTCAGATGTTGCATTTATTCAGCAGTGTGTGCTAGACATGATGTTGGTTGGAGTGAAGATGCATATACGGGGCGACTAAAGCGGCTGTAATTGGATTTTCAGAAATAGTGGCTGTCAATTATGTCAAAATATTCGATTATCGGTACTCCAAAACTCGAGCCTCAACCGTATTACAAAACTGTTTACCTATCCCTGATTCCATTATTTAACCCAAAATGTCTCCTTTGTTGACAGATGATTGAGCAAGGTACTGGCGGAAACATCATAAATATGTCATCAGTAGCCTCCAGTATAAAAGGTACCTTTTGTTGTTTATATTCTTCCGTGCTTGTTGTTGTCGTTGTTGTTACAATTATTATCATTATTATTATTGTTATTATTATTATTATTAATACTGGTATTATTATTATTACTGCTATTATTATGATTATTATTATTATTATTATTATTATTATTATTATTATTATTATTATTATTAATACTGGTATTATTATTATTACTGCTATTATTATGATTATTATTATTATTATTATTATTACTACTGATATTATTATTATTATTATTATTATTATGATGATGATGATGATGATGATTATTATTATTATTATTATTACTGCTATTATTATTATTGTTATTGTTATTATTATTATTATTATTACTGCTATTATTATTATTGTTATTATTATTATTATTATTATTATTATTACTGCTACTAGTACTATTAAAGTTACTATGCACGGCTCGTGTACTATTTATTTACCTTCTATAACAGACAAAAGTATGTAAAAGTTTGACCAAGATTGCTCCTTATTAAAAAAGAGGAAAGATCAGCTACCCACCATACAACTGCAAATATCATTTCTTGAAAACTCTGTAAATACTGCAGTTTTGTTAATACATGTGAACACAGTAGCATTCTCTCTTTTGTTACAGGTGCACCCAGCAGATGCGTATACGGGGCGACTAAAGCGGCTGTAATTGGATTTTCAAAGGCAGTGGCTGTCGATTATGTCAAAAATAACATTCGTGTAAATTGCATTTGCCCAGGTAATCTAACATTTACAATAGAACGTGTACACACATAACGCTTATTTTTGTTTTCTGTTTTTAACTACAAGTTAGTTTATTGTTTAAGGTTATTTTGCAAGTTGAATCACCGGAAGTCTATCTACCAGTTAATTTATTTCCTAAAGAGACACCGTCTGTATGGTATACAGTTACTGTTCTTGATGTAGTGTGATGAAATGGGAAAACAGTGTGATGAAATAGGAAACAAAATTACGAAGAACCGAGAAGTTGATGCATATTGTTATGTGTGGAATTGGCTATATTCTTTTGAAAAGCAATAACAACAAGAAAACATCAAAATTCAATGCGATAATTTCAGTAAATGAATTCAATAACTTAAAGGTCTCACCGATGTCATATATATCATAGGCTCACAAATTTGTTGAACTAGGAATGATATAAAATATTTTGTCTAGTTTTTAGAATATTTTGTAAGAATGAAAGGTGAAAAATATAATTAGCATTGATTTTGTTTATACATCCCATTAGGCACAGTCGATACACCATCGCTGCGGGATAGGTTGAACGCCAGACCCGATCCGAAAAAGGTAAGATGTGAAACAAATAATTAAACACATGACCATACCTAACGACAACAGCCAAAACGAGAGCGTAAACAACAACTATATCAATATCTTCAACATCAAGAAAGAAAATGATAATTATTGACTTAATAGAAACGGCTTTTTAGGAAAAGTCTTCATGGAATATTTTGTGATTAAAAGATTATTTTAGTGGTTGACCCATATTGGTCACATAATGCAATATATTGTATATTTTATCTCTTGCACTTCGTCTCTGTACAATTCAAGTTCGTAAAGGTTTTCAAAAGCTCATTGGAGCACCATAAATATCAGAAATGATTGATGGATTAAAATAGGTCAACATCAAGAAAAGGGAGACTATTGGGGAAATATATCATCCATAACAAGAGAAATATAAATTTCAAATTTGTGTTCTCTTCCCCGACAGGCCTATGACGAGTTCGTTGCCCGCCAAAAGATGGGCCGCTTTGCGACTGCAGACGAGATTGCGCACCTCGTGGTGTATTTGGCGTCAGACGAGGTCAGCTGAATAATGTACTGTTGTAAAGTGGTCTTTACCTTTCAGAGTGTAGCTCAAGACGCTAACATTAGGCATTCATGATTTCCGAAGAAGAAAAAAATCGAAATATTTCTAACTTTTCATCAATTACTTTTAGAAAAAGCATATTCTAGTCATTTTTATTGACATGTTTTAAATATTACTTAAATAATATCAATCGAAGATATTCCAGAACGTATATGAATTTGATACTGTTGTTTATGCTATTCTTTTATTACTTTTACAGTACACTAGCTTTGTTTAACTGATTCCATCTGATTTTCTGATTGCCAGTGGAATGCAATAACAGCAGATTGCGTAAGATCTGCTACTAGTATGTCAGTTGAACAGGTTTCATTTCAAATACTTTGGTTGTTTATTTTATTTTCCTTATTTATTTTACCAGTCATCCTACGTAACGGGACAGGAGTTTATAATAGATGGAGGATGGAGCTTGTAGGCTCGTCTAGCTTCAGAGGATACACGGAACAGGTGCGAAATTGACAACAATGAAAAATGATTGTACTGTTACTATAATAAATTTGTTCACAAGTTTCGGGTTTTGGTCAATGCATTGGGGTGGGTGGGCTCTGTTCTTTTGTTTACAACTTAGGCAGAAGACACATTGTTTAATCTTCATACATTCTAGATTAATTACATGGTGTTCGTATGTTTTTATAACTGTCTCAGTCATTCTAGATGAATTTTGTGAAATAGTAATTAGCCATACTCACTGTCCTCTCTTTGATTTGACGAGGCCATTTTAATTACCTTTTGCCTGTGATAAAGCTAGAGTTTTGATTGGTTGCTACATTTTGTGTGTGGCCAGTATAAAAGCCATGGGCAGCAGTGAGTGGCGCGGCAGATTCAATCTGATGTCGTAGAGTACAGCTAGATATTTCCGTTTCCATCTTTATTTACACCTTCTGACAACCAACCTTTGCTCAGAAAGCCTATGTATTGAGGATGAAAAATCCTGAGCTGGTATGATAATGCGAAAATAATATTTTAAGCTTAGTCCGACACTTGCTCATTTCATATAATAGGCAAGAGCCTACGGGACCAACCATATATGCTGCCAGTCAATTCTGGCAGATTTTTGATCCCCAGCCTCATCACATATCGTCAAAAAAATTTAGACCCCTCATATATGACGTCACCAAAACTTTGAACCCCCCTCTAAACTTTTCACAGATAAAATTGGTTTGAAATCACCGTATATTAGAAAGACTCACAACAATACAAAGCGCTCTGAATTATAAAGAGATTTGCGCAGTTCGGAATGTTCTTGCACAGCATTCAGTTTCCTTTACTTCTCATTTCTGTGATCTTTTTTGGTCACCATTTTCCCCCTTTAACTTCGTCTCCAATTCAATCATCCTTTTATCTTTACGTTCAACTCTTCCTCCTGTTGATCTGTAAGTAGTTCTCGTTTCTGTCGCTCATACAAGTCGACTAGAGTAGAAATCAAGACACCAATCTACGACTGTGACTGTAGTTGGACTTTTGCAATTCTGTTTAACGCTGAATCGGTAGTGATAGACGTGGAATCAGTAGCAGTGATAACCTCGCCATCGTTCAAACGCTCATAAAACAGAGCTGAATTATTATAAAATTCTAACATAGCTTCATTTTGTTCAGCTGAAAATGTTTGTTTCGCCCAAAACGTAAGAAGTGATTTTTTTTCCTCTCTCATGGAAAATCGCTTTATTATATGATCAACTTTGACCGGCAAATCCTTGTCATTGTTGATTTCATTCCACTTCTTTACAAGTTCTTCTTGACAAACCTTTCTGCTTTCTGTAGGATACGATATCACGTAGGCATCGAGCAAAGACTGATATAATGTGGTTTTTTTTCATAATCAAAATGAAGAATTTGTGCCGAGTACATGAAACTATTACCTGCGGGTCGTGACTGGTGAGGTTTGTCTCTGCGTGAGGATTGGAGATAATACAGTAGTCACAGTCAGAGAACGGCAGTGAGTATTTTTCTTAGCAAATCGATGAATCAATCAGCGTTTAGCATCACTGCGCAACTGCATTTGGTACTGCGCACTTTTTCAGCGATGCTACGTAGTTTACATTTTTGTTCTGGCCGATGGCGTTGATATTGTCTTTGTGAGGTAACATTTTACAAGAGCGCTTCATCGTCACACAATAGGATACTCCTCCCGTCCCTCGGTGCGGGATGTCACATGTGAAAGGCGTTCACCTTCGAGAATATATATATATATATATATATATATATATATATATATATATATATATATATATATATATATATATATGCATGCACGGGTCTACACATTACGAGATATAACGTATGCTGTTAAGAAAGTATCACAGACACTCATGGGTCTACTTTACGAGACTACATGCATTATTAAGTAAAAAGGTATAATCATTAGACTTTACGGTGTATATAGGCACCATTAGGTACATATCAGGCTGCTAACAAAAATTATACATTTTCTGCAAATGTGGCAACTTTGACATTTGACCCCGCAAGAATTACGGGAAACAAATTTGCAAGATACTTTCTAAGCAGTATCCATAAAAGTCCCATGAGAGTCCCATGACAAAATCTGATGCATTAGTAAGAATTGTCGGTGCCTTTGCTTTTGCATTTTTTTGTCACGTGCAAAGGCATATTTTAAAACCGTCAAAGGAACTTTCATTATGTCCAAATTTAGGGCAAGGGTCACGATCTTGTCCAGCCGTTGATTTCAGTAAAACAGCAAGTGTCTTCGAGTTACGATATTAATATCGACATATTATTATGCACTGAAGGTTTATTATCTGTGCTTGATCCGCAAAATAAAATATTTCAATAATATCTAATATTTAGATAGTTTCAAACATTGACCCGTCCAGAACATGTCTTGCCCACATTTGTCTGTTCATGAAGGTATATTATACACGTCAGACTTGCTCGCTTTCTCTCTGAACTGAATTCCCAGTTTAATTTAGAATCCGAAGCAAAGCAGCATGCATATACACTTTTCTCAGCCATGGACATCTTCCAAATCTTAATCTATTGGAGACCTATCAACCGGCTATCTTAATCTACTGGAGACCTATCAACCGGCTATCTTAATCTACTGGAGACCTATCAACCAGCTCACTTACTCTACTGGAGACCGTATGCATCTCAACAAATTGGTCTTGTTTTTCAACACTGAAGTCTCTGTCTCAAGCACTTCGTATGTGCAAAACATTATACACGAGCTGAAACAAAACGTCCACACTATTCATGACGGAATGGATGATTTCACCACCATCTCTAAGATTTGTTGGGGCACCGAAGGGAGACACCAAGATCAATAGTTGTATTACCTCATCATCGGGTCGTCAGACTCAGATACTGTGATAATTCTGTTATCTTGCCTTGTAAGAAAATATTATTGCTTTTTAGTTTTAAAGCTTCATAATCCATGGACAGATAAAGGAGTTTAAATAAAATTTTCGGTAATTTCAGCATCTTTAACCAACGTTGACGTCAAAATGAATATCAAAAGATTGTCAAGCCCAAGATGTTGGAAGAAACGTACAGTAGTATACCTGGTATATCGGTAAATTTGTTGTATTAGAGGTAAAAGGTTAAGACGGGGTTCTCCGACGCGCACGAATGAGTCTATTTTCATCAGTATTAAATAAAATGTGGCGATTTAATTGTGTATATCATACTTGGAATTTGGTATTATGGGCCAGAGGCCTAACGTATTGAAATGATTTTGATATGATGTATTTATGAGCATTCGACAGACTGATAAGATAAATTCATAATTATTTTAACCACTGGGCATGCCCATTACATTAGCGGAAGTCATGTTTACTCTGTAGCCTATCCTCGCAATGTTCGCTTTAGTTTTCTTTTTTCAAGCATTTTGAGAATCACAGCTCAACTATTTCAGCTTCTTTCTTCCAACGTAATAAACTGCAGTATATCCTCTCTCCCGTACGCATTTTGAATTCCATCTCCGTCTTAAAAATGATATCTCTCTCTCTCTCTCTCTCTCTCTCTCTCTCTCTCCGATGCATCGCTACAGTCTTGATAAGCTCTTCAAATCTGAGAGTTAGGACGAAGGTCCATGATGCTAATATTTTGGTTTACAAAATGCTGAATTTTGTCTTAGGTAGTGTTATGAACTCGAACAATTTCCTCAGGTTCATGCTGTTTCCTGGTACTTTGAAGGCTATTCGGATACCAACAACACTCAACTGTTAATTGAGACTATGTTTGTCATATTTATACGTCCTCCTTTGGGCGGAGTGAAGTAATCCATGGATCTAGCTGTCCGCTTGTCTGTCCGTCAAATTCTGCTTTTCTTCAAGATGATTTCAGTTCTTCAGCATCTTTATTGGTGAATTCTACTATGCGTTAAAAAGAGGGATGTTTGTTCGGAGGCCAGATGTAAAAAGGTTAAGGTCACTAGAACATGATGAAGAAAAATAGTATCCACACATTAACATTTCGTTCTACATACAGACTTAGCCAAACATTATGGATGCCTTGCACTTGGGGCAAGGGATAAGCAAATGTCAAGGTCACTGAGACTGAAGGAAGACACAATGGTTTCAACACAAAAATTCAAGTTCAACTGTTTGCCTTTTGCCTTGAGCATAGTTGGGTCATGACGTATGTTGGGTAAGAAAAAGCCTCTTGATTATAGGGTTAAACGGTTAAAGTTCAAGGTCAGTGTGACTGAAAGAAAAAGTGATGGTGTTTGCATAGCTTTATTTCTTGACCACTTAACCTGACCTAAGCTTGTAGTGGTCTTGCACTAAAAGTATGGAATATGCCTTTCGACTTTGGAGTCTAAAGGTACTAAAGAAATTGGTCTTACAGAATAACATTTGTTCTGGAGTAAGTTCCTTAACCAAATTTTGGCTTTCATTTAGGGTAATAAAGAAGCCTATAGATCTTCGGTCGACATGTCAGACTTGGTCATTGTAAGTTGAATGCAAAAGTAATGGTTTCTACACAATAATTTCAGTTCAATGCCGCAAACCTAGACAACAGGTCAAAGTCATTCAGACTTGTTGGTCAATAAACTCCCGAGTCAACTACGCAGTAATGGAGACTGTCTAAGGATTGTTAAACACGGATCAAGCGTATAATGCGCACGGAGTTCTCTTTACTCTTCTTTTGCTTAAGTAAGGGACCAATATGAGTAGTTAATAGGAGGGGTGTTGGGTCTTTGTTTGACTCAACGGTTTCTCATTTTCAAGACAGTTATCTTTGCAGTTAATTTATAAACTTAACGTTTCATGACGCCCCGGTGTTATTTGTCTAAATTTATCATCGTCAGTCGATAACTAATATTTGTTGAAAACGTTACTAAAACTGAGATTTTGCCTCTAGAAATACGCATCCTTATGTAGAAAAGTAATGTGGACTGTGTATCATGTGGTACGACTGACCTAATGGAAGCTGGCTGCTAACATGTTTAAACTCCCAAAATGATTTGGCCGCTATTTCCCAGCTAGATTGTAACTAGATATGCTGTTAGGCAATGTCATGGTAATTTGAATATAGATCAATTCAAATTAATTCAAATCTCGTGCGAGAGGTCAAAATAAAGTGCATTCTAAATAAATAAACAAATGACAAAAAGACAATCGAATTAATCTCGAGACATTACTACCATGTATACTTCAGGTAAAGTGACGAGAAAGAGTTTTTTTTTTCTTTCTCAGTCATAAGTATCCTTCGTATACTTGTTTGTGTAATTCCATTTAATCAACATACAATGAGGAAATTCGACCTAGTTTTCGAGACTTATTCATCAGTGCAAGGTGATATGACTATGCATGTAATTTAGGAAAAGTCTCATCTGTCTAAATACGACACCCGTGATCGTAGGTTAATACAGTTGAAGAATAATATAGTAAAGATATGTAAGAAAGACAAAAGGTTGATTTTGCAACATAACGTTGTCTGAAATAGGAAGACTAAAGACGGAATCTTCTGGTGGATGACAAAGGTAAATGAAGATAACATATTCATTACAGTATTTTTTAAAAGAGGTTTTGTGCAAGTGCTTTCTTAAAGATTTGTTTAACTTAGCAAGCATACTTTCCATGCAGATTCCATTCGTGTGACATAGGGATGTCACTCCTGCGAAAATTAAATTCATCAAGTCCTTTGAACTAAATGTGACAATCATTCTCGCATTTTTTGAATAATATGTCTTTGTACAGGAACACAAACATCACTGTACTTTATTTGCAAAGACAATAGATACATGCTGTTAAGAAATGGATGAATCTTTAACATCATGCATTCTGTAAGTACTTGACTAGTTTTAATTTACCAATACCAATTACTCCAAACTCTAACATCGAACATGATTTTGAACATGCCTTTGTTTAAACATCTCTTTGTTAGAACATTTCTTTGTTTGAACGTCTCTTTGTTAGAACATTTCTTTGTTTGAACATCTCTTTGTTAGAACATTTCTTTGTTTGAACGTCTCTTTGTTAGAACATTTCTTTGTTTGAACATCTCTTTGTTAGAACATTTCTTTGTTTGAACGTCTCTTTGTTAGAACATTTCTTTGTTTGAACATTTCTTTGTTAGAACATTTCTTTGTTTGAACGTCTCTTTGTTAGAGCATTTCTTTGTTTGAACGTCTCTTTGTTAGAACATTTCTTTGTTTGAACGTCTCTTTGTTCAGTATGAGCCATCTGTGCATTCCTTTTAAGCTAATTCACCACTTCAGATTTTTTAATTGAGGTATATGATGCTAATGTTCTGATTTCCAAAGCTGCAAAACGCTTCTAAAGACATCGTTATAACAGTCTAAAACATCCCTTACACTCTTTTGAAACACACAAGCCGTGCCAACAACACTCTCCTATGTCACAGTGATTTATTGGTTTCAGAAGAATAGAGCTACAAATTTGTTCTCTCCATTTTGGTACCTTCGTTGATGGAAATCGGCGGTTGATCGGAAGGATTCTCGGTCTTGGATCAGCTAAAGTTAATAATGTCGACGAGTTAATGGTTATGTCATGATTTAAGACAGATAACTATAGGAGATGATGATACATACGCATAAGTTTCTTCGTACTTACAAATTGTTTCACAGCTTCATATTGTCTCAGTGTCGTGTATCTATTTATCTAATTTCTTATATGTATTCGTTAAAAAATATTTGTCTAATCTGTGCAAAGGTCCCCCTTTTAGTGATAAACAATCTTACAAAAAACACGTTAAGAGTCACATGACTTGTGACCAACCTTATTGATGTTGGGTGTTATTCGTTGTCTTAGATTCTAATTCAATCATACTTGAAGCAATGTCACAGTCTTTCGAATTTAAATTAATTTAGATTAATTCAGATATCAAAATGTCAAAACAAAAGGCATTCTAAATTAAAAAATAATCTAGTGGCGTGATACCTTGTATGCAACAAGTAGAAACTGATGAGAATGCGTTTAACTGTGTACGCAATATTTTTCATTTCCGCGTATTCGGTTTGTAACGTACCCTTTAACGACAACACGATGAGGAAAAAACTGAACACTATTCAACGATGTGATGTGACTATGCGTGCAATTCGGGGCAAGACTCACCAGTCTAAACGGAACACCCGGGATTGTATGTTAAAAGGGCTTAAGAATAACATAGTAAATGACAGGAAAGAAATAAACGAAGATTTTGTCATAGAATTTTCACCGCAAAATGAAAACCAAAAAGGATTCTTTTAATGGGTGAAAAAAATGTATGAATTGAATATATTGACTACAGGAAATTTAGTGCAAGTGTTTTTCCGAAGTCTTTTTGGACATTTTTTTCAGCGCTTATCTGTGTATGACGTAGATGCTATTAATATACAATATACATATTTATTAAACGTCTATTCGTGTGAGATGTGGGTGTTATTACTGTACAATATACATATTTATTACAGTGTTTATTGGTGTGATATGTGGGTGCTGTTACTGTACAATGCACATTTTTATTACAACGTCTATTCGTGTGAGATGTGGGTGTTATTATTGTACAATATACAGTTTGTTTACAACGTCTATTTGTGTCAGATGTGGATGTTGTTACTGTACAATGTACAATTTTATTACAACATCTATTTGTGTGAGATGCGGATGTTGTTACTATACAATGTACAGTTTTATTACAACATCTATTTGTTTGAGATGTGGGTATTGTTACTGTATAACGTACAGTTTTATTACAACGTCTACTCGTGTTAGATGTGGATATTATTGCTGTACAATGTACAAATTTACAACAACGTCTGCTCGTGTAAGATGTGGGTGTTATTACTGTACAGTGTATATTTACTTAGTCTTCTGACCTCAGTGTGAAAATCAGTCTCTTATTTGTACAAATAATGGTTGTTAAGAACATCTGTTATAACAAATAAAAATGTCACTTCATTTTACAATGCACAAACATGACGTTTAGAATAATATAGTATCGTGAACTTCGTATATAGTACATAATTTACAACATGCATACTTTTAAAATCCATCCTAATTGTATCTTTCGGACATGTCTTATTACAAGCTCTGACTTAAAAAGGATGGGGCGACTTAATGGGAAGGTTGTCGTTCTGACTGCAGCTGCACAAGGGATCGGTAGAGCATGCGCACTGGTGAGTTCATAGCAGCCAACACTGACCAGAGAAAATAAAATTATCATCCCATCGTTGTTCAAAGGTAAAAACCCATGACTGCGTGATGCTGCCAGCTCTTTCTTGCTTGTGTATGTGCATAATTTGACAATTTATGATATCATCTCAAACAGTTATTGAATACATGATTTTATTATTACCAGCACATTAAAAAGTATTTAGGGCTGAGACAATGAGAATAAATGATCCTCGCTCTTAGGGATATGATTGGACCATTTACCATATGCAGAATGGTTTCACAGCCTGGTCACCTGGCCTCCCATTATACATTGCACACGAAGAAAATACAAAAATGCGTTGGCAATAAAAATTAGAAATAATACAACGTATAGTCGGTGTTTGACACAGCTGGAAATAACTTTTTTAATGCTGTTTCTGTATTTCCACGTTTTTGTATTACTTCCGCCATCTTGAAATAATCCGCTGGTATCGGCCATTCAACGGAATGAGCCTGGCCTCGTGTGCAGAACATGGAAGGCCTGGAAACCAGACTGAATGATTTCAGAGCTTTAATGAATGCTCTTGGACAGCATCTAGGCGACGAAGCTTGTCTCGGGCAAGGCGACAAAAGCTTGTCTCGGGCAGCGACGATGGAAATCTGTTAATCATTACTTAAAAAACAACCTCAAGGAGATGCTTCTTTGCTCCCGATAACTCGCTATGGTTATCACTGTAGTTGTTCAGCAGGGCAAGTGATAGCGACAAAATATTACATATTCATTTTGTTAGTTGCTCAAGTAGATTCAAGACATGTACTTCACAAAAATCGAAAATATTTATCAAAATTTATTAACTAAACATACAGGATGAACTGCCACTAATACCATAATTATACCTTTTTAAAAAAAAATCGTCGATTTGCCTTTATTGAGCGAGTCCTAATTGTTTTAAATTTAGCAAAGTGATCAGTACATGCTGTTGGTGTGAATTCGCACAACATGGACGTACAAATAGCTTCTTTGAATGTCATATAACTTTTACAGACCTCGTATAAAATACCGTAATGTATCAGCGGTATCAGCGTTAATAAAAAACAAAGCTACGTCGTAATGCATGATTCATTTTTAAATTGTCAGTGAGAATTCAGTGTACAAATGACGGGTATATGCCTAGATTTTACGTTGCAGGCTTTTGCAAGGGAAGGCGCAAAGGTTATAGCAGCGGATATCAACTTGGAGAAACTAAAGGAATTGGAGAAAGAAGGTAGGAATATAATTTAGTTATCATAATTTGTCAGCATTAAGAAAGCTGGCGCATGCGCCTACATTCCAGTTATCAACATATCCACGTTTCTGTATAACAAAGAACGAATTAGTAAATGCATGAATGAGCGATTTAATTGGGCTTGATCTCTTCGCTACAGGGAACCAACTCTTACAGATTAACGCCCCTTACTAACCGCTCCGTGTTTACCGTTATACACAGAGTTACCAGATTTCACTCTCACGCTGTAAACATGTCCTCCATAGAATCCATGTAATCTTATACTTAAATTCAATCGTCCATCTTTTATTTTCAACGGCATAGTAAGCCAGACTGTTGTTTTATATTGTGCTTAATTTTATTTGGTAAATTCCAAAGAATGTTTTCATATGTTTGGAATTATCGTACTGTTCCTTGTTGTCGGACGTGATTGTGATTGGTAACACTGGATACATTTTCGGGCGATTTTCTTATCAACTATAGCACTGTTAGGGCGTTTCCTGAACGCGCTTTACATTATTTCAATTATATATGTGTTGTACGCACTTGTTTGTTCCTCTTCTTGATTTCAGAGATGACAACAAAGTACAAGACATTTAAACGATTTAAGATCGTAGACAATGAATACGACGCGTGTCTACACATTGCCCTTTGGTACACACATTCAACGTGTGTGCACTTTGGTCGGAAACATTTAGTCGAGCGTTTCGAAAAGCAGCTAAAGGATCGCAAAAACGAACACGCTACAATACATCGTACAAAACTTTTAACATGCACCTTACATTTAAATCGTTGATTAGTCTCACGAGTGATGACGAGATGCGCTCTCTATCACCTAGCACCAGAACATCATCATGTATCCGTGAATATAGTACAGTCGCTGATTAGCCTCTGAAGTGATGTCGAGATATCCTCTCCAACCAACCCCCCACCCCCACCCCCCACCCCCCCAGAAAGATGAATGAGGCCAGAATATACTATATGAAAGGATACAATTTTGAAAACACAGGCGATTCCACTCAAACATTGGAATTGTATATTACCAGTATAACTCAAGGTAGTGTTGTCGATATCTCGTAGAGTAGAAATGGGTTTATATATTGCAATCCAACCGGGATACGCCGGTTTGATTGCAATATATAAGTTGGTGTAGATATTACGAAACTCGCAAACACAGTTATTCTAACCCAGAATATGTATGGTTACAAATTCCAACGGTAGTTGAATAACGAAAATGAAACACGTCCAGTACGTGATAAGTCTTGATATGTCCAATGTGTACTTCCATATCATCATCATCAACCTCTTGACCTAGTGTGGTCGTCGAGGCGCTGTGCTGCTGAACATCTAACCAGTTCCCTCCACTTGTCACGACCATGTGCCAATGCCTTTGTCTCCTCAAAACTTTTCCTGGTCCATTCTGTGATGTGTCTACCTCTTCTTCTGCCACCCTGGACGCTGCCCTGCAGGACTGTTGTGGATAGACTGTAGGCTCTAGTGACATGACCATACCATTTCAGCCTTCTCTTTTTGACGGTGGTGAGGAGGTCTTCATACTGGCCTATTTTGCGCCTGATGGTGTTACGCACTTCTTCATTTGTGATGTGGTCCATATAAGAGATACCAAGGATGGTTCTGTAGCATCTCATTTCAGTTGCCTGGATTCTTCGTTGTAATTCTGTGTCAGGGTCCAGGCCTCACATGAATACAAAAAGATTGAGATGACTAGTGCTCGCAATAGTCTGATTTTAGTTTTCATACAGATATTCTTGTCTCTCCAGATGGGTCTAAGCTTTGACATAGTTGCCGTTGTTTGTGCTGCTCTTGACAAAATTTCTGCTCTTGATCCCTCTTCGATGATTATGGAACCAAGATATTTGAACTGCTCACTGCTTCCAGTTCCTGTCCTCTGACTTTAATCTTGGATGAGATTTGTTTGCCACTATTTGTCATCAGCTTTGTCTTCTCAGCGCTTAACTCCATGTCAAATTTGGAAGATGTTTCATCCAGGTTCTTCACTAAGGTGGCAAGCTCGTATTCACTGCCTGACAGCCCATCAATGTCGTCTGCAAAGCGGAGGTTGGTGATATTAGGCCCTCCAATGTTGACTGTCCCACAGTGGTTTTCCAGGGCTTCGCTCGTGATGCGCTCTAAGTAGATGTTGAAAAGCGTGGGTGACAGGAGACAGCCTTGATGTACTCCGACTGATGTCTGGAACGAATCCACCACAGAACCTTGGGCAATTACTGCGCTGGTAGCCTTGACGTACAGCTGCTTGATGGTATTGGTCAACTTTTGACCCATGTTGTACTTCTTCATTGTGGCCCACAATGCCTCATGCCACACTCTGTCAAAGGCTTTTTAGAAATTTTAGAAATCTATGAATACATGATAGATGTCTTGTTGATGTTGCGAGTACTTTTCACACAGAACCCTGAGACTGAATATTTGTTATGTTGTGCTTCTTCCACTCCGGAACCCGGCCTGTTCTTCAGCAATTATTTCTTCTGCTTATGGTTTCAGTCTGTTCAAGATGATCTTCAGCATCACCTTACTAGCATGACTGATCAAACTGATAGTTCTGTAATTTTGGCACAGCTGGAGCTAACATTTTTGGGGGAGTGTTATAATCAGTGACTGGGTCCACTGTGTTGGCCATTCACCTGTCTGCCAGATCTTGTTGCAGATTTTTGTTAATAGCTCTATCTCTGATCCCCCCCCCCCTCATTTTTGATAAGTTCAGTGGGGTGTTGTCTACTCTAGCTGCCTTCCCATTCTTCAATGCTCTTATTGCTGGCTTCACCTCTTCTTTGAAAATGGGGAAATCATCATCATTTGAGGAGTCTGGAACTTCAAGCACCTCTGGGTCTCCTGTGGACTGATGATTGTAGAGTTCTTTGCAATACTTCCATATAAAGATACAATATGACGGGTTTGATGAGAGCGATTGTACCATACAGAGACTTCTGAATGAGAAACATCGGCTAAGAAGAGGCTTGTTTGAAAGAAAGCACTTTACAAAGAAGGTGACCTTTAACAATATCAAGAGGATTGTCCAGTGCAAACTCAGAGAGTTAGAAGACTCCTGGCTACGGCATATCTTATAAAGTCTACACAGACAAGAATGACATGAATAACTTAGATTACAATTTACGCGCTACATCATCTCCACTACAGAGTGCATCATGACGGTCACTAGCAAAGAAAATATATTTCAAAGATGGGCGGAAAACTGATGCGTCTTCCTCAGTGAAGAGTCATTTGTCTGTCAGGAGGTATTTGATCGACCGCCTCTTGTGGATATCAACATAACACTTGCTAATCTTCCAACACTGACTGAAACAAATGACCTGTTGTCCAATGGCAAAGCAGCTCTAGCAGATACTATACCAGCAAAAGTCTACAAAGTCAGAGGCTCGCACATGAAGGAAAAAAAGACTAAACTCTTGCTGTCAATGTTGACTCAAGGAACTATTCCCGGGGAGTGTAAAGATGAATCCGTCGTTCATTTATACAAGTGGGAACGCAACAGACAATTCTGCGACAACTATCGGGCTGTCTCCTTGCCGTCATTAGTTGGCACAATCCTCGGCAGAACTCAGCTGAATCGCCTCGTGCATAATATCGATCAAGGACTCCTGTCATAGAGTCTGTGTGGCGTCAGTAAATAATGAGGGACCACAAACATGGTGCTTTCAGATCCTGGAGAAATTCCAGGAACAGAACTCTAACCTGTACACGACATTCATCGACCTATGACACAGACAGCCGTGGAGTACTTTGGAAGATGATGGCACAACTGGGTTATCCAAAGAATTTCATCATGATGGTACAGCATTTCCATGATGACATGCTCGCTTGTGTAGTGGACGATAGCAGGTCATCGAAACCATTTGCATTCGCTAGTGGAGTCAAGCAACGCTCTGTGTTGATCAGACCCTCTTCAGTACGATGTTCTCTGCCATGTTTACAGATGCGTTCCGTGACCATGACAATAGGATTGACATCAGATGCTAAACTGATGGCACGTTTTTCATACTGAGGAGACTACAGGCGAAGTCGAAATTACAAGAAGTGACTGTAACTAAGTTGAGCCATCGTCTTCCTCTCTCACTGTAGCAGCTATCATGAATGACTTATGACAACACGTAGAGTGTGTGAGCTACATATGATATCCATAGATTTGAACTAGAATTCATTTCCGCTTCTTAGAGTTCATCCTTTCTAATAACTTGACTTGCTTCCTTCCGATGAACAGGTTGCTGCCACGAGTCAACCAACAATAACTTATCCCTCTCTCTCTTTGATCGATCGATCGAGAAAAGCAAAACTTTTGGACTCTCTACATACCCTCAGATGCTACCTGAGGTACATGGAAAATATCCGCATCAGCTGCAAAAGACTAACCCTGCAGCTGAGGCAGGAATGCAGGACATAATCGAGCTTGGCCAAAGGAGAGTTATTAAATCAGTGTACTCTGAACTCTCACAGGATTATTTAAACTAATGAGGAATTGGAACTCACGAAATACGAGCGAATTACAGAAGTCTGGCCTTGAAAGTAACATGTCAATTCGGGACATAGAAGAGTTAGCTGATTGGACGCCCAGTCCGCCTTCCCTAACTTCCATTTCCGTGACATGACCTCGCTAAGGAGAGGACTGAATCTCGTTGGGTTAGTGGTATCTGCACAGTCAGTGACTACTCCCCATTCATACATGCACATCCTTAGACCCAGGCATAAATTTGTCCCTTTTGCTGGATTCGCCTGGGAAATCTTTGATGTTGAGACAATAATTAAAGTGCGGAATGCCTTTGGGATATACCCCGCACGTGAATACACAATTTGTCTCTTGTCGTGCTAAAGTAACATTAAGAGAACTTCATCCTTTTAGTAGAGCAGTCATGCTTCTACAGGGTGACATAGGTCGAGCTAATACGCTCAACGTTTTCACCCTTTGATATCTATTATCCTAATGTTAATATAATCAGGTAATGTAGAAAGCAAACACGGAGAAAGCAAAAGTTTGAGTTAATAATGTTTTTCCTATAATACTTGCCTGATCACATAACAAACAACCCTCTTACCCTTCTCAATAATGCAAGCATCCTTGAAGGTTTCGCTCGAGTAAGAACTGGGACAACCGCTAGACCGGAAACCACGTAGCGGGTAGAAAAGGGAATTAACCTGTGTGAGTTGCTTCCTCTCGTACATATAATAAATAGACAGATAGACGATTTCGTCTATCTGGGAGGGCTGTGATTCGGAGGTAGCAAAGAAAGTTATCATAATGTAACGTGATCGGGTACGTATTATCGGCGAAACATAACGTAATATACAAATTACTTTCTCATCTGTTAGGAATCTATTCTATAACATATACAGACGTTCTGGGAATAATACATCTCAAATTTAGAGCCAAGTAACTCCTATAATACAAGGGAATGTTTTATAGTACCAGCCCGATTGGCCAAATAAAATCGATAAAGAAAGGATACAGCTCAATTAACTTTCGTGTCTGTTTTTTTTTTTTGTCTTATAACACCTGTTAACATCTGACTAGAAAGTATGGCCAAACACAATGCAGGAATGCCAACAAATGGTATACGCATTGACTGATAATAACAAGTACAGCGAGGTATACATTGCATAATTCAATATTAGTGTTGTCAAAAGGGATAATGAATAATTTAAATGAAATATTTTCAAATTCATATTTGAATTTTTCTTTTTTGTAATTTATAGCGATCATTCATTTGCAAACATACATCTACAACATATACAGCACTGCAAAAAGAACTGTTTTGCATGCTACTTTTTTCATTTATTTGGTAGGTCTAAATTGTCATACATTTTTTATTTCATTTGCCATAGAACATCATTTATATGTTCATTTATATTACATTATTGTTTAATCGTTTGCAAAAAAGAGTCTTTCTACTCCAAAAAACAACAACAACACTAGCCCCCCACCCCACCCCCGAGTTATCACAACAGTAGCTTGGTAGGCAAGATTTTTTGTTTATTGCTTATGTGGAAATGTAGGATATAACAATTAGGTTAGTATATCATCAATAGAACCACTCCTTTGTGGTTAGAGATTCCCCCTCGGGTGCTGGAGGACGCGGGTTTGAACTCCGGCCGATTCATACCAAAGACTTTTAAAAATGGTACTTACAGCTGCCTCACTTTGCGCTCAGCATTAAGAGTTCATTGTTAGGACTGGACAGCATGGTGTCAGGATAATTTGACTGGACGGAACATGATGCTACCTGTCTGCGGCATGATGCCCCAGTGCTAGACATCACTATAAATTGCCACACTGCGGACATAGTAGCGATATGACTGAAGCTACGTTAAAACATCAAAATCTCTCTCTCTCTCTCTCTCTCTCTCTCTCTCACACACACACACACACACACATTCCTCAATAGTATTTAAGTAAAAAATAAACGTGTGGTAAAAAGAATGCGTGAAAGAACCAAAATAAGAACTCGCTAAAAAGAATGCAGTAAATCCATCAACAGGCATTCTTTGTGCTGACAATTCAATTCTAATTGTTTCGGTATGTTTAAAATCCAACTAACTTGCCATTACGTTACTTATAACTGTGTCTTGTTCATTATATTCTTATTATGCAGGCATAGAGGTTCATTATCTCGATGTTACAAACACAAAAGAGGTTGAAGTATTTGCCACAAAGGTAGACAAAATCGATGTTCTATTCAACTGTACAGGGTGAGCTATTTGCTATACTACCTATAGAACTTTGCTTTGAAAAATGACATCATCATCACCTGGTAAATAATTGTAAAAACGTTAACAATATAAATCATTTATTCTGAAGATGCAAAATATATTGCCAAATATTTATTGATTCCTTCTTATGTAGAAGAATAACATTTAGCAATGATAATAATAATTATCATTTTCTTCAGCTTCATTTTTGTTGCCATTATCTTGAGTATCATATATTTTACATATCTAAATGAAAAGGATAAAACTGATTCATGCACAGAAAGAGAAGCTAAAAGAAAATAATGCTGACGTAGACAAAGACACGACCCCGTATTACCAGACATACATTTTCTCTGTTAATGTAAAACTACCGAAATATCGGCTAACTCCTGCTTTACATTATGTCCACATATTCAATATATCTTACGTAATAAAACCTGGAAGCATGATCCATATGTTTTACCTTTCAGTTACACTTTCCACGGTACCCTGCTGGAAACAAGTGAAAAAGACTGGGATTTCAGTTTCGACTTGAATGTAAAGAGTATGTACAGAATGTGTAAGGAATTCATCCCCAAGGTACGGTGCACATTCCCTTGACAATGTATCATTCCGTCTCTAGACTTATGTGTTATTCTGTGTGATTGACAGCTTTTATTTAAGACATGCTTCGTTATTATTGGGCACATAAATTTGACTTGCAAACACATATCTTCTTCATCTTTGTGAGGGACATACTTTTAAACGTGTGTATGCGCCAAGGATGCTAAAGTCATTATTAATAACAACGTGAAAAAACGCAGATTTTTAGGTAACATCATAAGAAAGGGCCACCATTGACCTCAGTGATGTTGGACCACCTGATCTAAGGACAGATCAAGATTTGTGTCCCAGTCTGACACTGGCGTAAACATGATTACACCAGAACATCTAAACCAATACGTATCACCCATACATCCAGGTCCATAACATGAACAAACCCTAAAGGGCTTTTCCATAACTGATTTATCTCTCTTGAGAAGGAAATTTTAAAGCCAACTATCACTTCCGAGGACTATGCAACTCTGTGTGTGTGTGTATGTCTGTGTGTGTGTGTGTGTGTGTGTGTGTGTGTGTGTGTGTGTGTCTGTGTGTGTGTGTGTGTGTGTGTGTGTGTCTGTGTGTGTGTGTGTGTGTGTGTTTTAAAGTAGCTTTAATAACTTGAGTCATATCGCTACGACGTCTGCTGTGTAACAGTTTATAGTAACGACTCTCGCTAGGGCATCATTCGACAGACACTAAGCATCATCCACCCATATTCTGACACCAGGCTGGCCGGTCCTAACACTATTCCGTTAATGCTGGTATGCCTCGGCAGGGGTTCGAAACCTCGATCTCCCGCATCGGAGGCAGACGCTCTAGCTACTTAGGCCACCAGAGCAGTTGACTATGCTACTAACAAAGGCGTTCTTCGATAAAGAAATATTTGAAGCTTGTGGCTTGTTGAGCACATATTTACAACGCGTATCAAGACAACTTTACAAAAGGTAGGATGATATGATGCATGGTTATATAATATAAATTATAGCAATACTAACACAAGGAATTATGTTAAAACTGATATGTGATTAATACAAACAAGATCGGTTATCTGTGGTAGAAACATCATCCGAAGGACATTAGTTTTACACCGTATACATTGGGTATCATGCAAAGGTTTTATCACACACAGAACTTATTATAGGGAAACATACCAGGATCCGATCCAGTCAAGATTGGTTACAGAATTTCAAAAGTTCCCTGACATTGCTCGAAAGGGCACCGAAACAACTGTATATGTCTATTTGCTCAAAGTGTACATATATACCCAACAAACGTGCGCAAGAATTAAACGATGGTCAAATTTCAAGCGACAAGTGGCTACGTTAATGTGTGTAGGTTATGTTTAGCCGGAGCGGGGTGGGGGATCAAGAACCCCGGGGTGTGGGACAGGAGGCCCTGAACCAACCGCCACCACCACTCACCACACATCCAGTCCTGCATACATGGTATGCACAATTATTGAAAACTCTCTTTATGGCACGACTATGCTTCATCGCGGTCTAGTACAATGGGTTCTTCGCACACATTACAAGGGTATAGCATTCACAGAAATCGTAAAGATAAACCGATTTTGGTGAACTACAGACCAAAACAACGTTTACTCGCTAGCTATTTCACAATATTGCGTTGAGTAAAATAGTTTGCACCAGATATATAACGATCTACATTGGATTTCTGTATTATTGCTGTGTTATATTTAAAACATTAAAGCCAACATATTTCTTTTTTCTTCTTCTCCTGACAGATGCGAGAACAAGCCTGTGGCGGGAGCATTATTAATGTCGCCTCTGTAGTCTCAAGCATCATGGGTAATATACGCCCTTTTAAAATTCTATGGTAGAGATGATTGAGAAATATGTCTTTGTAATAATTCGCTAGCTATTTGCCATCCTGAATACAATAAAACTTTTTAAATTGATGGGCAACGAGGAGAGAAAGATATAGTTTAAATTCAACTGGCATTCGAATTTTCTATTAATGTGTCATTTTGCTGCTGTTTGACATTTTAATAGCTATGCTCAAGGTGTTTTGAAAAATGCATTTTCAGAAAGTAATATTAACTTTTTGGGATTTATCATGGTCTCATTATTAATTATTTATATTTTTTCCACCATACATTCTGAGATATTACGCCAGGAGCTGCCCACAAAATTCAAATCTAAAAATAATCTGTTCTCCAAATTGCCGATTTTTCTTTTAGATCAAGCGTTTTCTGCTCAATAAAGGCGAATTTGTACAAATGTAAAACGTGGAAACATTTCTTATAATACCTTAAAATAAATAAATGTAACATGTTCAAATATTTGAACAAGTACAAAAGGACTTTTAAAACATTTATTCAAATTATTTCATATGAACAGTAATTTGAGGTTTATCTTCTCCGATTGTGCATAAGAACTCAAATTTTGTTGATTTACCCCCAAATAAAAGTATAATCCGGGCGAATACGAAAATTCAACAAAATGTGCATTTCAGTTCCTTATTTCACTGTCAGGCGTCTTAGTTCTGAAAACTGTTCCTAAAAACTGAATAACAATATAAAGACTAAAATTATGCTTAACGACACTTCGTCAAGATGGCGATGTGGATACGTCCTATTTATAACTTTGTAGGGCGGAGCTAACAAAGCCCAGAAGTTTATACCTCTTACGTTGGCGATTGGTTCTTTTACAGTTACATATCTGATGATTGAATATTTATAAAATTGCTATATTGTGTACCTATTTTGGTCCAAAAATTTATATATATTTGAGTACAACTTATTTTCGTGTCGGTAAGATTGGCGTCATCAACTGGAAATGTTATTTTCTCTAAACCTTCAGGAATTCATAACTTAACAATAAATTTAATTGTCTTTTACTTTGGAAATATGATTTTCTGATGCAGCTTATTAAAGTTTCGAGAATAATCTTAAATGATGTGTGATGACTAGTTTTGAATAGGAACCACATCTGGAACGGAAATGTCCATGGCGCAGTCTTACTTTGGTCGACTACATAATCAGACATTACAGTTTTTCATGTCAAAATGTGTAATTTGCAAGTTTCAAAGAAACAAATGGACTTGGCTATTTTCTTCAACGTTTGTCTCGTGTTCGCCAACAAATACATATACGATATACCAAAATTCACCATTTCCGGCGCGTAAATTCAATTTTAAGCAAGGCACAACAGTTAAATATTTAAAAAATATGTTACAAAAGGTTTGATATGTTGCTCGTTTTAAAAACATTTTGTACGGAGCGCGTACTCGGCCGAGGATCAAATGTAATTGAATATTTCATCGTTCTTTTACTCACCTTGAAATGTACGCTAAAATTAGATTGAGGACAGATACACCAAATGTTGGGGTGTCAACTTCGCATAAATACCCATAATTTCATGCAAAATGTTATATTTTAATCACAGGGTATGGTGAAGAAGGACTTGTTTTGATCTCCGGGTCTAATTTTAATTTTCTAAAGCATATTTGAGTCATCCCCACCTTGTACGAGCAAAGCTACTTTTAGAATCTTTTCAACGCTAATTTGCGGAACTCACTTCGCGGGTTAGTTCATGCTCTTGGAGAAAAATAGGATATTTGTGTTCATACCGAATATACTTGCGTATAAGTCGAGTCTGACTGCAAAACGACACAGACCCAGATCTACCGTCAAATAATGTGCCGACAGATCCGGGTCTATACTGTTTGTTGCTGAACTCGTCTTTTAACGCGAGTACGTATTGCACTCTCTCATTATGACGAAATTTTGTTTTCTTCTCGTCAAGTTCCACCGTACCTATACAGAATATAGTATCCGATGAGTGTGTGTGTGTCTGTGTGTGTGTATGTGATTTGGATTTTTAACGTGGCTTTAACAATTTTTCAGTCATATCGCTACGATGTCTGCAGTGTGACAGAATATAGTGATATCTAGCACTGGGGCATCATGCCGCAGACATGTCCCATCCAGTCACATTATCCTGACACCAGACAGACCAGTCCTAACACTAAAGTCTTAATGCTGAGCTCCAAGCGAGGCAGCTGTTAGTACCATTTTTGTAAGTCTTTGGTATGACTCGACTGGGGATCGAACCCACGACCTCCCGCATCCGTGGCGGACGCTCTAACCACTAGACCACCGGAGCGGTGTATCCGATGAGCATTTAATTATGTATTTTGAAAAAGTCATTAAAGGTATGGGTCAGGCAATGGCTGGCTGACTAGAGGGTGCATCCTTATATTCCACAAAGGCTTCGGACACTTTCATATATTTGAATTTTGCTTTAATAGTTCAAATCCCATTTTTGCCTTTACATCAAATAGAATACAGCATGTATGTTGTATCACACCGAATCAACCCAATTCTGTACAAGCCACGTTGACTTTTTTATACACGAGATGATGATCTTTTCTACGAGTACTTAAAGATTGGTCGATTTAGTCATGTGCTTATTTTCTTCAGCTGCGCCAAACAGATGCGTGTACGGTGCAACGAAAGCGGCCGTGATCTGGCTGACGAAGGCGCTTGCAGTCGACTATGTAAAGGACGGCATACGCGTCAACTGTATCTGCCCTGGTACAGTATTATGTTGTTTTAGTGCTGCGCCATATTTCTGTGTGTTTCCGATTATCAAAACTTATAGGTGAAGGTTACTTGGAATAGAGAGAGAGAGATTAAAACTCCATGATAGGGTGTATTTTAGCGATTTAAAAGTACAAAGTACGAGCAAGTGGTGTAGTTGGCAACGAAACGATACAGTAGGTGCAAGAAACGATACAAAGACGAACGTCATGATAGTCTTTCGTCTAATGTATCTCATCTATTAGCTGCGTGATTCGTTCAACAATAACTTAGCACATGTTGTTTTTGTTTTAGTGCTATATCTTACTATCTAAATAACGGCCTTGTATAGCCTGTTCCGATGTCGGTTGACATCGAAATGGGGTAGTCAAAGTTTCAGGAACATCTCACAACCTTGGCCGCCTATATCGATACTTTCCCACTGATTTATGTGTAAATAATATATTTACTGTGCTGTCGTTATCCTGGCGGAACGAAAATATGACACTAGCAAATGGACGCATGTTCATGTTCCGTTGACATGCATTTGAATTTGTTGCAATGCAACGGTAGTCGAGGTATGCAGAAGAATGTTTAAGTAGGTTCGTGTGGTTGATATGATTCTTGAACGAAACGAAACTTTGCTTACAGTTCCAAAAGGCATAATATATTTTTATTCGTTTCGTTAAAGAATAATATTTCAACTTAACCAGATTTCGGCATCATCGGTTTTCAGCGTTTTCCAACCAACTGAAATGTAGGCCAACGAAACTTGAAAACAGGTCCTTTTCTTTTGTAACAATTTGACTTTATTAGAGAAAAGACATCAGGGTAAGTAAAGTCTGGCAAAAACATTATAACTTTGTAGAAAAGCGTCATTATTGGTTGCCAGTTGTGTGTGATATTCCTGAAAATTTGACATTCGTTGCACTGTTAGTCGACATCAAAACACAGCGCCGTTAGTTAGGCAGTAAGACCATCACCCCCAGAACAAAACTATCGGGTGATGTGTAAAAACTATGCAAATAATTGTATCTGAAACCAGGGGTGTAGTGGTGCGGGAAGAGTGTTACCTTGCTTTTCATGCGCGTTCTCTTACTTATCTTGCGCTTGCCATTATCCCTCTGCATCTGAGTAACATGCGTAACATGCCTCGCTTCTTTATCGCGTTCACACACTTCTTTATTTAGCATTACGCCACTGTCTGAATCTCCTATAACTCCTTGTCACCACCAGTAAGCCGGATACACGAAAACGGTTCCAACTTTCACACAACTTCTCAACTTGACGATGTTCTCAACGCAGAATTTGCCAATCTGCAAAATTATGATGGCACAGTTCTCGTAGGTCAGGAGGTTGATGAAATGTTTGCCACGACAACCCAAGCTTAGTTTGATGATCAAGCTTACGCGTGTTGTTGAGCATCGTAATTATTTTGTCGCAGGCAGCTTTTGTCTTCACATGTGTCTTAAACAGAGGTCCTAAACTCCCCTTGGACCATAATTGTCGCTCTGGGCGCCATTTACTCTTAGTACGCCAATGATGTCTCCGGATGATTTCTTTCTGCTTCGGGGCATCAGGTTTGCTGTTACCCAGCGTAACTGGCAAACCAATATCATTAACATGTACAAATTACATTTGTGACTCCTGATTGGTTGGTATATGACGTAATTTGCATAGCAGTGAATGCCATTCCCATAACGGTTTGTTTGGAAAGTTTTTTTGAACTGCACTGGTTAATTCTTAGCTTCACAACGGCGATGTGCATTCCCCCATCACCAAAAAAATACGGGGATTCCGTACTTTCATTATGATGGAGGAGGAACGCTAATTGTGGTCCCTCGAGCATCAGAAGTGTGACGCAATTGCTAGCGAAAGACATCCGAGTGGTTTGCTCCAGAAAGATATACAAATTGTTTCGGTTTCGTACTTTAGGAAAATATTGTTTCGAAGACCCTGATTTTAGCGATCTCTCTGTTAATACTTTTTCGCGTGTATCTTCTTAGCCTAAGGTACCCATTGAGTTTTCTGACCCTACTTCCGAAATTCTTAGGGTCAGAGCAGTCGTGAATGATACGAGGGCCTAGCCCTATGTAGGGTACATTACGATGTTTTCAGGGTGACAGATGGTTGGACGAAGATGTTGTTACGAGTCAGTTGGCTTACAGTACAAGTCAGTTTATATTCGCCTGTCCTGGATGATGGAATAGACATCTGATCTGCTTGATTACTCGGATGTGGACGTATTACTTGGGTGACAATTATTAGGGAATTCAAAGAGTTCTTAAAATCGATCAAAACCAGTTTCACGCTACTTTCATCCAACGTCATCAATGAATCTGTTCCAGGTTATGTATGGGGACGGGGTGTCCCGTTAATTTTTTTTGTCAAGCCTCAATATAAAAGTGTTGCCCTTTGACGATGCCATGTTGTGCCTATTTTAGTTCCAATGACGTATCTAAAATTCTGATCGTTAAACAAAATATTGTTAAACTATTAAACGTGATTTAAAAATTTGAGGCATTCACCTGGAGAGGAATGATCGGGTCGACTAACTCTTGGTTCCTTTTAAGGTTGACTGTCATATTGGTATAGCGAGAAGAGACATATATAGAAACTAAGTCCATTTTAAATGCAGCTATTTAAGATCATTTCTTTTCTAGGTACAGTTGATACACCATCTCTTCGTGAAAGGCTTAATGCCAGACCGGATCCCCAAAAGGTGAATTAAGATGTTTAAATCCGATAAACAGTTAAACTGATTTCTTTTGCAAAAGGGATAACTATATTTGATTCATTCCTCTTTTGATCAGAATTTATTTAGAGCCGAGATGATACTTGTTTTTATCGTGCTGGTTGATCTGGCTGTAAAGGTGGTTTAAGTGATGGTGGAAAAGGAAGTAGTACTACTAGCATGGATGGTCGCATCTGGTTATTCTCTGAAGAACTCTTATAGAAATATTGATGTTGAAACTGATGCTCCTCTCTCTCTCTCTCTGTTTTATTGTGCTTATACTTTCTAGGACTTATTTTTTTATTTTTTTCAGGCGTATGAAGAATTTATAGCCAGACAGAAAATGGGTCGACTTGGGAAATCGGACGAAATTGCTCATTTAGTTGTCTATTTAGCCTCTGACGAGGTAATGTTGGAAACGTTATCGACAATACAATACAATATATGTAAATATAATTAAATGAGGCTAGCTTTATCGTTAGTCGCCTTGTCTCCCACACTGCTATTAGACGAATCAATCACCACATAAAAATGATGAAACTTAGTCGTTAATATTTTAGTTGTTAATATAAGCAATCATGGTTGCAGATAAACTAGCTTGGTTACTCAGTAGTTAACTCTCCTTTAAATATACAGTCGCTATGGATTCTTCTCTCTGTCTCTCTCTGTCTCTCTCTCTCTCTTTGTGCCAGGGCATTCATGTCACAACGCTCACGATGAAGGCATATATGTAAAACTTGTGACCTTGACCCCAAAGTTAAAAGTTTGAATGGATCAAAGAATTAATTGTCTTCGCTGCGTTTTGTTTCGCTAGTAGCATGAAGGAAATATATCAAGTGGTTTATAAATTATTGGTCAATAAATAAACAAAGTATTACCTAAACATATATACATACATACATACATACATACATATATATATATATATATATATATATATATATATATATATATATATATATATATATATATATATATATATATATATATATATATATATATATGGAAAGTGTCTTATCAACGGTATATTAACAATGTACGTACATGAATTAAAAAACTTAGTTCTTTTTTCAGTCCTCCTATGTTACCGGACAAGAATTTGTTATCGACGGTGGAATGAGTCTGTGAGAAGCAATGGATGCATAGAATAAAACGAGATTTGGATTAAGAAGAAAATAAATGTAGAAAGTGTCTAATGTGTGAAATATTTTATATATTTTTTTACGAGAGATTAATAATAATAATAATAATAATAATAATAATAATTAACAACAGCAATAATACTTCGTCACTTTGTCCTAACGTAGCAATTATTAAGGTCCCCAAACTAGAGAAAAATTAAACATACATGGTCCAAACAAAACGTGCAAGACAGAGAATGTCATTTATCTCATCACATGTGAGATCTGTAGCCTTCAGTATGTCGGAGAAACTGAAAAGCTACACAAAAGGATCAACCTTCATAGATCTGATTGGATGACAAGGAAGCTGTACAAAAGCCCAGTCGCAGAACACTTCCCCTCCCGTGGCCACACTTTCAGTGATATAACATTTATTGCAATTGCTCACAACCTAAACTGGAGTCCCCAAACCAGGAAAGAAAAGGAATCTTACTGGATACGCCGCCTTAGAACATTGAAACCGTGCGGTTTAGACCAAGAAGACTAGAAAAGACAACCATGCAAAAATAAAATTATCTTTTGTAGCCGACTCATGTTCTTTTAAATAATTCTCTAAATTTGTTTAATAGCCTATGACTACTATAACAATGAAATATCCTGGAAATAATCTGCGCTTACATAAATTTACATAAAATAACAGTTGTCGTTATGGCTCCTCAATTTCTTGGTCAATACAAATATTTTCCAGTATCAGCCGCAAGATGAAATAAACTAGTTGACACATAATAGAGTTAAAAGGTTGAATTCCTGTAGAAACAGCCATGTAAAGTTAAGCAAACATGACCGTTTTCCGTTTTATTTGTTTGTTTTGTCTATGTTTTGTATTTTCCTTTGGAAAATACTCATTAAAGAGTCGAAAGCGCTCAGGCTAGCTAGATACTAGTTTCGCACTGTTCGTTGTCAGTTTATTGCATTTATCTTAATCAATCCCTGACACACGTGATCCCTTGCTGGATCCAGTGCACTTGAAAGGATTGTTATTTGCATATGTTTTGTATTCTTTATATATATATATATATATATATATATATATATATATATATATATATATATATATATATATATATATATATATATATATATACCTACTACGCATGAAAATACAGATTTTTGATTGATATCCCATCTATCAATTCATAAACACAAACACTTTGCGTGAACATACATATCTGTACATGCAGCTATCATTTACCATATGAATCCATTACAATAACCATGGACTTTTCCTTTCGGTCATACCTTGTTGGCTATTAACATTCCTATGCCACAACCATGTACTTGTTTACAGGGAATTAAATGAAAAACGTGTACATTCAACTTATACTGAGCAGGGGTCCATTCCTACCACATGGACTCTATTCTAGGGGCACTACTTCGAAACTACTTAGATTTACACCCAAAGCCATATGTGTAGCGACTGGGCATGAACAGATTTCTTCATACAAATGTTGATCCTAAATGGTGGCACTATGATCTGAAATATCTTTATTGATTTATTTAGACTGTCCCGAAACAAAAATGACAAACCATTTGGGGTAAAACAGAAAAATGGAGATATTTTATAATTCTGATTAATAAAAACTGATGTTAACATTAATCTATTTACAAGATAAATAAAATTCGAAACAATTATGGGCATTAGCTGTGGTTACCTTAGATTTACAAGTCCTTTTCTATGGACTTATTTTGGCTACTATCTATCTATCTATCTATCTATCTATCTATCTATCTATCTATCTATCTATCTATCACCAGAGAGGGTGAACAGACCAATTTTGGAGCAAGTCTTTTTTAAAAATAAGGCTTCCTACGAAAACAATGAAAACACATGGTCGATAACGCCAAAACCGAAGCCTCTAACTACCGAGATTTTATCTAATTGGGTTAGCTGATTTTGTTACTACATCTTTGTCGCTCGTGTTTTCAAATATGTATGTATGTTTGTTTACCCCTCGGACACTCATTTTTGCTCACACCCTCCCTGCTGCTGTTGTTTGTTGTTGTGATTAATTAAATCATTAATAATCCAAAATACTAATGTGTGATTGTACGCCAATAATGGAATCTCGCACAGCTAGATTAGCTCGAGAGCGACCAGAGACAATTAAGAAATATATCCCTGTTCGTGATGCTGTCAAGCAGCAACTACAATCGCGTCAGGAGTCTCGGGTGGAATTTGCAGAAGGTACAGAACAGTTATTTAAACCAATTGTCGAACCAACAAAAAAATTGTTACACCAACTGAGGAGGCTCAAAAAGCACTTGAGACATTACCTGTTGATATTGTTGGCCGTCTTCAAACAGCTCAGCTACCATCCCAGCAACCTCCTCAACATATAACCGGAAGTTCAACCAAAAGCTCTGCCAAGAGTCAGAATTAACATTACAGATAAATTCACATCTGAAGGTATTGTCGCTATCAAAGACCCAAACCATGTATTTAATATTGCCGCGTTTGGATATCACGATAGATGTAAAACCCAAATATGTTAATACTCTAAAAGCTGCTGATTGGGTCAGGGATATATATCGCGTCTATACTGATACTCCGCAAATCAGATCTGAGCAAGACATTCATGGTTTTGACCTCTTTAACGATACAGTATATAAATATATTGAAAGAGTAAATCAATCTAGGAGACTAAGAGAAGAAAAAACGAAGCAGCGACTTAGAAAAGCAAAAGCAGAAAGAGAATCATCTTCAAGAGCATGGAAGAAATAAGCAGATGAAAGAACAAGTGATGAAGAAGGAGCAACTGGAAGAGGTCTTGTTACCCGAGGAAGTGGTCTTATTACTCCATGTCCCAATAACGTCCTTGCAGATGTTGATAGACTAGAAATTCTGATTGGCGTAAAACGAACCAGTAATAATTCCCCAAAAATTATTAACGAAGCAGTGATATTTGTCAAAGATTATTTACAGGCTTATCATGGACATTAATGTTTTTCGGTCTCTCATATATGAAATCGTTGATGATTACCACAGTGATTGAGGGTATGCAAGTAGTACATGCTGCTCAGTGTAGACCGATCATAGTCAGGGTGATAAATTGGCGATTACCGACCTATAAAGCGATCTAAAGCAAAACAATTATCAATAAAAGCTACTGAAGCTGATCGTGAAAAAGGTATTGGTGCTGTTGGTGATATTGCTAGGAAAGCAGTCTCAGCAATAAAGGATAGTCCAGCACAATTAATACGACGAAAACCTCAGCAAGTAAAATTACCAAGCACTGAAGTTATACCTTCAAACGTAAAATTTCTTATGCTGCGTGTTTAGGTTCTAATAAACAGTAACGAAACAAAGAGGGAAAACAACAAACTTTGAAAAATATAAGAAAAAATAATTTCCCTGATAAAACAATGCACAAATGGTTTTAAGAATCAAATCCCCCCCCCCCCCAAAAAAAAAATCCAAGAATAATCCACGAATTGAATTTTAGAAATCCTAGTAATGAAATGTTCTAATGACTACAAGCTCGAGTCGCAACGAAAAATCCAAAATGGAAGGCGATGACGTATACTGTAGTCCGTATAGCGCTGATGTGTTTACATTTCTTTGTGAACCACAGAAAATATTATTCCGGTGTTTGAATTCCGAATAAAATGTAAAGAAATGTCTTTATCAAAGAATTATGTATTAGAACTCAAATATTTCCAGGAAAAAGAATTAATCTTATAGAATCCAAATAATCTGAATAAAATTAAAATTTAACTGTAAAATGGTCATTAACAAAACGAACACCTTACGTCCCAGTGTTTAGAAGCCCGACGGAGAAATATCTCTCTATACATCACTATTAAATCTAACTACTGTGCAATTTCCGAAAATTGCTAAATAGAGGCCGTTTACATCTAAAGTCACGTACGACCGTGATAAAGACCAATCGTTTTACACCAAGATTAAAATAAAAATAGAAAGTTATTTACTTGTCTCAGTTATTTCTGAATCAAGGCCGGGAACTAAGTCGAACAGTGTTTCTGTTATTAGGCGTTTATGTAAACTGTATTTTCAGGAAAATATCAAATTGCTAATAAACACAATTACATTATGTTGACATTTAATGAGATTAAAAATAAAAAGATTTTAAAACTTACACAAAATTAAATTAAATCAAACATAAATTAAATCAAATATACATAGCACTTCCCTCCATAAAGAAAACAAAATTTTTATATGAAAATATTTTCTTTTTAGCATATATTAATTATATATGAGGTTAAAAAGAACTTTTATTAACTATTCACAGTGTATATAAAATAATACATTGTTATAAACGGGAAAGTGCGTTTGCTATTAAATTATATTTCCTCCTGATGTTCCTGATGTCAATATCATATTCCTGTAAAAACAAATTCCACCTTAGTAGTCTTTGATTTTTGTTTTTTATCTTGCCGATGAACGTAAGGGGGTTGTGGTCACTAAACACAATACTTGAAGAAGGAGCTGAACTAATGTCACCTTCAAAATGTTGTAATGTCAATATCAAAGCCAAACATTCCTTCTCGATTGTTGAATAATTTCCTTGGTGCTTTTCTAATTTCGAGGAAAAATAGCACACTGGATGATCAATACTATTTTTGTCTTCTTGAATCAAAATGTTCCAACCCCAAAATCACTTGCATCAACAGACAATTTAAATGACTGGCTGAAATTTGGACCTATAAGAACTGGCGCACGTTTAAGTAAGGCTTTTAACTTATCATCAGCTCAGTTCGCAAATATCTTTCAACTGATGCCACTAAAACAATTGTGTGCTCATTAGTACTTTCAACACTGGACAATTGCAACTCAATTATGTCTGGTTCATCTCAATATCTACTCCAGAAACGTCAAAAAGTTCAAAACACAGCTGCTCGGATCATACTTAGAGTACCACGATCAGAGCATACCTCCCCACTGCTCTGTACCCTGCACTGGCTATCCATTCGATCCAGAATCAAACACAAAAATTGTTCTCTGTGCTACGTTTCACTGTCGGACTCTAGTCCAACATACCTATCAGATCTCACCCATGTGTACACACCAGCAAGATACTTACACTCTTCTTCTGACAGTCGTATACTCATTATTCCCACTATGAAAAACAAAGTCATATGGACAGCGATCTTTTGCATACCAGGGCCCAGCAACGTGGAATGAATTGCCCACTGAACTTATACACAAAGACACAGTGATCACATTCAAGAGGGCTCTCAAAACTCACTTATTTCGACTGAAAGAACAAACTTAAAGACCTAATAATGTTTCTTACCTGAAATATTCTCAGCATGTTTTTTTTTAAATTTTTTTTCTTCTAATTTCATGGTGTTTTTATTTGTAATAATATTATTATGTTTTTTTTTTTATATTATCTTATAGGTGTTGTCTAATGTTGTAAAGCGCCTAGAGCTTCTAAAGATTAGGCGCTATACAAAGTCCTCATTATTATTATTATTATTATTTAAATAAAATCAAATATCAGAATTGTTATCTGCTCCATCGGTATATGATCCTGTAACTAGACATTATCTTAATGGGTCGGGAGTGTTTGGTAAAACAACACTTGTGATCGAATTATTTCGTGGACTTGATTTAAAACTGCGTTAACCCATACACGTAGACAAGCCAGAGAAATGAACGAACGAGGAGTTAAATCTCATATTTTTCATATCTTTTTCCGATGGAATGATGATACATGGACTCCTGAACGAATGGGCGACAAATATATTCCAAAGATTATTATCTAGGAAGAAATATGTACAGTGTCGCTGGAGACATTAAAAATGTTTCTTGATTGGTTGCTGGTGAAAAATACTGCTGTGATAATGTGCGTCGGTCATGGTCAACCGCCATCTTTTGTTGGATTGTCTACATAAGAATGGCTAAAAATGTTCGTAGATCATAATGAAGAAGTAAATGATGATCACAGAGCGCTTGATCCAGAATTAAGAGAGCTTAGGAAATTAATCAGACTACAACCAAGTTAAATTCAGTGCGAAATAATGCTTGATATAATTTCAGAAACTCCTATTAACAATTTTTGGAATTTATAGACAGCAAATGATTTGATAGTTGCTAGTAGAAACAAAGTTCGTGATACAGTTCAACAACAATTATTTATGGTACGTAAAGCAAGGTTTTCAGGTCTACCTGTACCATTGTGTTATCGACCAGCAGATACTCGACGGCAAAATATTGAAGTTGAAATTCCAGATGGAAGACGACAAAATCTTGTATTAAATAATACTGTTTTAGTCCCTGTCAATGATGCTGAGAGTGCGTTAACTAATGACAGAAATACATGCACGTTTGGATACGCTATAACGATTCATTCGTCACATGGATTAACTATTTCGGATACTAATATTTGGATTGTTGATGATTGTATTGGATGGTCAAATTTAGTTTGTCACGAGTGAGAAGAATATCTCAGCTGCTGAGGGTTATCATACACTTCACAGAAAATAATAATCAAACTGCTGGGAATAACGATGATGCAGTAAGGAACAAATTAGTTATAAACAGTGTGACAAAAAACATGACATTGATCTTGATGTTGCATTTATCATAATATTGAAACAACAACAGAATAATTATTGTGCGAACTGTATCACTGTAATGTTGTAGCAGTATTCAAATATTTATCCGAGACAGTTTTACAGTAGATAGAAATACTATTAGTCTTGGTCACACACGCGAAAATGTGATGTGGACCTGGCTTGAGTGTAATCGACCTCGAAACGCTTGTTCACAAAACTGAATGCGGTGGTAACTGTGTGTCTTCAAGAATTACTTGTAATTGTTCACATACAAATTCATGTTGAGGAGCAGTTGAATCTAACCTGTAGATTTCAGGTCTACCATGGATCTTACCACGCTGAAAATTTTGTGTCTTCACACTCCAAATAGGATTAGTTGCTCTTGTCTTTACCTTCTTCAAGTTCACCAGGTTCATATAAATATCTTACAGTCACATTATCTAATACTGGTTGTTTTGAAAAGTTTTTTCGTTGTATTCGTATTTGCTTTTTGTGATCTCATTGGTAGGTTTCATATAAATTGCAAGAGTAATTTCACTACTTAATGCAGATATCACACTGGGCAATCTTGCAACTGATTCACAAGATCTCTTGTCTTTCTGAATTATTTCCTTTGCATATTAGTGTCAAAACAATCTCTCAGCAAGTGTTCGATTAAATCGTTCAACCATTTCCTGATCGCTATGAATTGCGGTGTGCCCTCGCCTGATTTTTTCATCAGACTTGATACTGTATCAAGAAATGCCTTGCCAGAATCAACCTGTAACAAATGTGGCCTTCGTAGACCACCATGTGGTCCGGATCCTTGCTGATAAATTCGTTCAAAAGCAGATGCAACTTCGGCTGTTGTTTTAGTTGATAATGTTTCTGTTTCTTTATATCTACTTGCAACATCAACGACAGTCAACTCGTATTGGTATGTGCGCGATTGACGCTTACCAATTTTAATAGTATCCTGTGGGAAGATAACATTTCTAATTGATGATTTTCATTTGGAGTGCTGACATAAAAAAATGTTCGTACTGAATTTGTTTAGGTTGTGGTAGATACATTTGCTATATTGCCTGTCGTGCTAACCAATCTGCAGCAACATAATGTGTGACATTTGCTGCATCAGCAAGTTTGCTAATCGCTGCTCTACACCTCCAATATCCCCATGGGCTATGATGATTCGATTCCATAATAATAATAATAATAATAATAATAATAATAATCAGTTGATTAATCACCGGCCGCTAATACTAGCTTATCTTTCATCGCGGATTTTACCCGAAAGCTAGCAAGTTTGTCTCAAGACATTTATTTTTTATGGAATTGAACGAGTGAATCAACATGATATCTGCAATATATCATTGTTGTAGATTCTGATGATTATACGCTACATCATGATCGTGACATACTTAATCAATCGCATTTTTTGGATTCTTTTCATGACTTGGTTGATCTTGCTCGTAAAGTCGGATATCAAGTCGGGTTCCAGGACCACAATAATTATACACAGGAAGATGGTTTCCTCCGGAATACTTAGCCTATGGAGCTCCTGGTAATTTTTCCAGTGAAGCAGCCATATTACCACATGTCTCCATACGAGACGAAATATATTATTATTTTTTGTACCACATTTTTACACACTTGCCTGTAAGTGCATGCTTTTTATTTTCTTTTTGTTATTATTGTTGTTCATACACTGGTGGGGATGGATGCTCTGTATCGAACACAATATAAATCCATATTATTTATTATATTTGTAATTATTTATTATATTTGTACAACATGGATACCTCTGATTTCTCAGCGACACGAAAGCAAGGGCCAGTCAAACATCCAGCTCTACCACATTCTATCAGAGCAATTATCGTAGGTCCATCTGCATCTGGTAAGACACAATTATTGCTTAATCTGATAACGAGATGGCTCAAGTGGGATATGTTATAGTTAGTGGTACCATCTGTAGATTATCAGAGATGCTACTATGTGCTTAAAGAATTTAATGAAAAAACAAAATTGTTGGACGAGAACGGCAATGATGTTATTGATTTTATCACCGATATTGATGAAGCCCCATCTGTAGATGACTTCGATGAAGTTATTAATAATTTCGTAGTATATGATGATGTGATACTGGACAAACAATCTAATCCAGTTCGGATATTTTCTCGAGGCATACATAAAAATGCTGATGTGATTTATGTTACTCAGCGATATACACAAATATCTAAAGTGATCAGAGATTTTAGTTGTGTTTAATGGAGTCGATACGCATACTCTGCGAAATATTTATCAGACTTGGTGTTCATGTGACGTATACAAGATTAAGTTTAGAAAAAAGTTTTAAAAGCGCAATCTACCCCACACGGATTTATCACGATAAATTTACATGATCCTCGATCACGATATCGTGTAGGTCTTGATAAAATGTTTGGTAAAGAGACAGAAGGGAGGGTGCGATCAAATTGAGTGTCTGACGGGTAAAACAACATGATACAAATTTGAAAACACGAGCCACAAAGATAAAGGAACAAAATGAGCTTACCCAGTTAGAGAAAATCTCGGTCAGTTAGAGGCTTAGGTTTTACGTTATTGACCTTGTATTTTCATTACTTTTGCATGAAGCTTTATTTTCAACAAAAAAGATATGCTCCAAAATTGGTCTGTTCACTCTCCCTGGTGCTCTGTCTATCTCTCCTAGTCCGTCCATCCATCCATCCATCCATCCATCCATCCATCCGTCCGTCCGTCCGTCCATCCATCCATCCATCCATCTATCTATCTATCTATCTATCTATCTATCTCTATATATTTGTATGTATGTCTGTCTATCTATCTATCTATCCATCTATTTGTCTGTCTGTCTGTCTGTCTATCTTTCTATCTATATATCTATCTAACTATCTATCTATCTATCTATATATCTATCTATCTATCTATCTATCTATCTATCTATCTAGTGACTTGCAGTCTTAAAACAGAACCTCTTGTTTCCAGTAGAAATACTCTGGTGGCCTAGTGGTTAGATCGACCGCCTCATTTGCGGGAAGTCGTGGTTTCGATCACCGACCGAGTCATACCAGAGACTTACAAAAATGGTACTAACAGCTGCCTTGCTTGGCGTCCAGCATTAAGAGGTTAGTGTTAGGACTGGTCGGCCTGGTGTCAGGATAATGTGACTGGGTGGGAAATCATGCTACATGTCTGCGGCATGGTGCCCCAGTACTAGACATCACTTTAAACCGCCACATTGCAGACATCGTAGCGATATGACTGAATTTTTTTAAAAGCTACGTTAAAAACCAAAATCACATCACACACCCAGTAGAAGTACACTCTTGCATGCCTGCAAACACACACACACACATACACACACACACACACACACACACACACACACACACATATGGTTCTTGCAGACATCTTTGAAAATTGCAGCTCTCGTTTCATAAAAGCTTTCACCAATATGACTTTGGTCAGAGAGATACCACATTTAGTTTCGTCCCACGAACCATTACATTCCATCTGTATCTGATTGTTAACCAAGAAGATTACAGGAATTCTTGACAACAGTTTGTTCCCGTTGGCCATATACCAGTCAGTTAAAGGTTGAGCGTATCCAGCAAAACAAGTTGTAACAACTAGGTATATACGAGGTTGGTATTGGCATTTGAATTATTTGTAAGCTGTGGAAGAAATCACTTTGAAGAATGAGAGAGAAGAAGAGGCTAACATGTGTTGGTGCAAATACAATAGAGGGATGCCTGAATAAAATCACCTCTATGAATAAATTCTAATTTTGGCATTTGGGGTTGGGGTTATCTATTTTTCAAAATTTGCCGATAAGGTTTTGATTCCCTGGATTAAATATGTCTAATCGTTGTTTTGCAGTAGGATCGGGTTATTCTTAATGTTTATTTTTCTTTGTTCGTTTTATTTTGGGGTGTGTGTGTGTGCAGAGGTCTTACTTTCCTGGATAAGTCAGGGATAACTACGATGCGGCTCAGCCAGATGAAAATATGTGTATTCGGTATTATTTTGCTTTTTTCCTAATTTTGTACAGTTTGTACGTGATGCTTATTGTTATTACGCATTAGATCCGTTTAGTTTAAATTACATACTCACTATGTCTCAATGATAATTCACATCGCCCACTTCAAGCCCAATTTTAAAACAGCACGCAGTTTAAACTTATAACAAGTGAACATTACCCAAGTGTATGTATTTAAATAAGTAACGTATGCGAAATTAAGTTTCCTTTCAAGGAAAACAACTACTTAAGAAGAATATTAATGATTATTAACATCAAGATAATTCTTAGATATTTCGCTTTTCCTAACAGATTAAATTCCAATCAAACAAATCTAACCCACTTCTGGAAACGTATAGTACATATCCAAGTTTGTTTGCTATTCTCTCTCTCTCTCTCTCTCTCATGAGTGATTTGATCATCCAGATGTGTCGGTTTCTAGGAAATCAGACAAAGTAACTCACTGAGTTGTGTATTTGGCCTAAATGTAATCACTCTGGTTGGTAAACGGTGTCATTATGATGCCTAAAATAACTTAACCCATTTCGACATACCGTTCATTAGGATCGTTATATTTTGGTTTCGTTTTCGTGTACAATTCTTAGCTTAATCAGCGTCATCTGTCCACGTCATTACGGTATGCACTTTTTCAAAAACATGTTGTTTTTTTTATATACAAAAAAACTCTGCTGATAAAATATAGCCTACCACACATTTTCGTACATTCAGCAAACAGTTATAACTATTACTTTACAAATATAAATCTGCGCTGCATTCCAATAAAAAAAGAAGAATCTCCATTAATTGTTACACAGTCCAACCTCCCATAATTGTCACTTCCTTAAAAATATTAACCACAACATCCAAGCAGTGTCTGATTTTCCACAAAATTAATCCTAAAATACTACCCCGATTCCACCATCTCCGTTAAACAGTCAAAAGTATATCTTCCTGTAGGTTGTTTGCAAAAGGAGGTTATACTTTATTTTAAATGTTTTGCTTTTTTTTGTTGACATTTGTACACATTTATTTTGCACACAATCTTCCAGGTGCGTATGTTTGTATAAATCAAGGATTATAGTATCCTGTTGAAATACGGCCTAATTTCATACGAAGTACGATAGGCAATTGTATGTCATAAATTACATTGCGAGAAGACACTCTTTTGAGTTAGTTGTCGTCCATTACCCACCAAATATGGGTATTACATATCAGATAGGGGACAGAGAACTTTCGGTTTCATTGGTTCCCAAGTCTTCAAGAGTTGGAGACGGAATTGAGACTGTAGCCGAGACAGTCGAAGTCGACAGATGTCTAGTCGTGGGGGGGGGGAGAAAGTGGAGGAGGAGGAGAAGGAGTCTAGAGAAAGTCGAGGAGGAAGAGGAGAAGGAATGGGGAGAAATAAGAGAGAGAGAGAGAAAGGATACAACAGATGAATAGAAATACAAGGACAGGTGGAAATCAATCTCACACTGCTAATCAAATTATGCAATAGGCTTATTAAAGGGTCGAGTGGAAGGAGTGTAATTGGAAATTTGAGTCATCTGATTATTGAATTGTTATTAAATTGTTATTCACTGAGTTTCAACCTTTTCTGTATATTTAACCAGCTAACAGTCGGCATTGCTGACTGGGGGCTTGGAGTTTTGCATCTATCTTTCACTAAATTTAACTTCCAACAAAATAGAACCTGGGTGGGAGCATCCCACCCCAACCATAAAGTTCGTCACACACACACTCACACTCATACATACATACATACATACATACATACATACATACATACATACATACACACACATATATATATATATATTTGCACTAAATATGCACTGAACATACCCAGCCACTTTTGATAACATTATATTTATAATAAATATTTTTGAACATCTATAATTACTTGAATTATAACATGAATGGTTGACATTTACCATTGACGTTTATTTCATTCGACTGGAGCTTATTACATTTACGGTTGCCACTTTTAGGGGAATTTGTTTTACACTTACGTGTTTGCCCGACCGACATGGTATCCCACTTTACCGACATGGTATCACACTTTATCAGAAAACCTGCTCTAGATAAAAACCTGACGCTCCAATAAGGACAGCCTTCGATTAATTTGTATATTTTGTTTTGATTGAGAACATTTGAAGATATATTTATAACGAAACCCTGGAATACCATAGAAGCCAGATGCAAACGCAAAGATAGAAAGTCTTACCAAGCTCAAATGCTCATGTAAGTTGTTTGTTTTTTCTTGTTAATACTTTTCCTAACACGAGCTGTGAATTTTGTTATATATCAAAATGAAAACATTTTCTGAATATAGAAACTAGTTTCAAGTTAGACCTCCAAACACTATGATAATTTTTTATCTAAAATAAATTAGTTAAAAACTTTACCAACGCTGGTACAGGGACGGATTAATACTTTAGAGTGCCCCGGTCGCTTGAGATATAAATCTAAACACACCCTGAAATCGGTCCTTAAACTGTCGTTTATGTTTGTATAATTATTATAGCTATATTAGGCTAAGTATCAGCTGGTTTAGACCTATATATTGTTTATTTAAACACATTTAATTTTATACAAATGAACCGGAGGGTGGGCATGAATAGGAGGACCCGGTGTACGTATCCCCAGAGCCCCACCCTTAATACTGCACTGCACCAGCTGTAAGAAATTAAAAGAACGGCAAAACTTGAACAAGACACTGTCTTGATCAATATAATTAAAATTTCTTGGTCAGTACAGTTAAAAGTTTCTACTATTCAGACATGGCTTATTATCAGACGAATTCTAACTGTTAAACGTTACAACGATTATCGTAATTACTGTAATTACAACAGAAGGAATCTGTATGATACTCAAAAATTGCTATTGCTTTGTCAACGTTCATATTGCAATTGTCACTGGATCTTAATTGTTGATCTTTTAGCTGACATGCTATGATACAAATCGATCACCCCGCACGGTAGTATTGTTAATATAATGTATGTGTGTGTACATAAAGAGTCCAGTGACAAAATCGATTACTGTCTGAAGTGCAAATAGCAGTCATCAGGCGGCTCTTTGTTGTTGCTAAGAACGCGTAGCTAGCAAGGGGAGGCTAGTTGATTGTATTACAGGAGACGATTGTCGACTCCAACTTTAAAGGAAGAGATTAGGTGCCGCCGGTAAGTACTGTAACTAAATGTAACTTTATATTTATGTAATATTTATTTTATATAATACGTGATGACTTCTGCAAAATATGTATGTTCTATGTCTTGAGGGATTTTGGATTATCAAGTAAGGGATATTTTAGACTGTTACACGTATAGATCTACACTTTGTACTTGTATATTGAATAGGAGAGATTTAAACATTGTTAGTCCTATTTGCGTAGGCTTTTTAAAATAAAGTTTCGACGTGTTTTTTAAAGACATGGAACTATTATCTGATTTCCTCATTTCTGGGTGGGGGTCGGGTGGGTTGGTGCTTATGCTTGTGGTCGGAGAACCGGCTTGAAGTGTTTGCTTATATATGTAAGTAACATTAATATATACATGTATAATTCGCACAAGATCAACCTATCCCGATAGTTGGTCGATGCACAGGTGAGCAGACCAAAGAAACACCTGTACAGGTATATAGACGATGGCCTTAATGAGTGTATCGGTCTAAATAGCACACACATTGACACAGTATCAAGTTTAACTATAATGTATGTAAACTAACTACTTGGCATTTAAATGTGTTACACGTGTAGATATCCGCTTTGTACACGCATATTGAATATGCGATATTTAAACATTGTAAATATTATTCACAAATGCGTTTCAACCAGTTTTCTTTACAGTAATTAATTAAAGGCACGAGAACAATCTTTTAATTCCCTCGATTTGCGGGATATGAATGAAACTGGAATGTAACTGTCTCCACACGCACACACACACACACACATGTGTGTGTGTGTGTGTGTGTGTGTGTGTGTGTGTGTGTCCACAAGATCTACCTATCAGGATAGGTAGTCGGTGCACAAGTGAACAAATCAAAGAGACCCATGTACAGTTACATCTGTTATATAAACCACTGTCTTGGATTGTATTGGTCTGAATATCCCCAAAATCGAGTTAAATTAATTTCATTGTACATAAAATAGATCTATTATTGCCGACTTAGCATTGATATCTGTGAAAGACGACTTAGCATTGATATCTGTGAAAGACCTGAAAACGATATTCTGGCCGCCAAAATATCTAATAAAATATTTGCATTTGGTGTGAAACCTTTACGTTTTTATATCTATTAAATAACCTCTTAACAGGATTTAATCTCTCTCTCTCTCTCTCTCTGTCTCTCTCTCTCTCTCTCTCTCTCTCTCTCTCTCTCTCTCGTTTACTTTACCTGTTTTACCTCCGACACATGCATGCACAGGTATCGAGATACGTATCCTAATTAAGTGAAACTCTAGTAATCATAATGTAAATACGCTACAATTAATGCAGTTGTTGTGCAGGGTAAGCAGTTTCATAGTCTAAAATGGCCACGAAGTAATCAGAACGTATTCGTCAGATTTATGAACAATTGGAGCAAAATCTATCTTTGTAGGACGCCAATTAAGTTTGTAAGAGAATGTAAAAGGGCAAAATATGTATAAAAAAACATCAAACCATATTAAAATTAAATTATATTAACTGAAAATTTAGTATCTTTTGATTTTTATTGTTGTTGGGTTTAACGCCTTAGACTCGAACCCAAGTATACAGAGGTGAGATGGCAGCGATCCGGAACGGTAAGCGCTCTAGGCCACTCGGTGCCAAAGAATATTTTGACTCGCATTAAGCAGAATATATAGCGTATGGTATCCCTGAAACTATTGTTGTTGTTACTGCTGTTTAATGTTGTTGTTCATGATGATGGTAATAATAATAATAATAATAATAATGATAATAACAATAATAACAACAATAACAATAATAATAATAATAATAATAATAATAATAATAATAATAATAATAATTATTATTATTATTATTATTATTATTATTATTATTATTATAGGTAAATAATTCACCATGGTGGATTATCTGTCTCGGTTCCGTATGTACGGGTTGGGTTATACAGCCGTGGTACCTAGGAACCCCGCCCCTACTCTGAGAGAACACTACCATGAAACAGCTCCTAAAGTTTTCAACAGACGACCGCGTGGTAATTCTACCTGTCCATTGATTTCTGTCTGTGTTTCTCTTTTCATTTGTCTGTCTCTCTAGATATATTTTTTTCTTTGTTCTTCGGTCTTTATAAATATCAAAGAAATACGTCGATGCTGCTAGGGACTCCGTTATTGACGATCATTAACCAGCAATAAACTGTGGTCTTCCCGAAATCTGTCTCTCCGTCTGATTCTTTGTACGAAAGTTGTTATGCTTTAGACAAGCCGACACTTGTTCATACATGATATCTGGAATTAGGACCGTCTACATGAGTATTATCTGAGATTTTTAACAAGAAAATTTTAGTGTTTAATCAATTTTGCAAGGTGGAATCCATTTTCTTTAATGAATACTAAGCTTCTAAAGCCTCTGTCAGGGCGTCGAGTTGTGTGTGTGTGTGTGTGTGTGTGTATGTGTATGTGTGCGTTTGTGTGTGTGCGTGCTCGCGCGCGCGCAAGGTGTGAGTGTATTGGTTTATGTGCGTTTATGTGTGTATGTTTATGTGTTTGTGTGTTTACCGATAAAGTATGTTTTATTTGGATTTGGTTCAGAATTTCCCAGTTTGAATCTTGTATCAGGTGACCGGAACAATATTCAGACAGTTTCACTAGCCCGGAGACTGACCTTTTGATTTTGTCCCATTCACGTTTGAACTCTATATTTAAGAAAAAGAAGAATTCTTCTTTTTCAGTGTATATTTTGGGCAGAACCTAACTATAATAATTTTAATACGTGCAATTGAGATACATTTTTTTAAAATTATACCCCCCCCCCCCATCTTAAACATCTGTTGAGCTAAAGGACAGAATTGAAAACATTCTTAAATTTGATCTTGACATCATAGATGGGACCCCTAATAAGGTACGCAACACTCCCTAGAGTAATGGTAAACAAATATATAGCATTAAATCTATTTATCTTAAATGACATATAATTAAAGTGAAAAATACGCAAGTTTACGGGCCGATTAGCAAGTAATGAAATAAATGGACAGATAGAGAGCCAGATGAATACGAACGCTAATACTATGTCCCTAGATTTTCGAGAAGGTAGATGGGACAATAAATAAATATAAGTAGTTGAAGAAAAGTATTAATTATTTCATTTACAGCCCACGATTGTCGTCTGGAGTTGATAAAAGATCACAGGGACAAGCATGAGTGGGAAGGGTGGCTCCTAGCACATGGACTGACAGAGATCTACAGAAGTGTGGAGGACATGCATGCAGCCGTGGTGGAACAGAAACCGGGCGAGAAGAAAAAGTAAGTAGACTTTTCTTTTATCACGCCAATAACTTGATAATGATGATGATGATGATGAAGTCGGTGGTGGTGGTGGTGGTGATGATGATGATTCTGATGACGATGACGACGATTATTATTATTGTTTATTATTATTGTAAACAAAACCTACGCTTGTTAGGCTTCAGGATGATTTTCCTCCTATTTCCAAGGACCACGAAAAATTTGCCTCTAATCAACTAACAACAAGACATTCACTAACTCTGCTTTCAGACTTGCATGGTTTTCCTTGCTTCATAACTGTGTGACCCATCAGCAAATCATTCGATGCCGTTTATCGGTACTTCACGCCGTGCGGCATGAAAAACGGACAAAACACCAAATGTAAAGAACTATTCTTATTTCAGATTACTAAACCCGTATACTTGAAAATAATCCTTGAATTCGTTACAGCAGGAAATTGGGATAGGGTCCATTTTACGAAACTAATCCGTGCTACTATGAAGTCTCTTGAATTCTGTACATTATGACGTCTGCTCCTGCTAATTGGCTAATTACTCGATTCAACTCCCCATAATCAAGTAAATACTCGCTAAACTCTTACAAAGCTATACACAGAAGCGTAAATACCAAGAACACATACCCATAGTTGTTTATTATTATTATTATTATTATTAGTAGTAGTAGTAGTAGTAGTATTATAACATATATTAAAATGAAACGCTTTAAATTATTAAAATGAATCAAAATCATTTCTGTATTCTATTTATTGCTGCCATATTTATTAACCGAGACATTACGTTATTCAATCATTGCTATTACTTGCTTTGGATATTCTTTTAGTGTGTGTATTCTTGTCCAAGATTTGCCATGGCTTATTTAATTTTTATTTAATTTATTTCTTTAAAAATTCTCTATTTGTCTGTCTGTTTTCTACTTCTTTTGCATGAATCGTGTATATTTAAAAAATAATGACACCATGTTACTTTTGTGCCAACATCCATCTAAATTTTTAATCCATTGCAAGGGTGGGGTGGCTTTTTCTAAGAAAGAAAACAAATTTTCGGATATTAAAATCTTGCAGGCGGATCCCATTAGACAATATTTCCGGCAATACAATGTGTTTAACGTAAACTATATTATTATTATTATTATTATTATTATTATTATTGGCGTTAGTAGTGTTATATCAGCTTATACTTCATTGATCATTTTGTGTCTTCGCTTTGTACATCAAATGCAAAAACAATATGTTATGAGTCTAGGACCCTCCTGACTCATGCAGCAGTTTTAAATAAATTTTAAACAAGAGACATCATCTAATCAAGATGTTGTCATTGGTGACAAGTGATAAGTATTGCCAATATTGAAGATATGGTAATATATAAATGGCAAGTGCAATGCCAAATACACAATTTAGCCTCGAATAAATTTTACATAATGTGTCGTGAACACTATGCCTACAGCCTATTTCCGAGAGCTCAGAATTGCATTGACGTTATCATGAAATAAACGTTTTATGACTGATCATCAATTACTAGTCGAATAAAAAAAATCTAATAATCAAAGTCAGATGCGTGATGCATCAGTGAAGGGGATTTACTTGCTCTCGGCTGTAAGAAGAAGCCGATGTGTAACTCAACGCCACAACCAATATCACGAACATTGCGAACGCTCTCCTCCATATCGTAATAGTGACGTTAACGAAAATGAATCATTTTATAAAAATAATCCAACCAGAAGGTTTTAAGAATTCCAATGAGCGCCCAGGAACTTTGAGCTGGTGCAATGTTTCTGAATCGTTTTTGTTACGGGCTCAATATGGTTTTAGTTGTCATAGTATTTTGAGACTCCTGGTTTGTGCTTCAGCAATCTGACTGGCTTAAATTTAAGTCTGACATGAATTTGACCAATCAGATAAATTTAAGTCTAGTCCAACACGAATGTTCGTGAAATTTTTGCCCAGAAGTTTTTGTTCACGTGATTAAGAAAGAGTTTTATGTCACAAACCTGAAGATTTCCTCAGTTGTGAATTTGTATTTTAAGATTCAACTGTCATAAATCACGTATAAAAAAGTAAAAAAGTATAGTTTGATTCATTAGAGACTTGCAGCCTTTTTGAAATTTTAACCTTTGAGATGTATACGCCCCTTCATAAGCCCAAAAATATTTAGCACCTGATCATTCAAAATCCCTTTGGAAAATCGTTTAGATTTTGGAACATGAGTTTTAGTGCCAAATCTCCATTGCAATTGTGGAAGTGTAGAATAGTTCACAGATATTTAGAACTTTTTGGATATTTGTTTGGAATGTCATTATCAAACCAGCAGTAACTTCCGGCCTCTCTAGTGTGCAAAATAAATACTAAATCTGAGAGCATGACAAAACAAAGACATACAAATATTTTATGCAAACTCTTTTGGAGTAGAAGGAGATCTAGAAGGGGATAAAAACATCCAAACAAAAGCTGATCATATTTTTGTCTGATTATTACACGTTATTTCTGTTAAAAAGCTAAAATCCACCGAGAGTTGGAAAACAATGAAACTACAGTTTCTGTATTTATTGTCTTACATCTCTGTATTGCAGACCTGACAAGCTGTTGTTTACCATTGGGATGAAAGGGACGATTGATGGAGACTTTTTGTATCCCCGCGGACTGACCGTCACCCTCGATGGTGATATCATCGTGGCTGACACCATGAACCACAGAATCCAGATATTCAATGAATCAGGAGTTTTCAAAAAGAAATTTGGCGCCAAAGGCAGTGGTAAGACACAGCTAAATGAACCGACTGGAGTTACAGAACTCCCTAATGGAGATCTTGCAGTGGCAGATAAGAACAATAAACGTGTCCAAGTTTTCACCGATGACACCAGCTACAAGTTTGAGTTTCCCACTCTGTATCCGCCATACAGCATTGCCAGTGATAGGGATTATAATATTGTCGTCTGCACCACACGCAAAACCGTTGAAGTGTACCGAAGGGCGGGCAAACTGTTGAACAAATTTCCTGTAGGTTCCAGAACAAAGAACAATGTGGGTTATCAAATTTGCGTAAACAATAAAGACGAAGTTATAGTAAGCGACTCAGATGATCGCTTGATCAAATTCTTTTCTTATGACGGCCGATTGTTATACCGGTTTGAACCACATACGACTGGCAAAGGGCTTGCTATGGTCCCCAGTGGAATTTGTATCAATCCTCTAGACCAGTTGATTATCGGAGACGTTTTAAACCATACAATCAATTCTTACACCGAAAGAGGCGTTCTTTTAGAACAGCTTGTGTCCCCGACCGACGAGACAGGAACTGTCGAAGCATGTGCAGTAGGGCCGGAAGGACATTTGATTGTATCAGAATTTAGTATCCTTGGCCGCCACTGCGTGAAGATATTTAGATACAAGGATGCAAATTTGAGTAGACCCAGTTCAAGCAAGAGGAGAACACCGACAACACCAAAGTAGGAGCTGAAACATCCCCAAATATATATATATATATATATATATATATATATATATATATATATATATATATATATATATATATATATATATATATATATTCATTGTGAATATAAATTGTACATGACTCTTATTGACTCTTAACGTCACGTGGCATAACATGCACGTATTTGGACAATTTTGTCGAAAATCCTAACGCGCAGGGATAACAAAACTTTATTTATAACTTCTTTCTAACAATAACGCTAATGAAAGATTTATCTCTTTGATTTGATTTGAGATTACAATTATCCTGATGCTGATTTTAAGTAAATTGCTTTCGATGGAAACAAATTCAGTCAGGTTTGCTTACACCCAATCACTTACTTATACATATCATTATTTTATACAAAAGTTAACGTTCTTAATGTATGCACTAGGATACATAGTGTGAAGTTTACACGAAAGACAGGACTCTTTCAGGCTTACTTAGATCATAAATATCACATAAAGATGTAATGTAAGAAAAAGTCAAATATCAAACTTTCTTAATATACTAAATCTGTTTACAAAGTCTTCATGGACATAAAACATGACACTTATGGTTAATATCCTTGAATAAGAGGTCGTAAATCGATATTAAATCAAGAAAGGGACATTGAACCATTGTACATTACAAACATTTGTCATTTGTATAAAGGTGTCGACTGAAATGGTTGAACCGGAGAGGAATGATTGATCAAGGAATGATTGGAGTTAATATAATGAACTTTTGTAAAATATAAATTTCTCTTTCAAGAGCCATATCCTTAATATAGAGTAAAATCTGTTATATTTAATATCTCTATATAAAATATACCTCTTTGTTAATTACAACATTTTCAAGTGATTTTATTTCATTTCACTTCAACACTCTAACTTTATATATAAAACTTACCTTTTCATAAAAAAAAAAAACTTTTCTTGGCCGTTTCTAACTGTGATATTTAAACAGATATAGCTAATAACCTGACACAATGTTTTGTTAGGTTTACCTTGACAAGTTTTTTGTTGCTTTTATTTCGGCTTCTTTTTTTGGTGTGTGTGTGTGTGTTTTACCGTGGTACAAAGACCACAGCCATTGAATGAAAGCTACGATATAGAATTAAAAATTCACCTGGCCCCAACGTAAATAAACTTTACTTGATTCCAGATTATGCTCGAAAATATTCTGCATTTGTACATTTCAAGAAAAGGCTGCAATTGTACATTTCAAGAATTCTCACCAAAGGCTGCAATTGTATATTTCAAGAAATCTGACCTGTCAAAAGGCTGCATTTGTAGATTTCTAGAAATCTCACCAGTCAAAAGACTACAATTGTACATTTCAAGAATTCTGACCAACCAAAAGACTGAGTTGCACATTTATAGAACTCGTCAGCGGTAACTTTGTATTACAGAAGCAATAAATCGTTCTCACGGTTGGGAAGAAATTTATAAAGTGTTCTTCTTAATTACACTGACCTGGTGGTATACAAATAATATTTAGCATCAACGTTGAATTTCTCATGGTGACTTTATATTGCTTAGGAAGAAAAGGAACGAAGTATGACCCTAATACTCCTGAATAGAGCTGAAAAATGTGCTAACTGTACGTCTTTATAAAAGTATAAGCAAGGTCCAAATATAAACTTGGGTGTATTGACCTTTGCACTGAATTTAAATATCATTAGATTTTTTTGTTGTTGAGTTTAATTATAGTGGCGTGCGCACAATTGTGCATGTGCCACTTTTTTCTGACTGCACCGCAGCCTGCTAGCTGTTCCTGGGGAAGGGAATGGTGCCACCTCCACCAGGCTTTTATGGATTCAAGGAACCCTGATAGTTTGGCCTTAATCTGTGGGTCCATAAAGGTCCCTTACAGTTGAACAGTTGGCTGTCATTAGTCGGAAGGAGAGCTCGGGAACGGTCCTGCTTGCTTTACATCGCTGGTTTCTTGTTGCATTTGCCTGGTGTTTGTTGCGATTTTTTTTTCGATTTTTTTTCTTCTTCAAAATGTTCTAAGGGGGGGGGGGGATGTTCTATTCTGGTTATAGAGGTTCTTAGTAGAAATCATGTATGAAGAGAGATTTTCAAGGTTATTATGGTATTACTAGTCGAGGTGTTTAGGGTTTGCTTCCTACGTTATTTATAAGTTTTTACATATTGCCTCTTTTAGTTATTTATTAATTAATGTTTTTAGAGATTGAATGTTATTCATGCTTTATTTAGCAAGAGACCGGAGTCCTAGCCGATTACACGGTTCGTTAAGGACATCTAGGACCGGAATCCTAGCTGATTACTCGGTTCGTTAAGGACATCTAGGACATCCGATTTTGCGGTTTCCTTAGTTTTTTATAGGTGCTTCGTAAATGAATTATTTATTAATACTTTTATAAAATTGAATGATATGTTATGGGTTTTTATGTGGTGGCTTCTAAATTTATTTAGCTAGTTACTGGGTCTTTTGGTTTTGTGGGGATAGTAATTATATTTTGTTCCTAAGTCTTGCTGACTCTATGAATTGATTTATATTTTTATATGCTGATTGTTTATTTTTATTAGAGTCCATAAGTAACTCTGGGTATGTATGTGGTGATCCAATCTCTTTTTGGTTTTTGATAAATATTTTCCAAGCCGGTTGTAATTTGGGGCATATATTGAATACGTGGTGTAGATCTTCGGTGGTGTGTCAGGTCAAACAGTTAATCGTTGCTGGTTTGGGTCCTATAAACCTTCCAAAACTGCTTGCATGTTTAGTTTTTCCAGTTATTATCCTGTTTATGGTTTTCTGTTCTAAATAGGTACCCTTAGGTAGCTGTATGTTCCTATCTACGTTTTTTCGGGTTTCATGGTGCTTTTTACCTTTTATGGAGGAGTTCCAAAAATCTTGCCATGTTTGGTCTATATACGTTTGTGCGAAGCTTATTGCTTCTGTAGAGCTATAGTTAAGCTTGATAGAGTTTTGATCTCCTAGTTTGGTTTTTGCAACTTTGTCTGCTGTTTCGTTGCCAGAGATTCCAATGTGCGACAGTATCCACATGAGCTCGACTAGTTTATGTTCTGTGGTGATATCGTCGATTAATTGGCATGCTCTGTCGAGGAATTGTTCCCTAGAGTGTGTATTGCGATTTTGGATCGATTTGATAACGCTTAGGGAATCGCTTATAATGACTGCTTTAGGTATTTGGTTGTCTTTGATCCATTGTAGTGATTCAAGTATAGCCCAGAATTCAGTGGTGTAAATGGAGCAATAGTCAGGTAATCTGGATCCCGTTTGTATATTGAATTCAGCGATGACTATTGCTGCTACTGTTCTTGGTGGGTTGTTTGTTTTTGATCCATCGGTATATATTTTAACATAGTCCGGGTATTTTTGGTTGATTTCGTTTACCAGTACAGGTTTTAGTAGGTTTCCTTGTTCTTCTTTATTGCCTAATTTGGTAGCTTCATTGTTAATCCTTGGTGGTTTTTGTAACCATGGTGATTTGTTCTGGTCTGTATTATTTGTTACCTGTTTTTTTAGTAGAGGTATCTTTTCTCTTAGTTCAAGGATTACTTTGCCACTTGGTGTGGTGGGTATGATTTTGGGTTTGAAGACAACTTTACACTTATTTATAGCTGTTTTGGTGGGATGGTTGTCTGGGTGGGTATCTAATCGAATGGAGTATCGGAGGAGCAGTTCTTGCCTACGTAATTTTAAGGGTAGTTCTCCTGTTAGTGATTGTAGTTCTTCTAGTGACGTTGAGGGGAGTGTTCCTTTGCATAATAGTAAGGCTTTTCTCTGGATAGTGTCAAGTTTTTGTAGTACAGGTTGCTTAGCCGAGTTATATGCTTGGCAACCGTAATCCAGTTTTGATCTAATTAGTGTTTTATATATCGTGAGGAGGGTTTCCTGGTTGGATCCCCAGTCAGTCACTGTGATGTTCTGAGTAAATTGAGATCTTTGTTACAATTCTGGGTGAGTTGTTTAATGTGCTGTTTCCATGTAAGGTGATTGTCAAAGAACATTCCTAGGAATTTTACTACTGTTACGTATTTGATTAATTGATTTTGTATATAGAAGTTTGGATAGACTAGGTTGTTATTTCGTTTGGGTGTGAATATGATTGCCACAGTTTTTTCATGAGATATTTTGAAACCCCATTTGTCCGCCCATCTCCCTATGTTGTCTAGGCTCTGCTGGATTTCTTTAACTACTGTGTTATTGGCAGGATTTCCATTCCTCCATATGCCACTATCATCTGCAAATTGTGACAAGTTTATTTTTGCGGAGGCTGCATTGAGGTCAAGGTCGTTTACCATTAAGTTAAATAGTAAGGGACTTATTACACTGCCTTGCGGTGTTCCATTTTCAGGTGAAAATTCTTCCGAATAGGTGTTGCCTATTCTTGTGGTGATTTTCCGGCCTGTGAGGAAATCGCCAATCCAGTTGAACAAGCGTCCAGTTATTCCAATGAGGTTTCGATCGGTTTTCCTATGTGCGTTAAAAGCGAGTTTGATGTCTGTTTCCAATCTGAGAAGCTGGTCAGTGGTGGACCGTTTGTTCCGAAAGCCACGTTGATATATGGAGAGTAGGTTATTTGTTTCTAGGTGGTGTTTTAACCTATTTGCGATTATTGTCTCCATTATTTTGCAAATATTGTTTGTAAGGGAGATGGGTCGGTACGAATTTATGTTGTTGGGATCTTTACCTAGCTTGGGGATTGGTATTACTATGGCCTGTTTTCATTTGGTGGGTAGTTGGCCTTTATCCCATATCCTATTAAAGAGTTTGATTATGGCTATTGTTATATTGATAGGTAGTTTTTTGTAGATAATGTAAACTAACTGATCCTTACCAGGGGATGTTTCGTTTTTGGATCGTAGGGCTATCTTCCATTCATGTACTGTGATGTCGCTATTTAGTGAGATTCTTTTGTTCCTTGGTCTTAAAACATTTGAGGTTACGTTCCCTCCATTAGTTTTCTGTGTTCTTGAAAGTTTCTGGTGTGATTATTGTTGCTACTCATGTTCGAAAAATGCTTCGCTAGGAGATCTGCTTTATCTTTGTTTGTTATGGCATTTTTAATTTTTGGGGCTGAGGTAGTTGCTTACCCTTTTATGGCTTTTATCTTGTCCCATATTTGTTTTGAGTTTGATTTTAGACTCAGTTTAGAGCAAAAGGTTTGCCATAGATTAATTTTAGCAGTTTTCATAGTTTTTTTTTTAGTGCTTTTTCTTTATCTTTATATTGCTGGAAGTAGATAGAATTTTTTGTGCGTTTATATTTATTTAAGACCCTTTTTTGGTCCTTATGTGATATAGTGCACTGTTTAGTCCACCATGGTACAAGGTTTTTATTTTGGATATTAGTTGTCTTTGGGATGCCTCGGTTAGCTGCTTCTATAATTGTGTCTGTTATGTTATCATAATACATGTCAATACTTGGGCTTTCTAAGTTATCTGGATTTACTCTAGCTAGTAATAATTGGAATTGGTCCCAATCTGCCTGTTGGTACCTCCATTTAGGTGGGGTTTCGTTTGAATGTGTTGAGATTTTGTTTGAATATTGATTGTGATGGGAAAATGGTCACTTCCTAACGTATCTTCTTGATCCACCCACCAAGTTGTGATTTGAGCCAATTTTGGGGTAGTGATGGTTAAGTCTATGGCAGAGAGAGTGCCATCCTCAGGTTTAATCTAGTGTTCGACCCGTCATTTAAGATGACCAGATTGTTCTCAGTTATCCATTTTTCAACCATTTTCCCTCTTTGATCTTTCTTTTTACCTCCCCATAATTCACTGTGTGCGTTGAAGTCGCCACAGATCATTAGATTGTTGTTGTTGTTATTAGTGATTGCCTTTAGTGAGATTAAGTTGGTAGGGCAGAAGGTACCCCCTGGGTGGTATGCATTTATTATTTGAATGTTTGTGGTTCCAATATTTATCATTACTGACATTATTTCGATACTATTATTGATGTTTAGGTTAGGGGGTACTTCTATTATTTCATAGTAGATTAGTGTATGCATTAAAAAAATTGCTAGTCCACCCCCTTTCTGCCACATGGGTCTGTTTTTAAAGATTTCCTGGGTATAGCCTTGTAGTTTGGGCAGGCGTATGTGTTCTTGTGTTATGAGGGTTTCCTGTAGGCAGATTACGTCTGGTTTTACGGCCGTATTATTCAGTTTGTTCTGCAGTTCTGATAGGTTTTTAAAGATTCCTCTGCAGTTCCATTGCCAGATGGTGATTTTATTATTTTTTGTGCTATTCATTTTTAACGTTGTCTTTATCTGTTAGTCTTGTGGTCCAATCAGCTAGTATGGTGAAATTGGTTTTGAGGGTTCTCATTATGCTATTGAGATCTTGTATTAGGGTTCCTGTTGTTAGTTTCATTACTTCCTGTATTAAGTCTGTGTTGGGGTGTGTGTTAGGTTTGGGGATGTTTGGGGTGACAGTTTTGTTTGTATCTGGAGTGTTATCAGGGTGCTCATGGTTTGTTACAATGTGGGTTGTAGGTTTTGGTTCTTTTGTTTCCTGATTGCAGGGTATGTTTTGTGGTGCAAGTTTTCCCTTCTGATTCTGCGTGGAGAGTTTTGGTGCTCATTGATTGTTTCAGAGGTAGATTTTGGTGTGTTGGGGTTGTTTTTACAAATAATGTTTTTGGCAGAATGGTAGGTGAGGTGTTTTTCGTTCATTAAGTCCACTATTTGTTTCTCTTTTATTGCAAATCTGCATTCTGCCGATCTAGGATAATGGTTTTCTTTACAGTTAGCACATTTTTGTTTAGTTGTGTGGCATTCTCCTTTGTGTTGACCTCCGCAGTACTTACATCTTGGTTTGAATCTACATCTGAGGGCATAGTGTCCCCAGTGCAGGCATTTGGTGCAAAATCTTGGCCTATTTGTGTAGTTTTCCAGCTTATGGTACACTCCTGACTGTCATAGTTTTATTATTGAGGGTATTGGCTCGGTAGCCTCTATAACTGCTTTGTTTATTCCTTGTCCCGTGTGATGTTTAAGACGATATACTTTGGTGGTCTGTGTTCCATTTGCTGTGAGTTTAAGAAGTAGGAGCTCATTGCTTATGTCCTTGTTGTATCCGTTTAGTGCTAGTACCTTTTTAAAGATATTGGTTTTAGTGGGTTCAGCCAGATTAGTTGTGGTTTCACTGTGTTTGGAGTTCGAAGTGACCCGTGTTTTCCTCTGAGTGCTATGGTATCTCCCTACTTTGATCTTTATTGGGCCTATAGTTTCAGTTTGGATGAATTTTTCCACTTGTTGAATTGTGCTGCATTGGACAATCGGGTAGTTTCGCCTTGGTCTTATCTGTTTGGATTGTCCAGTGTGAATTTTGGCCAGTGCTGTCATAATACTATTGGTACTTAGACTAGCAATTATATTGCACCTGCTGCTTATGTACATGGTGTGTTCGATGGAATGATAATTGCAAATTTTGTTTTGGCGGTTATGTTGTTGTTTTATTTCCTGTTTTGAGTTAACCTTACTTGTGGGTTTTTTTTTGTTTGTTTTGGGGTTTTAGCGGGCCCTTGCCATTACCTAGGTATGTGTTTTGGGTATTTTGGTTTGTTTGGGGTCTTTGGGTTGCCATATTAGCGATGCTGCTTTGTAGTTTTGTAGCGTCTAATTCATTGGATTTGTTCCCATAGGTTGGTGGTTCCCTTCCTGTTATTATCCCAGATGGTGCAGGAGTTTGGCTTGAGTGTATAGTTTCTTTCCTAATGTTTTGATTTATTGTTGTTTGCTTGATTTCCTGTTGTTGGTTTGTTTGCATGTTTCTAGAATTGGCTATTTCATTTTTGGTGAATTTTGGGGTGCTGGTTATGGTTATGTGGTCTAATTGTGGGGAGTTTAAGGTAAGTAGGTTACTGTCAAATTCATTTGTTAGGTTTGGAATAGTGGTGTCTATATCTTCATTTGTGTTTGGTTTTTCCGCTTACTTGAAGAGGATTGGCGATAGTATTGGCATTGTATTTATATTGTTCCCTGGAGTGTAGTTTTGTATTTCTAGTAGTTTCTGTTGGTGGGGTGGGGTGTGTCTGCTGGTTTGTGGTTTGTTTGGTCTGTGTTTGTGACCAGAATTTGGGGTCCCAGTGTGATGTTGGTTGAATTGGAGTTTGCTGTGGTTGGTACGACTTGCGTTAATCTTGCTTGCTTTACATGCTTTATTTGGTGCTGTTTGGAGTTGTGATACATCCAATATTTTTACTGATTTATTGATAGGGTTGTTTGGTGGGTTGTGTGTTTGCGTGTTTGGATTGAATAGGGCCATTTGTTTGGACCTAGTTTGCATTCTTCTACTTAAATTGCGTATAGCATTGAATGATGACTAATCTTTTGTTTTTGTCCTAACCCAATTTGCTCCTCCGCTAGAAGTCTCTCCTTTGTTCCTTTGTTTTCTGTTCCTATCGTTCCTTTGTTTGAGAGTTCCTTTGTTCTGTGCAATTCCTTTGTTCACGGCTTGGCGGTTTGCTAATCGTTTCCTTTTCTTGTTATTATTTCTTTGCCCTTGTTTTCCTGTTCCTTTATTCTGTGTTAATTGGTGATGGTGGTGGCCGCACTCAGTAGAACTTTCAAAAATTATACACCAAGCCGGTTTTACACAGTAAACAAATCAAGCAAATTGAGAGATAGTTTTCAAACGTGACGTTATGGGAATGACGTCACTAAAAAAACAACGTTAGTTTACATATGAGTTTTTCATTCTATGTAATTCTGAATATATTTAAAGGATATTGAAACAATCGTCACAAAAACCTTACACAATTCTCTCTCGGCAACATGGTGTAATATTCGATAACAGAACTGTATCCATTTGCGAAGTAACTTCAATAAAATTTGCAATAATATTAGAGCTAAAAAAATACGTTTGTTCGCTGTGACGTCAGGATTATACCTTACATGTAATAATTTGTTTTACTAAAATGAATAAATAAATAAATACATTTAAAACAAATAGAATACTTATGGGATTAATTTGATATAATATTGATTAACATCCACCTCGCTACGTAGCAAACGCTTTTTCATGATGGACAAGACTCTTCCAGGCATACTATAGTTTAAGTTTAAACATAATTTAGTGTCATATTGAAGATTGGGCATACGTTATCGAACTCGGTCAAGTACAGCTATCCCTCTACAGAACATAGCACCTAGCACAATGCGTGTATGTGTGGATGAGTGACAGCGAGACAGACAGACAGAGAGGATTTTGAGTAAAGTATATAAATATTCGTGATACAGATGCTTCTATTTCTATAGGTATTATAAGAAATCATGTACATGCATACGATAACGATTAAGAAAATCCCATAGTTTTCATTATTTTTATTTTTATTTTTTCGGGGGGGGGGATTAAACACTTTAAAGTTTTAATTATAGGATATCTGAGATTAATCTCGTCGCAAGTAAACATAAAGCAGGAAAGTTAGAAAATATCCGAATTGGATCTGATTGTTTGTCCAGCATTACATCATCATATACTACGAGATTATTAATAAATTCATCGAGGTCATCTACAGATGGGGTTTCATCAATATCGGTGATACAAATCAATAATATCATTGCCGTTCTCGTCCAGCAATTTTGTTCTTCTTCATTAAAACATATAAGTACATCGTAGCATCTCTGATTATCTACAGATAGAGCCACTAAATGTAATTTATCCCACTTGAGCCATCTAGTTGTTAGATTAAGCAACAACTGCGTCTTACCAGATGCAGATGGACCTATGATAATTGCTCTGATAGAATTTGGTATCGCTGGATGATGTTTTACTGGCTCTTGCTTTCGTGTCGCTGAGAAATCAGAGATAGCCCTGTTGTACAAATATAATAAATAATATGGATTTATATTGTGTTCGATACAGAGCATCCATCCCCACCAATGGATTAACAACAATATTAACGAAAATAAAAAGCATGCGCTTACTGGCAAGTGTGTAAAATGTGGTACAAAAGATACAAATTTATTTCGTCTCGTATGAAGACAGGTGGTAGTATCACTGCTTCACTGGGAAAATTACCAGGAGCTCCATGGGCTAAATACCCAGGAGAAAAACATCTTCCTGGATATAATTATTGTGTCCTTGAACCTGACTTGATATCCGACTTGACGAACGAGACAAACCAAAATCTGGAGAGTATCCAGTAAATGCGATTGATCAAGCATCCCACGTTCATGATGTGGCGTATAAAAATAAGGATTTACAACAACAACATATAGCATATGTGAAGTTGACTCACTCTTTAAATTCCATAAAAATTACATATCTCGGAGAAAACCTTGCTAGCTTCCTAGTAAGATCCGCGATGATAGGTAAACTAGTGCTAGCGGCTAGTAATTAGTCGGCCGGTTATTATTATTATTATTATTATTATTATTATTGAATCGATTTATTATAGCCCTTGATAATATTGGAGGGGTAGAGCAGCGATTAGTAAACTTTCTGATGTAGCAAATGTCAACGTTCTGTTGCTGCATCTCGGTTATCTCGGTTTTCACGACATGAAGTATGGCAAATTTATCGACCACCACCTAAAATAATTAGTACGCACATTTTGATTTTAGCACTGCCAATGAAGTTCATCAAGCATATATTTTGTTTTTACCACACGATACTATTAAAAATTGGTAGACGTCAATCACGTACATAAAAATACGCGTTCACTGCCGTTGACGTTTCAAGCATGTATAAAGAAGCAGAACCACTATCAATTAAAACAGAAACTGAAGTAGTATCTGCTTTTGAACAAAATTATCAACGAAGATCCAACCACAGTGTGGCCACAGTTACTACAGGTTGATCCTGGCAAGGAATTTCTTGGTATAGTATCATCTCTGACGAAAAAGCATAACGTCAAAATTAGACGAGGACATACCGCAATTCATCACGATCAGGGAATTGTTCAATGATTTAATGAATACTTGCTGAGCGGTCATTTAGATATCAGTATCCGCAGGAAATACTCCTGAAGAAAGTTAAAAAGACAAGAGATCTCGTAAATGGTTGGAAGACTACCGAGTGTAATAGCTGCGTTAAATAATCAAATTACTCGTGCAATTTCTATGAAACCCATTATTGCGATCACAAAAAAAATATAACAATACAACGACATGATTCTTTCGCAACACAACCCGTACTAGGTAATGTGACTGTAAGATATTTATATGAACCTGGTGAACTTGAAGGTGTTAAAAAAAGAGCAACTGATCCTATCTGGAGTGTGATGACACGTACAATTTCTAGCGTGGTAAGATCCACGGGTAAACGTGCAGTCTATTGACTAGATTCAACTGCTCCTCAACGTGAATTTGTACGTAAACAATTACAAGTAATTCCTTAACGTACAAAATTACCACCGCTTTCACTTCTGTGAACTAGCGCATCGACGTCGAGTGCATTCAAGACAGGTCAGCATCACATTTTTGCATCTGTGACGAAGACTACTATTAATTGTATCTACGGTAAACCGTCTTGGCTTATTATTGGAATATAGTCCCAACATTACTCTGTTATCATTTCGCACAATGAATATTCTGTTGTTGTTATAATATCATGATAAATTCATCGTCGAGATCAAAGTCGGGTTTTTCTTTGTCACACTGTTTATAACTATTTTTTTCTTGCTACATCATCATTGATTTACTGAGTTTAATTATTATTTTATGTGAAGTGTATGATAACACTCCGCAGCTGAGATGCTCTTCTGACTCGAGACACTGCGAGATAAAGTAAATTTGACCATTCGTTACGATCATCAATAATCCAAATATTAGTATCCGAAATAGTTAATCCCTGTGACGAATGAATCGTTATAGCATATGCTAGAGTCCACTGAATTTTGTCCCTCGTTAACGCCCTCTCAGCAACATTGACACGAATTAAAATAATATCATTTAACACAAAATTTTGTTTACTACCGCAACCTGGAATTTCAAGGTCTTTATTTTGTCGTCGAGTACCTGCTGGGCGATAACATAATGGTACAGGTAGATTTGACATTTTTTATCTTTATGTAAAAAAAAAAATTGTTGAAGTGTATCACAAACTGTCTACTTGCAACTATCAAATCATCTGGTCTCAATATATTCCAAAAGTTATTTGCAAGAGTTTCTCTAAATTATCTCATGCATTATTTCACAGTGTATTTTATTTGGTGGTAGTCTGATTAATTTCGTAAGCTCTCTTAATTATGGATCAAGCGCTCTATGATCATCAGTTATCTCTTTATAATAATTCACAAACCTTTACGCGAGCATTGAAGATCTTAAATAAGCAAACTATGAAATAACGACACTGATACCTGATCATTCTAACTTATTTCGTTAATAAAATCAAATATATTTCCTTGGTAAAATCTAACGGTTTTATCTCTCGGAAGTATTGTTATAGCAGAAGTCCAAGCATGCGCATTATGATCAACGATATTTATCAGAGCTCATTTCGATAAATATTTTGGCTTGTATAATACTTCTCCTGTTATTGTTTTTACCATTATTGGGAATTTTAGTGTTTTTTTCTAACTTAGCAAAATCATTTAGTGTAGCTCTTTTATGTTTGACTGATCCAGCCCACTTGTTTATTTTTTCACGTTGTATATCTGTTACTTTATTTGCACGTGTTGAATTTGTAAAATGTTCCGTTACTCGATCGGATACACAATTCAATGTCGAAAATTTCACTGGTTTGAGATTATCAACGCTAGGTTAATTATTCAGCGGATAAATTGCATAAATAGCTGCAGTCACATAATATGGTTTGTCAATACCAGTAAACATTCCTGGGTTGGAATATTTTTTTTAATGTAACAATGTTTCCAGTGTGATGTAATCGAACAGGGTCACGTTTGTCACGAATAATCCAAGAATCTTTTACTTCCGCAATAAACTTTACTCTTAAAATATCTTTCATTGTCAAGATAATTAATAATCGTCGCCGCTCGTTGGTCATTAATTGTTGCATGGATAACATCTTCGGTGTTGCGCATGTTTCTGAATGTTGACCACACATGAGCCGCATCATCGCCACGAAAGTCTTTCTTGGCTTAGTGAATACTTTTAATCAGATTATTCGTCGGATCAACCAGAGTTCGCCTCGGCTAGTTAGGGGCTCTTTTGTCAAGATCGAACCTGGTTTATACATAATGATTCAAACAAAGAATAAATGCAAATGCATAACGATCGGCTCGACAACTATTTGTAACACAGCCTGCGGAAATAAATTATGTGGATATCATATGCAAAGCGTGCGAAGAGGTAGTCTAGGACCAAAGTCGTGTTTAAAATGGAGAAATGCATTTGTGTGTGCAATGTGGTTGTAAAAAATACAGAGAGCTGAAACCATATTATGATAAAAATTTAACGCCGGTAAACCTTCCATAAAAAACACTGAGGACTATCTTGCCAGATTTTCAAAATAATTATTCAGAGAAATAATACTATATAAATGGATCAAAACGAATGTGTAACAAATTCCAGCATCAAGAATTATGAAGTATCTCGTGATGGTGTAATTAGGAACTGTCGACTGAAAAAATTAGTCGGTACTGTTGAAAATGTTGTTTATCTTAGATTTAATATTGGGGGAAAACGATATTCTTGTCAAAGGTTTTGTCTACGAATATTTTCGAGGAGTAATCGAAAAGTGTCTTGTGATCGAACATTTTAATTCAGATCAGAACGATAACTGTTTAAATAATTTACGAGCTGTTACATAGAGTCAAAATAGCAAATTTGGTAAAACTGAAAACACGCAGAAATAAAAAGGACTATTTTATCTCACATTCAATATATTTTGTTGCCATCATCGATGTATTCTACATGGCAGCGTCATCATTTGATTCTGGCTCTCCAAGAGCAGTATTTTTATTATTAGTCATATTGAGAGAACCAGTCATTGTATCATCTGTGGTTAGTAAAGGATCATCTTAGTTCTTATCGTTTTATTGTTGCTAGGTACTTTTATAGCACATCATCGTCTAATTTTAGTTCTCTCACATTATTAATTGTATTTTTACTCACGATGAGTTCGCCATACATAATATCCCCAATTCTTCTGATACGTCCTGTAATCTCGCCAATGATTGTTAAGACTGATTCCTCTAATTTTTTAATTTTACCGCTTTTAGCAAATACCACTAAATTATCTTCTGTTGCATCTGGAACCCGCAGATTAATATATGTCGACGATATATTGCTCGTCTTTAATCGTCCTTGTTTATCCTGAAAAACAATGACTTCATTTTGGTCCACATTTGAGAGACTCAAAAGTGAGTTCATCCTTGACCTCATCAAGGGTTGCATATTTAGATAAGTCTCCTTGCTAAGTTTTACTCAGGCGAGAAGATCTTCCGTAAATATATGCCATTATACTTTAAGGTCTCTTTGAAACGACGGTGGACGGCTATATTGTATGGTGGTATACTAGTGCACGACTTTATGAGGTGGTGTCAGCAATCTTGACACAGCATCGAGTACAGCAATTACTTCACGTCCACATACTGGAGGATCGGTTATTGTCTGTATTGGTAATGTTGAATACCAGACGAGAGTTTGAAACCGACCGACGTATTTTAAAAATTCTTTCGTTGGTGCTAACCCATGCAAATCGAAATAAATAATTCCACGTGGATCAATCGTGATGCAACCCAGGGTGTACCATATCCAGAGTTTTTATCGAGATTAATGATACCGGTTTTCTGGATATTTGGTTGCTTTGGTAATTAATCATGCATAAAAACACCTCTGCATTTTTTTATATTTAATCGCTTAGCAGCATCAAATAAATCACAAATGGACATGGGAAGAATCAACGAAGTGTCCCTGGGAGTCTTAGACCTTTTCCCTTCCACGAATGGGGAGTTCCTGGCAGTCTTAGACCTTTCCCTATTATTGGAAGTCTTGATTCCGTGACCTGTTGCTTTCTTTAATGCCATCCAACAGCACCAAGTGCAGCTGCGTTTGCAACAGATGGGGCTTCAGCGGCTATCAATGCTGATATCCTCGATAAGTGGATAATATACCACCCGTCTTAGCGAAGTCTTTAATGGCGCCCGCAGAAGGATTAGGTCGTACGCCTGTCTTTGATTATTTGTCTTCATTGAAGTGCCTGAGTTGACGTTCTGTCAGTGATAGTTCATTCGGACCACCTGCGATCTGTTCTTTTTTGGTGATAATTTTATCCTACAGTAACTTTTTAATACTGATTATACTTTTTAATCTGAACATGAGTCATAGTAACACTGCCATAATGCTATGATATTATAACATCATTAGTGATTTAATTACCGATCGCTCACGATTTAATTACATGTTTTCTACTGGTGCATCAATAACTCTCATTCTTCCACCAACACCTTCAAGCAACATTGTTTTGTCTGAGAGAATAACAGCCATTGCTCTGGACTCAGCAATAGCTCCTCTCGTCACACGGGCTCGAAAATGTATGTCAACGACTGATTGTCTGAACAAATATATATGTTACAACGAAAAGTAATATATAGGACATAGCGTTGTGAAATCCAACTGAGGTATCTGCAAACCATAATCAACATTCTGATCACACCCCGTGAATAACATCAAACGATTATATGCACTCCCAACATGATTATTCTCAAAATTTAACAACACTTCTTCATATGGCTCTTGATATCCGTTTATCCTCAAGGAAACTTCACTAACTCCATGTTTGTCAAATGCTATTGAACTATGTTTTTGAGGGTTCAATCGTGCAATATCTTGGAAAGCAATACTTATATGTCTTTGTGCAGAAGCACCTTGCTGTGATGCTATTTGCCATGTGAATAAACAATTAACTACGCTTTGAGTACTGTCTGTGATCATCGTCAACCATGACAATATTGATTAACTACCTTGGTCCATAAAAGAGAGCAACAGTTGTTCTTCGATATCGACGAAGTCAATACCGGCATCTACAATAACAGTTTTGATTATATTACTTTGCCATCATCAGCAGGAGTACCTTCGCGCCAGATAGCATCATTATCATTACCCTTTCTCACAAGTGCAATTGTATGCTTAGCTCCGAAAATTACCTTTCGGACATTTCTGCAAAATCCAAAAGATATGTGACAATATAATTACACACGAAAATCTTCTATGATCTTCTTTCAACATTGATCGATGCGCTGAGAATCCTAAGTAAATTCTGGATTAACGCTAATAATCATCTTTTCCACATCAACGTCAGCAGCGCCGGCATTGTTTCTTTGTCGCCGTATATCATACTGTCTGATGTCCAGGTGGTTAGTAGTATCCTTCATAAACATCACTGACGGACCAGCTGATCTCGCTTAATCATCGGAATATCATGCTAGACCCAATGTCGACGTGGTAAGGTCAACATTATCTTAAATTGATTTAATCTCTTTTCCAAACATAATGTATATAGCACTTCTGAATAACGCCATGATGCCATTATTTATAAAACCATCTCTGATATTAGCTCCTTATGGTGTATTAGCGACAACGTCAGTTACAAGATCTCCTTCTACTTCAATAAATGCCTCAGCGGGCAAAAAATATATGCTTATATCCTGAATTTGAAGCTCAGTTCGACCACGCTTATTTGGCTCTCGTGCTTAATAGGAATAATACAGATAATCATGCACAGATTCATCTTTGAGAATGTGTGTGTCCATGTAAAATGCGGGATCAAATACACGCTTGAACATTTGTACTATATTTGTTATCGTCTAACACGAAGACCACTTCCTGCTACCGAACTAGCAGTTATATATTTTATTTTCTGACAGGGGTACTCCAGCCAACTCTGCTAATTTTTTATTTGCAGCTTGATTTATTATTTTGCTAACATTTGCCGGCGTAACTCCAGTGCTGGGTAATTGTACTGACTGTAGTTTTCGTCGTATTAATCGTGCTAGGCTGTCCTTAATTGCTGGCAATGCTTTACCGGCCAAATCACTAACAGCACCAATACCTTTATCCCGAACAAGGTCGATAGCTTTCATTCCCAATTGCTTTGCAATCGGTATTGCTTTTGGGGCTATCCTTCTAAATAGACCCTGAATAACATCACCAACTGCATCATCCTGGATCGTTTTGTATGTTGGTAATCGTGAATTTATCACCCTGACCATTACAGGTCCACGTTGAGCATTATGTATAATCATCTTATTTCACTGTAACTGATGTAATTGCATGCCCTCAGTCACTGCGGTAATCATCGGCGATTTCATCAATGAGGTCCGATAAACATTATTGTCCATGAAACCGCCTGTAAATAATCTTTGACAAATATCAGCTGCTTCAGTAATGATTTTTGGGGAATTATTACCGGCTCGTCTTCCACCTATGATGATTTCTAGTCGTTCAACATCTGCAAGGACGTTATTGGGGCATGGAGTAAAAATACCACTTCCTCGAGTAACAGGACCACTTCCAGTTGTTTCTTTTGTTTCTTTCTTACTTGTTGAACGTAATTCCCTCCTTCGTCTAATTTCTTCAAATTCCAAATCTTCTTCTTTTTTGTTTCCTTGTTCGTTCATCCTCTTAAATTTCTTCTTCATTTCCTTTCGTTTCCTTTCTGCTTTGCCTTTTCAAGTTGCTGCTTAATTTCTTTGCATCTTTGTCCCTTTTCCTGCATTGCTTGTCTAATATGCTCATCTACTTCCTGGGTAAAAATGTTGAACTGATTTACATCTCTAATCTGCAGAGTGTTAGTAGCCATGCGATATACATCCCTAATCCAATTGGCAGCTTTTAGAGTTTTAACATATTCGGGTTTAACCTGCTTATGTCTATCACGATATCCAAACGCGGAAATATTAATTGTTAGGTCTGGGTCATAGATAGCGGCAAGACCTTCGGGGGTAAATTTATCTGTAATGTTAATTCTAACTCTTGGCAGAGGTTGTGGTTGAGGAGGTTGTTGGGGGTGGTGGTGGTTGAGCAACTTGAAGACGACAAACAATATCAATAGGCAATGTTTCAAGAGTTGTTTGAGCCGCCCCAGTTGCTGTAACAATGTTTCTTTGTTGGTTCGACAATTGGTTTAAATAACTGTTCTGTACCTTCTGTAAATTCCACCTGAGACTCATGATGTGCTTGTGTTTGTTTTGACAGAATCACGGACTGGAATATAGTTTTTATTTGCCATTAGTTGCTCTCAAGCTAGTCTAGCTGTGCGAGATTCCATTATGGACATAATTATGATTTAATTACACCATGCTACAGCAGCAGGGACGGTGGCGACCAACATGAGTGTCGGGGTGGGTAAACGAACACGCATATAAATTTTGAAAACATGAGCAACAAAGATAAAGTAATAAAATGAGCTAACCCAGTTAGAGAAAATCTCCGTCAGTTAGAGGCTTCGGTTTTGACGTTACTGGCCTTGTATTTTTATTTTTCGTAGAAAGATTTTTTTCTTCAAAATTGGTCTGTTCACCCCCACCCCCTGCTGCTAGTTCTGTGAGTGCAATAGCATGGTTTGTCTCATAGAGATTTGAAACATGCTGGGCTATAAGCGTTCGGTGTGACCTAAATAATAATATCATGTATTAAGTCTTCTCAAATCTCATTCACTGTGCTTCATTACCTCTTCATATAAGGGCATTCCAAACATACACTTCCTCTAGATTTTATAGTAATAAATCATAGTGAAACGAGGGAGATCACTCGTCATTGTCAGTGATAATGTTTCACTTCTTACCCAATCTTCTAATCAGCTGCTCAAACCTGTTGTGCATCGTACAAGGGGTTTATTTGTAATGGTTTACTTGGCTTTTCAACTTCTCAGTATTTGCAGGACATATTTATATATTGTCATAATTTAATGGTTAATTATTTACTTTCATTCCTTTAAATTCTTATCTACACAGGATGCAGTGTTAGATTTCCTCCTATTTACACAAATTTAGGGGTCCTGAGTAGCCGAATGATCTAAGGTGCTTGCCTTTGCAGATTATCGATAACACACCGCTAGTCTATGTGGGTTTGAATCTCAGGCACGGCCAGCCCGCAAACAACAACAACAACAACATAAATATTAATACTTATACTGCCTTATATACACCATCGATTGATACTAGCAATTCCAATAGAATACAGTTGTGAGACTGTCTTCTTTGGTTTCATTCTCTCTGTCTTTTCTTGTCGAATATGCTGGATAAAATATGTCAGAGTAGTATATACCTATATACACATACTTCCTCATGAGACAGCCGCACCAGTTGCTCATTTTATTAGCATTATTAAAAACAATGTGCAATTAGATCGCCGCAATAATTTTAAATCATAGAATATATCATAAATGTCATCATATCATTATGTTAATGTCGCTGCTCTACCCCTCCAGTATCCTCTTGGGCTATAATAAAATCGATTCCATTATTTCAATAATCGGATGATTAATTACCGGCTCCTAATACTAGCTTACCTTTCATCGCAGATCTCACCAACCAATTAGCTAATGATTCTTGGAAAGATTTATTTTTTATGGAATTTAACGCATGAATTAATTTCACATCTGCAATATGTCGCTGCTGAAGATCCTTTACTCAATAAGCTACATCATGAATGAGCGTGACATGCTTTGTCAATAGCGTTTACTGGATACTCACCAGGCCTTGGCCGATCTTGATTATCAAGCCTGATGTCACGTCTGGTACCAGGACCGCAATAATTATATCCTGGAAGATGTTTTTCTCCTGAGTACCTAGCCATGGAGTTCCTGGTAATTTTCCCAACATCGTAGCGATATCACCACCGGTCTGCCTTGACTTGTCACCTGACTGTCAGGGGAATAAATTTATATTTTTTGTACCACATCATTCGCACTTGCCCGTAACCGTACGCCTTTTATTTTTATTTTTTTTGTTTTTATAGTTGTTAGTCCACTCGTGGGGGTGAATGTTTTGCATCGAACGCAATATAGATCCATGTTATTTATTATAATTCCATAACATGGATATCACTGATTTCTCAGCGACACGAAAACAGGAGCTGGTCAAACATCATTCAGCGCTACCAAATTTAATCCGAATGATGCTAATTGGACCGTCCGAGTCTGGTAAAGCACAATTGCTACTTAATTTAATAATGAGATTGATCAAATGGGATAAGTTGTATTTGACAGCACCATCAGTTGATGATCAGAGATGTTATGAAGTGCTTAAAGATTTTAATGAAAATGCAAAATTGTTAAATGAAAACGGTGATGATATCATTGATTTTATTACTGATATTGATGAAGCGCCGTCCGTAGGAAACCTCGATAGATTTATTAATAATTAATTTGTATACGATGATGTGATGCTGGACAAACAATCAAATCCAGCTAGAATATTTTCCAGAGGCAGGCATAAAAACACAGACGTGATGTATGTTACTCAGCTGTATATACAAATACCAAAAGTGATCAGAGATAACTGTAATATTTTAGTTGTATTTAACGGAATTGATACGCGTACATTACGAAATATTCACCAGACGTGGTGTAACTGTGATATGGATATAATTAAATTTGAAAACTTTTTTCACAGGCACAGTCAACCCTGCATGGATTTATAACAATAAACTTACAATGACCCCCGATCACGATATCGTATAGGCCTTGATAAAAATTTTGGATGAGAGACAGCAATGAAGCGTCGTGGTAGTAAACACTCATGCATACTTTTTTTTTTATGAAAACACTAACACTAAACAAAAAGTAACTTTAAAAAACTAACCCCCAATAGTCTCTCTTAGGGAGACACTCCGGGAGAGACACTCAGAAAGTTAGAGGCTTCGGTTTCACGTAATTGGCCTTAATTTTTCGTTTTCGTAGGAGACCTTAGTTTTCATAGATGACGGTTCTAAAATGAGGTGGGTTCACCCCCTCTGCTGCTAACCCATATTTTTGTAACACGCACCTCTGAGCTCAGATATTTACGTTTATGCTCATAGAAAGAGTGTCTGCGTTATATGCAGCAGGATTCATAACAAAAATGACAACACTACTGTTTTAATAAATCAGAACTCAAGAATGAGTAGAGATGTGTGATATCTCAAACAAAACGATGTTGATGATGAACCTGTAACTTCGATCCTGTGTAATATATATATATATATATATATATATATATATATATATATATATATATATATATATATATATATATATATATATATATATATATATATATATATATTAGATGCGGGGAAGGTGGGCAGAAACGGAAATTTGACATCTGGTACATTTACACGTTATTCACAAGTGAAGTGCTAAGTTCAAGGGAGGTAACTTCTTTACTAAGTAGACAAAATGAACAAGTAGCTTCCCGTGCTTCCATTTTTACTGGCAATTTTATGTGATTCGTCTGTGTTGGTTTTAATGTTACTTTTAACGTTGGCTATAACATTCCAAAGAAATGGGAGCTAAGTGCTTTTCCAAAAAACATTGAAGAAACCAGTCAGGGCTTGTATCGAACCAGCGACCCTATGATAACTAGTGCAACGCTCTACGATCTGAGCAACCGCGGCTCTCCCGTTTACAGTCTAAACAGACTTTATAAGATCTAATTATAAAAAATATGGTTTCAGATTTAATATTCCCGTCTTGGTTATGACAGTGATATTTTTAGTATATGAGTCCTAATAAGCACAGCTGTAATTAATATGACTGCTGGGTGTACCTAGATTACATTTTGGTAATACTATAAAATTATATAACAAACTCCCACTAAAAAGAATATGATTTTCGTTAGTTTCACAAAAATTGATTTAGCCCTAAATGTTCATCTTCGTTTTTAATTTACTCCTTCAACGTGCAGTTGTAAAGGGTTAGCAGTGATAGTTCAGTCGGTAGAACGTGCTCGTAATTAACGGGTCGCTTGAGTTATACCTGGCCAGGCCAGCTAGGTCAGCTGTTTCAGTGTGTCCTTGGGAAAGTCACGTAACTCCCACTTCCTCGGCATGATATTGCCAATAATGTGTTAAAAGTGCCTGCAAAACAGACAAAAATGAAAGACAATAACAGTTTGAACTTCGAGGCTACTCACCCATAACAAACCACTACTTTTGCGGTCGGAATGAAGTGGAATCAAGACGTATGTATTTAGGTCTGAAATGTTTTATTACTAGGAAAAACAAGTATTTGTTATTGTGGCATTTTATAAAATAATTTTACCTACTAGCAATTAATGTACCGCAGTCATATACTGCGTGTATACATAATTAATTACAGCATACAAAGAATACGGTGTGATGACCTAACCTACATGATAAAATGAACATTCAAAATAATCTCTCTCTCTCTCTCTCTCTCTCTCTCTCAGGTTCCGTAATTAATATTTGATATTTGCCATTCTCACGAACAGTAAGGTCATCTCTTCCCGAATCAGTTAACGAGAAATCTGGTTAAACAAAGAATAAAAACAATATCGATGTCTCAGCATCAGAAAGATAAAATATGTAGCATGAACGCCAAGTGTTTCCAAATAATATGCATATAGAAAATACAAATCTGAATTATGTGATTGTAGAAGCTTTGTGAATTATACGGTCACAGTGGCACACTAAGAATTTGACAATGTATACCCCCCCATCTCTGTCTCTGTCTGTCTCTCTGTCTGTCTGTCTGTCTCTCTGTCTCTCTCTCTCTCTCTCTCTCTCTCTCTCTATATATATATATATATATATATATATATATATATATATATATATATATATATATATGTATGTATGTATGTATGTATATAGTTTCTAGCTACATAGAAATACGCTGGATAGAGAGACACTTATTACCCAGGTGCCCCGTGTGGACATTCCAGCCAGATGCCACTTTCGTTTGCACCTGCTGGACAATACAATATAGGTGTATTGTATATTGGAATGATTTTATTTTTGCATGTACACAAGTCTAATTTATTCTGTACTAGGAGTGTGTAGATTCATGATGTAGATATAAATCTACCTTACAGTGTGTTTTTGTTTCCTTTATCGTCATCGTTTCTGTGAGCGTTTTGGGTCTGCAGAACTGAGAAAACAAACTTGTCCCATCTTCAACATAACATTACGAATAATTGTTGTATGTAATACTTTACTTTTTCCTGATACATTTCACTGAAAAAGATGTAACTTTTATTAGATGATGGTACTTTACGTCGTCTTTGCGGAGGTTATGTTAAAAACTCCCAAACCATTAAAAATATCTTAGAAAGGGCACTGCAGTAAAGAACCAGTCTGTGTGTGTGTCAGACGTCATTGTTACATGAGTACCACCAGCAAGTTTGGAATGATTTTGTCACGAGGAAAAGTTGCAATGTTGAAAGTTAAATTCGAAAGAAGTTCCCCAAAACTATTACTAGCGTTTGGTGGAAATTTGAATCGATATAAAGTTCTCCTAAACTACGTCTGGAGGGTGTTGGAACTATTTAGAAAATAATCAGTACGTATATAATGCTGCATCAAATACTGGGTCTAACCATAATGTCCCACGTTTGTTCTTGGCACGTTTCCTGTGGTAGTGATCTTCATTCAATGATGGTACGCGACCTCAGACGTTTTGTTTGATTAACACGTTAGACTTATTAAGAACAATCTACGTAGATAATATATTCTTATATTTACTATCCACAAGGTTTTATTTACGAATATCGCTGATTAGGAATAACAGACCAGATTTTATGGATGTAGCCAAAATGTCTGAATGACGGGTTTTCCGGTTGTTTAAAAAAATACTAACGGCAGTATTATGTATGTTGTACTGAGGGTGAATGTTTTCCATAAATCGCCATCATGGTTTAAGTTTTACTATGTATGTCCTATGTTTGTTTTATGAATATCGTACATTTCAACCATGAACACTGTATAATTATTTGTAAAAAGTTAACAATGTTCCACCACGTAAATCAGACTTTCTCTGAATTCTTCATCTAATGGCAATATAAGACCTGACATGCCAACGCGTTTTGAAAAGGAAAGAGAAACAATAATGTTTATCAAAACAAGTAATGACAAAGAAATTGCACACCCACCATTACAATTTATATATGACATTCATTTTTGTGCTTTAGCAAAAAAGAGAACGTAAAAATTATATTTGATATGTTTTCTTGATTTCTTAAATCGTAGCTGTTATAATTTTTACATTAGTTCGCATTTGGAATCGTTAATTGTATGTAATTTGTTTAACATGACAATATTTACATATTCTTTGTAAGCTTTCTACATATAACATGATATTTCTAACGCTGTCATTCATAAGCGTCAATATCACGCTGAATACCACGTAAGAATGTTACTGTTTGTTATCTTGCCCTTGACAAAAAAAACTTTGTTACTTACGTTAGTCACTAGTTTGTACACAACCTATACAAAAATTAGCACAGATTATGCAGCTGATTCTGAAAATAGTGGTATTTAAATCAAATGACTGGAATCTTTAGTACTTATATCTTTTCCAGAACCAGACGAATCACACCTGTTCGCTTTGTGGTTCTACGCAAATACCATGAGACACAAAAATGGATTTATTCTGTTTAGGCCTTTGTTCCGCTTTCTACCGCACGCAAAGTTACTAAATCTCCAGGAGATATCTTTCAAACATATTAATGATTTTCTTAATGACTACAATAGGATACAATATCATCTGATTAGCCCAATTAGTAGTGCGATACCTTAAATACTAGTAGATTTTCTGATACACACGGGCATTGAAACGTCGAGATGATTGCTTATTAACCTAATATGAACTGTTTGATAGGAAATCTACGAACTACCTCGATGATAAATTAAACTTACTAAAAATTTTTTGTAATGATTTCCCTCCAGGTGAGGATTGATGAATTTATATCTTAATGTGTTTGATTTTCAAAAGAAGAATCGTTTGACAGAACGTCTCTAACTAGTATTTTCTAACTAGTGCCACTCCTCTCCCCCAACACACACGCACACAAACACACATGTCAACATGCAATTGAGTAGAAACAATTAGTAGGCAAGAAAATATATTTTGTTTGGTTTAGCAACTGCAAAGTTCATGTAACGGTGGGCAAAAACTGTGTCCACGTGGCTGTTGAACGGTTCGGTGAAGGACGAGCCAATGTTTTCCAGTGTGTTGAAGGAACAACGTCAGATGGATACAGTGTGATGTTGGAGACAGTTGTTTCATGTTGGATACAGTTGTTTCATGTTGTGTAATTCTTTTATTTCATTGTATATGATGGCTGAGGCTACTCTTTGTAAAAATTGTTTACTATTAATCCCAAGAAGTATTATTATCCATAAGCATTGATCTTGGTCATACATCGTTTGCTTCCTGCTACTGCCGGCAAGATTTAAGAAAATTAGAATTCGTTTCTGTGCTTCTAGAAAAGCAGTTACAATTAACTTCATGAACTGTTAAAGAGCAGATCAGTGTCATTCGCATAGTGTATTTTGGTGTAAGATTCTGTCTTTGGAGTTAGTTGTAAGAGTGGAAATGTGGCATTTTAAATTGTTGTTGTTTAGATGCTGAAGAACGGTTTTCTGTAGTCGTAGCACCCATGTACTATGGCGACGATGCATTGGGCGCTGTTGAGTGTGAAACGCCGTAAATTCAGAGCGACCTTTGAATCTGAGTTTTGTCATGGTTAAGCAGGGTGAGCCGTTATTGACCTGTAAGAGACGTATTTGTTGAGAAGCTGTTGATATAGTTTACATTGACAACGATTGGGTACCAGCATAGCGTCGGTGACAGTTTACTTTGACAACGGTCGGGTACCAGCATAGTGTCGGTGACAGTTTACTTTGACAACGGTCGGGTACCAGCATAGTGTCGGTGACAGTTTACTTTGACAACGGTCGGGTACCAGCATAGTGTTGGTGACAGTTTACTTTGACAACGGTTGGGTACCAGCATAGCGTCGGTGACAGTTTACTTTGACAACGGTTGGGTACCAGCATAGCGTCGGTGACAGTTTACTTTGACAACGGTCGGGTACCAGCATAGTGTCGGTGACAGTTTACTTTGACAACGGTTGGGTACCAGCATAGCGTCGGTGACAGTTTACTAACATTTTAGTCATGTATGCCTTGAAGAATCAGAATGTGAAGATCAGTTTATAGTCGGAAAATCTCTGACAAGTTTATAGATTGCAATGCCATGTTTAGAACGGGTTTACCTGCGTTATAACCGCTCCGGTGGCCTAGCGGTTAGAGCGTCCCCTCGGAAGTGGGAGGTTGTGGGTTCAAATCCCGGCCTAGTCATCCCAAATACTTACATAAATGGTACTAACAGCTGCCTCGCGTGGCGCTGAGCATTAAGAGGTTATTGTAGGACTGGTCGGCCTAGCGTCAGGATCATGTGACTGGGTGTGACATCATGCTACATATCTGCGGCATGATGCCCCAGTGCTAAACATAATTATAAACTGCCACAATGCAGACATCGTAGCGATATGACAGAAAAATTGTTAAAGCTACATTAAAAGTCCTAATCACACACACACACACACACACACACACACACTTGCGCTATAGAAGACGATTTACTTCATAACGTTATCTGTAGTAGCCTATTTGATAAGGTTCGGACTTTATCCTCTGGCATAAGGTTCTTGGTTCGCCCGCGGAGTGACCAAATGTCTTTTTGGTTCAGATTGGGTAGCAGTGAGCGTGTTGAAGTTCTCAGTAGGTAACAGAAAGAAGCTTAAGCAAGTTTTGTCAGAGGTAGGGATGAAAAAAGACGGAACTGGAAAACACTCCATCGAACCTACTGATCTAGTCGCGTCAGAATAGATCTGAAGAGTATTGGTTCGACCTCGAACAGTTCTGACAAATGCGGAATCATATTTGCACCACCTACATTGTCGTCTTAAGAACATCTACTCTCACAAGAAAGTATGCAACAGTCTATGGTAGGTTGCAGCCTTATGTCTCAGCCGGGATGAAGAGGATTAACTACGTACATATAGTACAACTAGCATAGCTCATGAACACGCTCTAAATCACCTTATTAGGCTACATGTGTCATTTTGGTGTTGGTGTCGTGTAGTTTAAGGCCATTTTTCAGCACATGATAAGCTATATATGGCGGCCAGTGTTAATGGTGGAGGAAGAACCGGGGAAAACCCCATAAAGAACCACCGACCCACGAGAAGCTACTGGCAAGCTTTTCACATACCCACATTAGCCGAATCCGAGACTCGAACCAACGCAGACAGAGGTGAGATGGCAATGATCCGTAACGGAGAGCGCTTTAGACCAGTCAGCCACTCGGGGCCCCCTGTCATTTTGGAAAATTTGATGAAACATGCCTTTAAATGGCGTTTATTCACTTTTTTTCGCGCCTTGTCCATCAAAATTCCATTGAAGATTATTATATAAATTCCTCGATAAATGCTTAACGGCAGATTCACTGATAACGTATTTCGACACTTTTAGGCAAAGTCAAGCAAGCAGGATGATTCCGTTTAAATCGGTTTTGTGGCGCGGTATGATGTGAGAGGGAATGCGCCTGCGGTGGAGAAGTATTACAAATATAAACAAAGACGAGACAAATGTCGTAATTTATAAGCAAAGTCTGGGAAAACACCCGCATGCCCCCTTCGCTCCCCCCCCCCAAAAAAAAAAATGCACACAAGTCCAATAAATTGGAGACAAGTATGTAACGTTCATAGATATCATCTGCATGATATGTCATGTCGTTTGTTTCAATTCTTACTTAGTTCTTGTTTTTTTTTAAATACAAATATGTTCCTTCATACACGTAAAAGACAGCAGACACACAGCTGTCAATTCAGATTTATTTCAGTTCAGTCTTGCATCATGCTAAGTTATCACTTTGAAGAAATGTCGTATGTAAAAGACAAGAATACAACTTTTGTATATTACTCCTCGATCTCCTTCATAGTTGAACATCCGTACAGGAGATGAATGAAACTGCGCGTGACTTCTTGTTCAGTTGAATCTTGATACCCCCTGCACGCGTAATAGTTCATTCCAATATCAACTTTATTGACCAAGTCTGATGCCGAACTGCCATTGTAAAAGTCCATAGCGATCCATAATGTGTGCAGATCACTCAAATAAACTTGAATAAAATTTTTTATAACTATATTTCGATTAAATTTTAAATCTAAATTAGTTTTTAATTTATATTAGTAAATGCACTTGCATTACCCATGTGACTTTTACTATACCTGTGGTAGGTTAATGTAATGCAGATTTATAACAGTAGCCAAAATGGAAGATTTATACAATATCACTTAAAAACGAAAATAAATGTTTAATTACTTTCCGAAATAGCATGTCCTTGTCTGCCAGTAATGAAAACTCTAGACATTAAATAAAGACTTGTTTAAAAATAGCAGACTTTTATAGATCGATGAGTTGTAGAATTACAAACGGATGTTTGTCCGCCGCGCTTATTTTTGGAGGAAAATAAATGTTTACGCCTGGACGTTGAAAATGTCTATCTTTATGGTGAACATGTCTAATACTGGTAGATATAAAAATTATCGCATAACTACTAAAGGAATCCTTAATTTTGCCTTTGAGGAACTCTTCTGTAGACCTATGCGAATCCGTTCTAAATTTGCTTGAGATACCTCAAGATACATTTGAGTTCACTATCAAATACATAAAAAAAACACGATCGTTCATGAACTTAAAATTACAAGTATTGTTCAGTTGTTACAATTATAAGTTGCTGTAAGAATTCTTGGCATAAATGTACATGAGATATATTAGTAATAGATAACATATCCCATTTTGCAGTTAACACCACACTTGCAACATTGCCAAAAAGCAGCATGTAGTGTTGCTCATCATGTTGCAAGAGCTACCTGTAGTTAGGTGTTCCTTTTTCTGACAAAATATATCAGTTAAAACATACATTGTTGTAGCAATGCATTAGAATCACCATTTAATTTACAATGAACTGCAATGGGTTCAAGACAGCAGTGGCAAGATGTACGCCCAGAGATATAACACAATATACCGTTTCTCAATTTGCACGAGAGACAAAAAAAGAAAAGAAAAGAGAAATCGTTGATAAAGGTTCCAATTTACTTGATAATGATTTCTTAATGTTACAACAATTTAATACTTTTTCATAAAAACTATCCTTTAATTTTTGTATGAATGTAAAATTGATGCTGACAGGTTCCTTGATTACAGGTACGTATCAAATTCTGAGGTCTCGAATAGTTTTATGCTTTCATGGTAGAAGAACTCATAGTTTTATAGCCTTCCAGAAAAGCAGTGTTTCACAAACTTATAACATTTGCATACTCTTTTTCGGACATCGGTCTTATCGGCGTACCCCATTTTTCCAGTGCTGCATGTTTTTTTTTTTCTATTATTGCGAAGGTTAGTCATTTATTTTTTGCCACATACCCCCTGAAACCCTTTGTCGTAACACCGGTGGTACGAGTACCAAACTTTGGGTAACACTGACATAGTGTCACTAGCCTAGGCATGCCTCAAACTTGAAATGATACGGGTATTCCTGTAGAGTGAATTTGATTCGTAAATGAACAATGAAATGACTGAGATGTAGTGTATATATATATATATATATATATATATATATATATATATATATATATATATATATATATATATGTGTGTGTGTGTGTGTAATTACTTGTCTATCATTCACGTATTGAATCTCGTATATTTACGCCAAAAATTGACTGAATATACTTACCAATTTATTCGGATCAAGTACTATGAAACGAAATAAATATTTACTGCTCAACCTATGGAGTTCACTGGTCAGTGGGCTTGTGAAAACAGTGAAACAGTATACAATCTGCCGTATGGATATTACATTCCCATTTCAAGCTGTAAACACTAGCTAGAGAGATATATCAAGTAAACAAAGGTGTATCAATTTTCGTTTTTGTCAAACTTTGTATTTATTGCTTGATATATTGACAAAGGGTAACTTAATCTCTGTTTTAGTTTAAAAGCATGACACAAATTATTTTTGTTGTTTTTGACATGTGCTGTTTTTAAATTTAAAACTTCTTGTAATGTAAATTTCTCACAAAATTTCTGAGTTCTGTGAATGTATTGTTCATTCCCATTACAATATATAAATTTAACCAAGCCAGAAGGACCTCAAAACCGTTTCTATCCAATAAATCAAATCAATATTACTCGAACCACTTAAAGTTTTATTATAGTAAGCATTAGTTAACTGTAAAACTTAATAAGCGATCGCAGTATTGATAAAATGTCAAACCTTGATCGCTTGTAATAAAAACCGACTTAGTATAATACATCCCGGAAGGGAATTTAATGGAAAGCATGCGGAAATGCATCAATCGAGCAGGGCATGCTCTGCCGGATATTGATTGAAATGGACAATTTCTGCAACCCGTTTTTTGAATAAGGCAATTTCTATGCCTATTATCTGAACAATGAATGCTCGTTTGAATACCAGTCAATCGTTAATCTAAACGGGTCAATTTCAGTTTGCTCTCTGAATGACAGTCAAATGATGGCTTGTAAACAAGACGTGTTCTTATCAAGACTATATTGAATCTTTTTTAGAATAATATTTAGTTCCCGATGTAGACATTCAGTTTGTATTAGGATTATAGACCAAGACAAAAAACGGTAACGATGTTGTATATTTAAAATAAATAAATAAATAAATAAATAAATAAATAAATAAATAAATAAATAAATAAATATTTTGTCTTGGAAATCCAATCTTTGTTCCTTCCCTAATTCATTCCCGCTAAGTCAATTCATGTGTCAAGGGGATTGATCCCAATGGAACTACTGTTTTCGCTTACTCCCCCCTCCCCTCGGGCAGCTTGTATCTCAAGCAATTTAAATTCGAAAACAATCGAGGATAAAAAGGTCACACAATTTACTCATTTCATTTGTAGATTTATAATTTCCAACTCAATTGCCACAAAGTGGTCAACAACGTTGACACCTTCGCGTTTCTAGCTTAACGGAACTTCAGCATGAACATTGCGTACATATGTGCTTGGGTGAGTGTCTTTTTCGCGCAGCAGGGGTGATGTATTTCAGAGCGTACCGTAATCTCCAGATAAAATAGAGATTTAAAGGAATATTTATTTGTTTCCCTTTTCTCAAAATCTTTCGGAAGTATTACAATGACAAATTGCATATAGTTGATGTGGAGGACACACCGTTTAGCTTCTGTCTATATGCAGGCCTTAAATCACTGATAATGGGCTCTAAAATTGAACTTCTACCTAACACTGAAATCTGGGATTATGCCTTTGAAGATTTATTCTGTAGACCTTGGCGACTTTGTCCTAAGAGACAACTGAAGAAAAAGATTTGTGTATGATCAAATATCAACTAAACATGATCGTCCACTACCTTCCAAGTGCAATTATTTCTCAGCTGGCTACAAATGCTGGATTGCTGTATAATTTCCTTGCATACGTGTATATGGGCTTTATTAGTAATAAATGACATATCGCATTCTACATTCTGCATTTAATCTGCAACATTGCCGACAAACAACTCAGTGTTGCTCAACATATTGTTTTAAGCGCTATTTATTGTAGGGTGCTCCTTTTTCTGATCAAAATACAAGAAACGAAAGCGCAATAGTCGCCTTACAAATGAGATAAAAACAATTACGATTCAGTTAATAATGGAGCTGTGAACAATGTATACCAATCGCAAATAATACACATTGATTTTAAAATGTTTTCCAAATTTAGTGTAAACTTAAAATGTAGTCCGGGTGTATATTTCCATCAAAAATACGATAATATTTGTATGAATGTAAAATGGCTGCTGACTGGTTCATTGAATATACATATCAAGTTCAGACGATGTTTGCTAGTCTAGATTTGGATCGTTTTCATTTGGTACCTCTACTGTCTTTTTAGACATTTGCGTGCATTTCTTCAGTCTTTGTTATCATTCAGCTATATGTATTCCTTACATTTTGAAATTGTAAATGTAAATTCATCTTAAAATTCAAGAAGATAAAATGATTTGAACGTGTTAAGTTTAATGTTCCGAAGATTTACATACATACATACATACATACAAACATGCATACATACATACATACATACATACATACATACATATATACATACATACATACATACATACATACATAGTATCATCCTTAATTACGTTTTGTTTTCTTTCCAGGTTTATATTTTTATCATTATCGAAACATATTGGGCAAGAAACTCAACGTCAAGCCCAAAAATCGAAAACTCTGACAGTATATAACTCCGATAAAAATAAAGTTACAAAGTCACGAATGTCTATATCTCTGACAAGAATACATTTAAAGTTATGTAATTTCAAAGATCTTTCCCTAACTTGGAGCCGTCTCACAGAATATCATATTGTTATAACAGGTGTACTAAAGGCAGCATCCCTGATGTGGATCTTCAGCAATTATTTCCTGTTGTAAGGTTTTGAGAAGCAGGGCATGTTGACGAACGGCCTTGATGATTATGTGTTATGTTCATATCACGTCTGTTGCAGTTGTCTCGGATCTTACTTGGTTGTCTTGCCGGTCAGATATCACATCATCGTACACGAAACTATTAGTACGTGGTTGTCTTGCCGGTCAGACATCACATCATCGTACACGAAACTATTATGATGCTTCTGATCCATATAATAGATAAATATTGAACAAAACAAAAGATAGTGTAGACTTTTTGTTGATGTATTGAATTTCATATATTAGGAGTGCTAACGCATCTGGAAACAAATGCTTGCCAAAATTGCATCACTTTAGGACTCACGGTACTAATTCAGTTCCCATAGTAAACCTATGCAAACACCATGATATTGAAAATTCAATAACTTAAAATTTTCGAGTGCTGATGATCAAACCTATATTAATCAGTATAGATGAAACACGGATGTCAGCTTCTGTGTAGATTAAAGAATATGAGCATCGGCATTTTTTGGACCTACGTGTTTGAAACATGTGCTTTCAATTCCGCACCAAAGAATCAGATGCTAATTTTAGTAATGAGTGTTCCAAACTCAAGACTGTTAAAGGACTAAAATTCCATAAATTAAAAATGTCTCTATTTGTTTTCACTTACAACTAGGATAAGCTCTCAAAAGATTCTTTTTCCTACAACATAATCTACATTATTAACCAATCCTGGTCAGCCAAACCCATATATAATATGTTCACCCATTTCCAGACTGGTTCTCATTTTTCCATACCATTAGTACCGTGTGTCCTTTATACGCAGGAAATAAGAGAAATAATACTGTTATCTCTGCCGTTGATAATCCAGTACAGAAAATGGGTTTTAGAATACGACAAAATAGTAAACAATATGTCATGCTGCTATCACGTGAACGTTATGTTACGTAAACACTCGCTGGGTAGCATTATCTTTGAGAACTATCACGTAGACAAAAGTGTATCATGCCAATATGTATGTCTAACTTTTTATATATCAGGTATCAAAAAAAAAATTGTGCTTGAATGTTTCAAAGAAGGTAATATATCTGTTTTCCCGATAGGTACTTGTATTTATCAAAGTGTAAATGGATCAGTTTACTGGTACAAATATGAGACTAAAACATGACATGTTTCTGTATTTGGCCCTTGCTGTTTTCACAAGTACCACCTCTTTGTCAGGTGTCCACGACAATGTTTGGCCCTTGCTGTTATCACAATTACCACCTCTTTGTCAGTTGTCCACGACAATGTTTAGCCCTTGCTGTTTTCACAAGTACCACCTCTTTGTCAGTTGTCCACGACAATGTCTAGCCCTTGCTGTTTTCACAAGTACCACCTCTTTGTCAGTTGTCCACGACAATGTTTGACCCTTGCTGTTTTCACAAGTACCACCTCTTTGTCAGTTGTCCACGACAATGTTTAGCCCTTGCTGTTTTCACAAGTACCACCTCTTTGTCAGGTGTCCACGACAATGTTTAGCCCTTGCTGTTTTCACAAGTACCACCTCTTTGTCAGTTGTCCACGACAATGTTTAGCCCTTGCTGTTTTCACAAGTACCACCTCTTTGTCAGGTGTCCACGACAATGTTTAGCCCTTGCTGTTTTCACAAGTACCACCTCTTTGTCAGTTGTCCACGACAATGTTTAGCCCTTGCTGTTTTCACAAGTACCACCTCTTTGTCAGTTGTCCACGACAATGTTTAGCCCTTGCTGTTTTCACAAGTACCACCTCTTTGTCAGGTGTCCACGACAATGTTTAGCCCTTGCTGTTTTCACAAGTACCACCTCTTTGTCAGTTGTCCACGACAATGTTTAGCCCTTGCTGTTTTCACAACTACCACCTCTTTGTCAGTTGTCCACGACAATGTCTAGCCCTTGCTGTTATCACAAGTACGAGTTCTTTGTCAGTTGTCCACGACAATGTTTAACTCTTGCTGTTATCACAAGTACGACTTCTTTGTCAGTTGTCCACGACAATGTTTAGCCCTTCCTGTTGTCACAAGTACCACCTCTTTGTCAGTTGTCCACGACAATGTTTAGCCCTTGCTGTTTTCACAAGTACCACCTCTTTGTCAGTTGTCCACGACAATGTTTAGCCCTTGCTGTTTTCACAACTACCACCTCTTTGTCAGTTGTCCACGACAATGTCTAGCCCTTGCTGTTATCACAAGTACGAGTTCTTTGTCAGTTGTCCACGACAATGTTTAACTCTTGCTGTTATCACAAGTACGACTTCTTTGTCAGGTGTCCACGACAATGTTTAGCCCTTGCTGTTTTCACAAGTACCACCTCTTTGTCAGTTGTCCACGACAATGTTTAGCCCTTCCTGTTGTCACAAGTACCACCTCTTTGTCAGTTGTCCACGACAATGTTTATCCCTTGCTGTTATCACAAGTACGACTTCTTTGTCAGTTTTCCACGACAATGTTTAGCCCTTGCTGTTATCACAAGTACGACTTCTTTGTCAGTTGTCCACGACAATGTTTAGCCCTTGCTGTTATCACAATTACCACCTCTTTGTCAGTTGTCCATGACAATGTTTGGCCCTTGCTGTTATCACAAGTACCACCTCTTTGTCAGTTGTCCACGACAATGTCTAGCCCTTGCTGTTATCACAAGTACGAGTTCTTTGTCAGTTGTCCACGACAATGTTTAACTCTTGCTGTTATCACAAGTACGACTTCTTTGTCAGGTGTCCACGACAATGTTTAGCCCTTGCTGTTTTCACAAGTACCACCTCTTTGTCAGTTGTCCACGACAATGTTTAGCCCTTCCTGTTGTCACAAGTACCACCTCTTTGTCAGTTGTCCACGACAATGTTTATCCCTTGCTGTTATCACAAGTACGACTTCTTTGTCAGTTGTCCACGACAATGTTTAGCCCTTGCTGTTATCACAATTACCACCTCTTTGTCAGTTGTCCATGACAATGTTTAGCCCTTGCTGTTTTCACAACTACCACCTCTTTGTCAGTTGTCCACGACAATGTCTAGCCCTTGCTGTTATCACAAGTACGAGTTCTTTGTCAGTTGTCCACGACAATGTTTAACTCTTGCTGTTATCACAAGTACGACTTCTTTGTCAGTTGTCCACGACAATGTTTAGCCCTTGCTGTTTTCACAAGTACCACCTCTTTGTCAGTTGTCCACGACAATGTTTAGCCCTTCCTGTTGTCACAAGTACCACCTCTTTGTCAGTTGTCCACGACAATGTTTATCCCTTGCTGTTATCACAAGTACGACTTCTTTGTCAGTTGTCCACGACAATGTTTAGCCCTTGCTGTTATCACAAGTACGACTTCTTTGTCAGTTGTCCACGACAATGTTTAGCCCTTGCTGTTATCACAATTACCACCTCTTTGTCAGTTGTCCACGACAATATTTAGCCCTTGCTGTTATCACAAGTACCACCTCTTTGTCAGTTGTCCACGACAATGTTTATCCCTTGCTGTTATCACAAGTACGACTTCTTTGTCAGTTGTCCACGACAATGTTTAGCCCTTGCTGTTATCACAAGTACGACTTCTTTGTCAGTTGTCCACGACAATGTTTAGCCCTTGCTGTTATCACAATTACCACCTCTTTGTCAGTTGTCCACGACAATGTTTAGCCCTTGCTGTTATCACAAGTACGAGTTCTTTGTCAGTTGTCCACGACAATGTTTAACTCTTGCTGTTATCACAAGTACGACTTCTTTGTCAGGTGTCCACGACAATGTTTAGCCCTTGCTGTTATCACAAGTACCACCTCTTTGTCAGTTGTCCACGACAATGTTTATCCCTTGCTGTTATCACAAGTACCACCTCTTTGTCAGTTGTCCACGACAATGTTTAGCCCTTGCTGTTATCACAAGTACGACTTCTTTGTCAGTTGTCCACGACAATGTTTAACTCTTGCTGTTATCACAAGTACCACCTCTTTGTCAGTTGTCCACGACAATGTTTAACTCTTGCTGTTATCACAAGTACGACTTCTTTGTCAGTTGTCCACGACAATGTTTAGCCCTTGCTGTTATCACAAGTACCACCTCTTTGTCAGTTGTCCACGACAATGTTTATCCCTTGCTGTTATCACAAGTACCACCTCTTTGTCAGTTGTCCACGACAATGTTTAGCCCTTGCTGTTATCACAAGTACGACTTCTTTGTCAGTTGTCCACGACAATGTTTAGCCCTTGCTGTTATCACAAGTACCACCTCTTTGTCAGTTGTCCACGACAATGTTTATCCCTTGCTGTTATCACAAGTACCACCTCTTTGTCAGTTGTCCACGACAATGTTTATCCCTTGCTGTTATCACAAGTACGACTTCTTTGTCAGTTGTCCACGACAATGTTTATCCCTTGCTGTTATCACAAGTACCACCTCTTTGTCAGTTGTCCACGACAATGTTTAGCCCTTGCTGTTATCACAAGTACCACCTCTTTGTCAGTTGTCCACGACAATGTTTAGCCCTTGCTGTTATCACAAGTAGCATCTCTTTGTCAGTTGTCCACGACAATGTTTAGCCCTTGCTGTTATCACAAGTACCACCTCTTTGTCAGTTGTCCACGACAATGTTTAGCCCTTGCTGTTATCACAAGTACGACTTCTTTGTCAGTTGTCCACGACAATGTTTAGCCCTTGCTGTTATCACAAGTAGCATCTCTTTGTCAGTTGTCCACGACAATGTCAAAGTTCTGTTTACCGTGGGAAAAAGGTGTTTTCTTTATTTCAGAACTTCATAATTTGTAAATTTTAATTAAACCAGACAGCTCATTAGACGTTTCCCATATTACAATATTTCAAACAGATTTAGGTTATACTTGAGAAATATTTGTTGTTGTAGACATTTATGAACTGTGACGATCACTGAGGGGATGGCAGTTTGACTACGTTGTTACATTGACCGCACTGTAGTAGAACAATAACTTAATGAACTGCATCTTTGTTGGGATATTTCACAGAAATAATTATTGAAAGCACCATTTGAAAGCTATAACGTTTGAGATATTTATTATTAACTAAATGTCCCGAGAATGTAATCTTCTCATCTGTGAACTTCATTTCACTAATCCTCGGTTTTCGCCAAATCTTTTTATATTGACAATTAGACTTTGGGAGTTATTTGCGAGGCAACGTTTACTAAAGCACCCTGTACCATAACCTGTGTTACAATGTGGTACTATTGTTTTCCGTGCCATCAAATTACATGTAGCATTGTCATACAGACAACAGCAAAACCAAAAGCAGAACTACTCAGAGGTAATTGAATCTTTTAAAAGCATCGTTCTCTCTCTGTCTCTCTCTCTCTCTCTCTCTCTCTCTCTCTCTCTCTCAGACACTTTTGTAAACAAAGTATTATTTTAAAAGCATCTTCCTCTCTCTCTCTCTCTCTCTCTCTCTCTCTCTCTCTCTCTCTCAGAGAGACTTTTGTAAACAAAGTATTTTGCGAGTTATCGTTCACGTGTTCTACTTAAATTTTGATTTCATTTTTGAAAACCTCTGAAGTAAACAGATAGTACAAGCAATTATTTTCTCACATAAAACTCAAAACCAAAATATATTAATATATTTTCACAGTTTTTGGAACTTGCACCAAATTACTAGAGGAAAGAAAATAAATAAATAAAGACAATTTATAACTAATGCGGAATGTTTCATTACATTTTCTTGGACATGCGATATTCTCTTGTCCCCCCACCCACATTTCGTCTGGAGGTAGACTACAAAAAAAAAAAAAAAAAAAAATAGGAAAGTATAAATCATGCATTGAAAACCGAAACAGCATTTGAAAAGAAAGATACTGTGTTTAATCTCTCCAAAAAAAAGACAAAATACCAAAATTCAGTATTGTTCTAAAAGCCTTGCATTATGTTTGAAATGGCGTTTACTTCAAAACTCCTGTTGTATGGGCACACTGTTATGAGATACACAGGAGCTCCATCGAGTAAATTATTTTCACGCTAACACACTCGTTAGGGATACGACAACACTAAAATTTATAGCGCGACATTTCAACGTGATTTTAAAAAGAATAGGAATAATATAAAAGTCCGAGATAAGATTAGATCACACAACTCGATATTTACTTGCGCAATAAAACTAGTGTTTTATTATCTTATAAAAATCAATATTTATTGGCGCAGAACTTAATATCATACTGTTTGAAATCTTGCTACAATAAATGATACAATGCAATGAAAAGGCAATAAGCCTAATTGATTTGAGCGAATAATTTTAAACAGCGTCGACTTCTGAGAGGTCTGCTTTATGTTTTTTTCTCGCATACATTTGGTATTACCGTGTAGAACATGTGCACCTGAGGTACAAACACCATGGCAGTCAATTTGCTCTGACGGAAGTGAAATTAATACCCCCCCCCCAACAAATAAAAATTAATAATGTTTTTTTCACACTTATATTAATTAGTTGTACCGCTTGTTAGTAACTGTTGTCGCTTGGTGTAGACGCGTCGAGCGGCATTACAGATCGAAAGATTTCAGGTTCGGCTTTTGTTGATGTTGTAGCTGTGTGAGTCTCTGATGTTGATTCTTTGAATGGAAATTAGAGATAAATTAAGTATCCAGATGATTGCATCAACGTCTGTTTGTTTTTCCTTGACAATTTTTTTTCGTGCAGTCTCCATATCACCTGCTAATAGTTTCTTCTTGTTTTTGGCATCAATACAAATTCGCACGACATGCATGTTTCAACTCCCTCTTCATTAACGCACTGTTTTACTTCTGCCACATTCTAGAAATTTGTTGTCCTTGAAAAGTTCAGACTGTTCATGCTGCTTGATACTAATATATATCAACTTAGCTTCTACCATCTATATTAACTGAAGAATAATTGATTTTGGTTTCCAAATGCTAAACGATTCATCATATTATTTCCATTTTACGACTATATTATGCTTGCCTTTCAGTAGCACGGTCTTCAAAATCGTATCGTCTTTGTATACGTGATCATGTTTATTATAAATATATAGCTTTTTATATACCACGTATATCCTCTCCTTTCAAATATTTCAATTTGCAAGCAACCAGGTCACTTAAAATGATTTGTCTGATTTTATATTCCTCTTTAAGACCTTTGCCACAGTGGTGTTTTATTTGGAAATACCGTTTCAGCAGTTTTTAATTTTAGACTTCCATATGTATCAATGGTCAAAAAACGGAATAGAACGATGACTCATACTTTCGGCTAAATTGTTTCTCTTTCGCTTCAACTAGAGTATGTTTATTGCTGTGTGATGAATATTACTGTATCCCACAATTACCTCTGGTAAAACGTCAACCCATTTTCTTGCTTCGTTCTAAGTGACAATCTTCCACAATATAGTATTCAGGGGTTTGTTAATCGTATCATCTTCCGGCGTTTTTGTCCGATTAGGATCGATATTTTCCTTATCTAAATATATTCTTGATTTCCAGGTTGTTGTTAAACTGTTTCTTCTGACTAAACTGTATTGTATCAAATTTTCTCCGTTTGATGATATACGCGACGACGTCATGTCTCTTTTTTATATATTCTCTGTGTCTAAGTGTAATTTCAGAACAAAAGGTACCTATCATTTTCCAGATGTATTAAAATATTCATCGTTTATGTTTGATACGCGTAAGTGTCAAGCATGTCTGTTTGACACTAGTCATCCGTGTGAATAATAATAGATCCTTGTGATTAACTATTTTTTTAGTCGTTTATCCTGTACAACATTTATGTAGACCTTTCGGTTAACGATACTTTCATTCAGTATATTTTATTTTAATGTTGTCACGTTTAATTTGTTCCCAAAACTGGATAATGTTTCTGTAAACACTCGGACTTTTAAGAACCCAATATATGAGCCTTAAATACTATTCTTTCCTTTGCTATATGGTGTAGCTCCATCATTTTAGGAGATGTAATATCCATACCCAGTGAATACTTCGCGCTTTACAAATACTTAGCGTTTGGCATGATCAGCAAGCAAACAGAACTGCCATCTACAATAGTTTTTTTTTAATTCTGAACAATTTGCAACATTTTCTTATTCCTTTCAAAACTAATAATGATTTCAGTTCAATAACAGCTTTTGTTATATTGAAATGGTTGATTCGAAAACAGAAACTGCACAAACTAAGTCACCATCTGCTGTTTAGACTCTATCTTTGTTTTCAACGAATTTTATCTGCTTTTGACGAACAGTATATATTAAACGAGTAAAGTTGATGACATGTTTAGGTTGTGTCGTAATTAGCATGGTTTCAAATTTATGTAATTTTCCAAAAACAAATCTAATCACTCTTCATACTGCCTAAATCTGGTCATGCTGCATTCCGGATTGATGCTGATTTAACGTCATGTTTCATCACTGATCATGCTGCATTCCGGATTGATGCTGATTTAACGTTATGTTTCATCACTGATCATGCTGCATTCCGGATTGATGCTGATTTAACGTTATCTTTCATCACTGATCATGCTGCATTCCGGATTGATGCTGATTTAACGTTATGTTTCATCACTGATCATGATGCATTCCGGATTGATGCTGATTTAATGTTATCTTTCATCACTGATCATGATGCATTCCGGATTGATGCTGATTTAACGTCATATTTCATCACTGAATGTAATCTTTAACTCAGCAGCTTTCCTGAAACATTGATGCACAACTTCTTTTGTTCTTTTCAGTAGTCATATATTGAATATTGCTAATATCACAAGAAAATTTTACCACACCTAGATCTAAACATGTAACCAAACGCACACTATCCTTTTTATACAGAGGCTGTTGAATATTATAATAAAATAACTGAATATCTCTATCAACTCTCTAAAAACTGTTGCGTTTATAAACAATGTGGCTTTGCTACTTTGTTTATATTTTGATGAATTTCAATTTAATTTTTATTGTCATTTGTAATGATTTTGTATGATCACAAGTGTGTCATTTTAACAATTCCATCTAAGTTAGTAAGTTAGCATCTTAGTAATTAGGTATGAGAAAGGCTTCTACAACAGCTCTGAAAATCCAGTAGTTGAGGAAATGGTGTCATGACATATGACACAGTTTGTTTTTCTTTTCTTTTTAGTACGCAACAGTAAGTTGGGCAGCCTGGTGACCACATATTTATATGGAGCGTGTTTTAGAATTAGGTAATATACGAAAGTATTTTGAGCAGAAATTTTAATCAGTGCGTATTTGTTGTGCGTGGGCGACATGCCACGCCAACAAGATTTAGCTATTTAAATTTTAATTAGTGCACTCGTACTAACATATATTGTATTTCCAACTGCTTGAAAATCAATTACACATTGCATGCATGGTTAACGTTCAGTTCTTATTATCACAAACGTTATAAGAAAATAATAATGAATCTCAGTACATAGCACAACCATATATCAACCATCGTTAACATTCATTGTTAAAAACACACAAGAATACTCTGTTAGATCCCTTCGGATGTTATGATCTAATAACCTCATGTTTTGTGTCACATTAAGGATTTTAAGCGATAATAATTATTGTTACAGCCGCTTTGTACAAATTTGTAAGGAGGGTGGACGATAATACGAAGTGAAATTATATGGAGAAAGAATATTACGGTACAGGTTAAAGACTCAGAGAAATTTTATTTCGTCTCCTACTGAGAATCGAACCCTGATCCACGAGTTACATAACCCAACAACCTCCCTGCTCTCTTGACTACGCGAATATCCCCGAAAAATGATGGAACTTAGTCGTGGATAAAAACCTTCATGAAATCAAGTAGGTAATTCTCCTGTAGATATACAGTTGTTCTAGATTCGGCTTAAAAAATAAACATCCTGTGTCCTTTAAATAATTTTACAAAGATGTATCACCACTTCCTGTATACCAACTGGACCAACATTATTGACTCAAAGCTAGGAAATTAATATTTATGTGTTCCCCCACGGCAATATTTTCTGTCCAGTCAGTATCAGTCAAGCTGAAGCCCACTGAAAAGTCGATGAGCGTTGTTATTGTTAGGTCCACGTCGTTTAGTAATTCAACTCATTTCCTTGGGAAAGTAAAAAGAAAAAAAATAATAAAAAAAATAAGTGTGCGACATTTTTTTTATTTTGGAGATAAGTTATATTGTCATGATGCTCTTTGTGACCAATACAACTTCTGCCAAGAAAATTCACAAATTTCACCAAAATACACACACACACACACACACACACACACACTCGAGAGCACGAATATCTTTTCTTAACATCCAGGGTCATAATTTGCCTTTTTCTTTTATTACGATACGTTTAGCTGCACACGTCACATTGTATTATTTACAGTCATGTGATTATTAGAGGCTCATAATTTTTGTTTCAGGAGCTATTGGTTATTTTTGACAGTGACAGCGAAACGGAGAAATGGCTGTAAAATATACCAGATAGACAGTTCTTCTACAGATCTACAAACTTTGAAATCCAGAATTTGTGTTGCCACGCTGAATAAAGAAAATGTATTACAGACGACAATCGGAACCGCTCTAAGGTCAAACAAAAGAAACAGAGCTCCCAGATTGAAATTGGTAATGGTACTTGAAGCAGAATAGGTAAACTTAATAATTATAGAAACTTTGCAGATTTTAATATTGTTTTCTGTGAAGTCGATAACTGAATTGTGAAAATTATGCACTTTAGATACCATTTTTTTCTACACAGGTCTAAGTGATTTCATTTTGTCTCCCTTTGTATGTAAAGTATGTTGAATAAATACAAAGTGTTGCCTGAAGGACGATTTTGTTAGTGTCACGCGGTGTTGTGTGATGTTTCAAAATGATATTATATACAATGTTTGAATGGAGATACATATCAAATCGTACTTTCTTTTACAGTCATGCTGATATATCCATTGATGACTGATACGACCTTGGTTTACAAAATAGTCAAGGTCTTATTTCCTCACATCTTCAGCTATTTGAAACCCCCCTCCCCCCAAATAAAACAATGCAATAACGGCCACAATCACCTCCACTACTATATCCTTGCAAATGTACTACCAAATCCTCCCTTTTCATTCTAATCGTTTAGGTCATCTCTTTCCGTCAGTCTGTATAGGGTCAAGTGGCTCCATTTTAAAAACAATGGGTGTATTCATTTAAATTGTTAAAACGTCTGTGCTAGAGAGTGGGCGGGAAGAGTGTTGGGGGAACTGTACTTACATGTTGTTGGCATAGTTCACACCAAGTACTTGCTTTTGTATTTTGAACAAAGCCTACACCTGTATCAAACATACATCCATCATACAAAAACTGCAACGAAAATGTACATACTTTTATTTACCTATTTTTAATTGGATTCTTCGTAATTACCAAATGTGCGTGTTGTGTTATTAGGATTTTTTAATGTAGCTCTAACAATGTTTCAGTCATATCGCTACGTTGTTTGCATTGCGGCAGTTTATAGAGATGTCTAGCACTGGGACATCAAGCCGCAGACATGTTGCATGATGTCTAACCTAGTCACATTATCCTGACACCAAGCCGACCAGTCCTGACACTAACTTCTTAATGCCGAGCGCCTAGAGAGGCAACTGTTAGTACCATTTTTGTAAGTCTTTGGTATGATTCGGTCGGGGATCGAACCCACGACCTTCCGCTTCCGAGACGGACGTTCTAACCACTAGGCCACCGGAGTGGTCCTAACAAATGTGCCTAAACAACGTTAGTAAACCACGTGACATAATTAATCAGCCATTTCCACAAATTCTGCATTTCGTAAAGCGAATCCTTCTTTCCAGATATGAAAAAGGAAGCACATGGAATCCATGGAATCGGTGTTATTGTATTACAGTTTTACTACAAAAACGTCAAGACTTTTATGTTACGTGTGCAGGCTTGAATAAACAGAGCAAAATAAAAGAGTTAAAACAACAAGCTTTGAAAAAATTAACAAATAATTTATTTCACTGGAAAAACTCTGTAAAATTAAAATAATAAGAACTTACGGTTTTAAGAATCAAATCCAACAATAATCCAAGAATAATACACGACTTAAATTTTAGAAGTCCTAGTAATGTAATGTTCTAATGAATTCAAGTTCGATTCCCGACGAAAATTCCAAGATGGAAGGTGATGACGTATACTGTATCCTTTGTAGTGTTGTGAGGTCTACAGTTCTGTGTTATTCACAAACAGTAAATTCAGTTTTTTTTGTTTTAATGAAATGTTTTTGTCGAAAAATTCTGTATGAGCACTCAAATTTTTACGGTAAAAGTATAGTCCTTTAGATTCCAAATAATTCGAATAAATATTAAAATATAATTCCCCAAACTGGTCACAAACAAACGAACACCTTTACATCAAGTGTTTTAAGCCCAGACTGAGAGGTCTTTCTTTACGCATCACTATTAAAACTAATGCGCAATTTCGGAAAGCCCAGAAATGCGAAATGGAGGTCCTTTACATGTAAAAATTCACGTAGCCCCAATATGACCTTTATAAAAACTTAACATTTTACTCCGAGAATAAAAATTAAAATAATATTTGTTTACTTCTCTCACTGATTTCTAAATAAAGGTCGGGAACTAGGTCAGTATTAGGTGTTTACAACTGAAGAGTCAAGGTAAAACTATTTTTTGGAAAAAAATATTGAGTTCCTAGTAAACAAAGCTAAATTATTTTGACATGTAATGAAATTAAAAATAAAAAGATTTTAAAACTTATCAACAATTAACTTAAATAAAATAAAGTTAAATCAAATATACGTAACAAGACGTTTCGATTGTGATCGAGCAGAGTTGCTCCTACTGGCTACTATGACAGTTGTAAAATGAAGCGTTTTGAGAAATGACATACAAAATAGGGTTCGAAATGTTCACGAACGGTCGGAAAAGGAGAAAAAAATACAAGCCGTCGTCGGAAATATAGATTTAGCAATACTCTGCTGATGATTTTGGAATGAACTGGCATCATGAATTATTTAACAACAACAGTGCTTTGCATCTCCTGAAGATGCGGAGTTAGTATTGAGGAACTGTTTCCCTATTGACCTAAATATGAGTTGCTATTGAGAAACTGTTTCCCTATTGACCTAAATATGAGTTGTTATTGAGAAACTGCCTCCCTATTCACCTAAATATGAGTTGTTATTGAGAAACTGCCTCCCTATTCACCTAAATATGAATTATTATTGAGGAACTGTTTCCCTATTGACCTAAATATGAGTATAAATCACCTACCAAATCACTTAGTGAACCTTAAATGTCATTAAATTTTACAACGTATTTTACCGGCTGTCTAAGAATTTTAGCACAATTGCATGACCATTGTTGATAGCTGCAAAACATTCAAACTACGCTAATATTAAGATTTTTTAATTTTAAAACGTGCATATGATTGTGCATAGCAACATTTTACTTTGGTTTTTCAAGAGAATACAACTGTACCCAACCGCAGTAAACTGTTGCTCTTGTACCCACATGTCACCTTAGTAAGTGCACATTGAGAAAAAAAAAGGCAGGAAATACATTAACCGCAAATTTTCTTTAGAGAATCTATGATTCAATAGGATTTCATTTCTTTCTCAATGTTTTATTCGTATGATTCAAATGGGAAATAAGGCTTGATAAAACCATTTTACGGAAAATCAGCGACACGTATTTAATCTTGTCAGCAAGTGTATAATTCAAGATTTTCTTGTTCATCTAACGTAATGGCAGCTTGTGACAGAAAACCATAGCATGTACTTCTTAAAGTGTTGTTGTCATATTGATACAGCGACTTTAGTTAAAGCGATTTTGAACCCTTTTATTTACACTCGTGTATAGTACTGAAATATTTAACCATACCTTTGATAGCTAAACTCGCCTTATCAGTTCTTTGTATTTGAGGTGAAACAAGAGCGACTCGATTAATCAGAGTGCAAACACAACAATTACTGTTATTTAGTCGATCAGTGAAATTGGCTGGCACAAAAACACTTGACTCAGTTGATCCGGGGATATCGAGGCGGCCAGACCGAAAAGTGGAAAGATAGCAAATAATGTTTGACGCAGGAAGTTATAACTCTACATTTTCAGAACTGCTTTCTTTAAAGGCACTCTAACAATTAGTCAGTAAGCAATTATTCCATATGGATGACTTACGTTGAAGAGTTGACATTGGAAACAATGAACACTGAATGCAGATATTTATTTTTAAATTATTTCTCATGTTCTCGTTGGAGTGTTTTACTGTGACGTCAGAGCTGAGTTTTAATAAACAGTTCTAACGTAAAGATTGTTTGATAGCAAACAAACTGATTGTTTGTTAGATTTACATTTATTCTTCTTTGCTTGAAGAGAGAGTTTGACTAAAGTAAGAACTGTTAATCGGAAAATATGGCTTCGTATTTAGATGTGGAATACAACGCCATGAGACGAAGAATGAGCAGGGTGAGGGTGCAACAAAGCAAAACTTCATTTTCAGATGCAGGTATGATATTTCATTACTAGCTCTATTCAACTTCTGTGTTGGTGTATCGATTATCTTTCAGCATTTGCATCACGAAAATGCAACGCATGTCTGTCATCATCAGATTTGATTTTGTTTTCAAAACTATTACTTAAATGCCTCTAGACTGTCGGAGAAAGCCATACAGTTAAATAGAAACATACTAGTATGTAGGTAGGTAGGTGGGTAGAACGACATACATACATACAGAAGATATACAGATAGACAGACAGTGAGATAGATAGACAGATAGATAGACAGACAGATAGATAGATAGATAGATAGATAGATAGATAGATAGATAGATATAGAGCGATAGATTCTTCTGTCGAAAATATTTGGGACAGTCTTAGGCTGGTAGAAAGTTCGTGCCTAACTAGATATCACAGAAAAAGAAAAAAAAAATAACGTTAGTTTTCGTTTTGTAATTTATTGACATAGGACTATGTGAATTTCCTAAATGAACCATAAATCACAGATTTACCCCAAATTGTGGTAGTACAAACAATAGACGGCATAAATCAAGGCATGGTTTCATATGGTAGGCAACAAGTACGATACGTTAGCAAAAAAACAATGAGTGTTCCTAAGTTATTTATGGTCAACTTACTATATACACCTCATAAGTCTATATTTCTCCTCTTTGAAAGTACAAAGAATAAAAGGCTTTTTGTTTGTCCAGGTATGAGAAATTCAATAGATAATACTGAGCCGTTACGATCAAATGCTTTTGCAGGAAACATCACTACTAGCGTACCGGACTGCCCGTGAATAAAAACACAAAACTCGGGTATTCGAGTTTATAGAGTTAAACACAAATTCTCATGATTTGAATAAGCACTGCTTGCATTATGCCTAATATTCAGAATTAAAGATGGGTAGACTAGAAATAAAGACACATTGCAACGCGTTAACAGGTGGATGTGCGTCATTAAAGTTCATAGTTGCAAGCTACATGCGTTGGCTTACCTTTCCATTTAGAGTACGGTAGCTTTGAGAAACTTTGCTAGAATATTCACCGCTTCTTTCTTATTTATTAAGAGGTTAGATAGATTTGTCAAGCATCCCTGATCGCTCCATTTTAGGTTATGAAATAAGAGAGAGAAAAAATTGAAGACATGCCTTTTGCAGAGGATCTTGATGCTTTTGACACTGATTTTAACAAGCCCTGTAAATCTTATCGTATATCTATTTGAAACAGTCTCTTTGAGAACGTACCACTTCTTGCTTGTTCCAGTTCCTATTCTACATTAATATCGTATACCAAGCATTGAATAACGTGGCATATTTCACTGGGAAATGGAACCTCAATACAAATATTATCAGCTTCCTTTTCGCAGAAGGGAAACTTGTCTTACGACTCTTGACAGGATTTGGTACATTAAATTCTGAACGCGGTGAAAAAGTAATTAAAATGCAAAATCAATTAAAATGCAAAATTAAACATTGGACACACCATGCAAATTCAACTAAAATTATATCACTGATACATTTTTAAATATGTTCATTTGAAAGAATACACGTCTCAAAAGAAAGAGCAATAAATGGTGGAAGGGAAATATTTTAATTACTATTTGGTACGGGTGTTTCATGGTCAATTAAATTCAATAGAAAACACATGCAGTTTCTTAAAAGTTACATGCATAATTTTAAGTTTTAAGTTACTGCATAAAGTAAATGCTTATCGCGAATGGAACGTGGCAACGTTTCTACTGGATTCCCGTTTTGTCTACGTACAGTAGTATGGATACGAAATTAAAACGAAGTAAAGAAATGCGTTACCATGGACGGTCCACATAAACACCCAAATGATTTAGTTCTTTCTGACACAAATAAAATGATAATATTCTATCCAAAAACGAATTTCGGTAAATTTTAAGTTTGTTTGAGTGAGCCAAACAAGTGTCACGGCATGGAAATTGAATCTTTACCGTACTATGGGTGACATTTGAGCTTTAATAAATCCATGAAGAAAATGCTCAAATGATGGTTATCTCCATTTCCATAAATATAACTTGCATGAGAACTTTGGAAATTATACCACTTAAGCCTTTTTTTGGGGGGTGGGGGCGGCTTGGGTACAAATATCGAGTCAAGATAGGGTACGAACGCTAGCGTAAAAGAACCCCATATCCCCAATATTTGAGACTCTACAGTATTTTTTAGATTATTCTCTTGGTCTATACTTGACGCTGATTTATAGTGTTCGGTTTCGCTATACAGGAATTAAATACTGATCAAAGTTAGATCATGCTGAGATATCAAAATGTTTGAACCGACTGCTTTCCCTTGTCTTCTATTAACATCCACGAATTCATTGATGTGATTGTTCAAGCAGTATTTATAACCATTTTATAAATTACTGATTGGCTTAAAGCTCCAGTACCAAAAGTCGTATATGCCATATCGTGTGAATAATACTGAATCTTAAAAGATATTGGTCCTAAACGTCGTTGGATTTTATTAAAACCATATAATATTGACATTTCATCACATTATGAGCCATTTAATTTATCCCCCGAACTGAGATACCCTGCAATTTTCCACATGTTGTACGAATTAATCCGATGTTGATTGCCGACATCAGTGGCTCACCCGATTGCAGTCGATTGCTAGCATACAGAATTTGATTACGTCACCGCCTAAACATAAGAAGCTATCACCAATATCGGATTGTCTTCTGCCTATGTTCGCTCTTAAATGTATATTCCATTGCACCAGCCGATCATCAATATTAATCCAAGTCTAATTTTAATCTAATGCACGCTTTTTCTGTTCAGGTCTAGTTTTAAAAAGCGGGTCTGCATCTCTTCATTATTTCTCGAAACAACTGTGCGCCACGTGCAGATGTTGTTATTATTCGATTAGTCACTAATGAATATGTCGAATATGTCATTTCTTTCCTTCCGAACTTTAGTTGCATTGGAAAATGGTGATATCTATGATAAACGGCGGCATTGGGGCTTTAATGGAATGTAATTCGCTATAGTACTTTGGTTCATTTATCTGACGCTAATATCATATGTAGGAAAAATATTTTAATGAGGCGATTGCAGTATATCTTGGCTATGTCTCCGAGCTATTAAATTATCGGAAACAAGGCTACAGGTGTAAAGCCAATTGCTGACCATTACATTTTGTTCTGATGTAAGTGAGCGCGCTTACTTGAAACTGTCATTAATTTAGTACATTGTTTCCCCTCCCCTTCTCTCTCTCTCTCTATTTGTTTATTTATTTATTTCCAAATTAAATTTAATAATTTAAATTCTGAATATTTTTTTAGCATATAGATTAGTTAGCTAACTTAGTTTATTACCATGTAAATTAGTATACTGTACAGCAGTCAATAAAGCGGGAGAGTGTGTTAGTCCGCGGGTCCATACAAAATGCTGCGTCACAAATACGATGATTGCTCTGTATTCATCATGTTTTCTAAAAACATTCACTTTTCGTTTTAGACAACTTTTTTTTTCTTTACCTCCATTGCTATATAAATTTGATATTTATTCTTCAATAAAGAATTTAATTTCTTTAACCGTATTTCCATGTTCTCGCTTCCAAGACAAGCAGCTGGAGAATAGTATAATGTGAAAATAATTTACGATGATTATCTCATTCGATTATCAATCTTGATAGGTCATTACGGGTAATTTAATTTTGTTAAGTTATCTGTCCTGCCCGTTTGTCTAGATGATGCATGTCGCACGAGTTGCGGGCCTTAGACACTGGATCAATACGTTTATATATAGAATCCATTGATCTTCCTACCTTTATTGTTATTTTATTTCGAATTGGCCTTCATAAGCCTTCTCGCAAACTTAAACCATTTATGTCAATTATCATATCAGCCTGCTGCTCGGCTATTGCCTACCATTGTTTTTCGTATACATATACAAGGTACTCAAGGCCGTACTTTGGATCAGCAAAATGACCGATAACCTGCATGACGTATGTGTATTGACACGTACTGTATCAAGTTACTGTACACACTGTCCACAGGTGTCTATCTCCTCATCTGGTAGTGTATCTATTACACAGACAAGGAAAGTTGAACGAGACATGTTTGCATTAGGAACGTATCCATTCCACGCCTGATTGAGTGGATTATAACGAGGAACGTTACAAAGTCTTCTACATGTGTTCGTATTTATTGCATTATGCCAACTCTCTCTGTCCTCAGATTAAAATTATGCCAACTCTTTCTGTCCTCAGATTAAAATCAGCACGTTCCTCGTTCCCTTTTTTCAGCCGACTGTCAGTGTTTATCATTTGTCCTGATGAAAACGTATATGCATATATAGCTTTGACAAATTATAAAAAATTGAAATTCGAAGTTACGTGTACGGTTAGTAAAATCTTGTATTCTCCAAACTAGAAGCTGGCCGTAGTTTGCATGTCGAGCCGATTTATGAGCTTCAATAATGACGGCAATTATTTAGCTAGATAAAGATGTGTGCACAACGAAACTACATTCCAAATCTAAAGCGGTGGGATAAAATTATTTTAAAATTAATGAAAGTGAATAACTTTAACAATGAGGCTAATCTAATGTGTTGCCAGGCGCCAAAGTAATCGCCATGGTTTAAGGTGGTTGCCATGAGAGGTGCGTCCTTGTTTTACTCTCCTTTTCTCTCGCCACTGTTTGTAGAATTCTGTGTGAAATAATGCTTGTGGGTTCATTTTTGACAGTGCATTATGTTGTGTATTTGTTTTTCAGTGATTGTTCTCAAAGAATTAAGACTATTTTATGGATTAGAATTGTTTATGTTATTGTCCATAATTCAGTAACGGCTGTTGTTACCAATGTCTTCTAAAGCTACAAATAAAATATCGAAATTTAAATAAAAAACTGTTGAAAATGTTTATTTTTATATATATTCTCCTTTACTCCTTTAGCGAAAGTTAGATAAAGTCTCTGTAAAGATTTCGGAGTGATCGACAATGACAGCGAATAGTTTTGAACTTGATACAGATCCAACATGGGAGATAACTAGGATTTTTAGCATTTCAAGTTCATAAGGTCGCGAGTCATTTTAAATTGGAAAGAAAAGCATTATAGCTTCTTTATTTCAACTTTATAAGACCTCTTTTTGAATATGGGGATAAGTGCACACATTATCAAAAAGATTAAATAGAAAAATATTCAACGCTAAAGCAGGTAAAATCGTTTGTGGTGGAACAAATTTACCTCCTATGCTAGACATAAGGAGCAGACAAAAATACGAAAGACTCTCGAAAAGCCTCCACAAACACAGGAACTTAACATTTAAATTTTGTTTACCATGGCGTCACTCGTGGATGCATACCTACCTTGTTTGTGCCAAGTGTCCAGCAGGAAAGTAATAGACAACTTCGTGATAGAACTAACACCCGTAATACATTCGCAAGGACAAATCAATACAAGTTTTTAAAAAAATAAAAGTCATGAAATCTTACTTTAAAATGCCGGAGCAATCACTTCTTAAACTCTTTCAAACCACACTTAAAAGGCATTTATAAACGGTAGAAATCTATTACTATCAAGGTAATGATTAGTACAAATTATGCACACAAGACTTTGACTAGACACGTGGGTTACTCAATGACAATCTTTTCCAAAACTACTTGTCATTTTGCAATAGATGTTAATGTGGTGAACCAGAAACCGCCTAGCATTTTGTCTTAGATTGAACGAAATATATTACTTTCAGAAACAAAACAACATGAACATTTTTTCATAATATAGACTTAACTTTTTTATTAATTGGTATCTATCTGCAACACATTGATGTCGACGAGGAGAGAGAGAGAGAGAGTCAAGATCAGCATTTTCATCTTTTAAGTGTACAATGATATTTTTCTGCTATAAATTCTTATCAGATTCTGTTTGATAGTACTACATGTAATATATCTATAACTAATATAATATCTCATTAGTATTATTCAGACCGCTCCTGTAGCATATTGGTTAGAGCGTTCGCCTCAAATGCGGGACGTGGTGGGTTCGATCCCCGGTTGAGTCGTACCAAACACTTACAAAAATGGTACTAACAGCTGCCTCGCGTGGCGCTCAGCAGTAAGAGGTTGGTGTTAGGACTGGTCGGTCTGGTGTCAGGATAATGTGACTGGGCGGGACATCATGCTACATGTCTGCGGCATGATGCCCCAGTGTTAGATAACACTATAAAATGCCACACTGCGTAACTCGTAGCGATATGACTGAAAAATTGTTGAAGCAACTTTAAAAATCCAAGCCACACACACAGGTATTTATTAAATGTTTGAAATCATTTGCCTTCATTACTCATACCAGTCACGTTATCAAAGTAAATATATTGTTAAGGATTATTGAGCTCGAAATAAGCATTAATTTATTACTAAAAATCCCTTTCCAAAACGGATCTTTTGATTTTTATGTATTTTACCTGATGACCAGGGGCAGCGCGATGAGGAAGAAGCTTTTAGTTGATAGTTTCAAAGAGTTTTACTCCATTTAGTGTAGAGGAGTCGGTTCTTGACAAAATCTTTATTTAGAAAAAGGAAGGAGGGAGGTTAGCATCTGACATAAAAAAATTCTCAAATTGTCAAAATAGAACGCCAATGAAGAACGTTGCCCACGGGCTCCTCGAACCTTCGCGCCGCCGCTGCTGATGACATCTGTTTAAATTGCTGATGACTTCTGAGTAAATCAAATTAATCACTATGCTGAGTTTCCGCTATGCCGTAGTGGAGAACAATTTTATGATATAAGGCAAATTCCAACGTATTTTTGCTGCACAATTATTTTTCACAGGTTTGGAAATTTATTGATTTTTCTTTGATGTTTATGGCACAACAATACAATTTTCTTATTTAGTGTCGGGGTAACTGAGTGTATTGCCCAGGAACACTCCACATTAGCCAGAGTAGGCATGTCTGACAGTAGAATTTGAATCCGTACTCTTTCTGCAGCCGCTGAGCCACCACAGCTCGTGCTTCCATTTTATTGCGTCTTACTATGTGCAGGCGGGCAAATCGAGTCTATTCTGCACCTCTAAACTAGCAGGGTATTTTGTAAGCTGAAATATTTCACTTTGAGTACACTGCATGTTTGTGTCAAAATTTCAAAACTTTGACACGCGTTTCGAAATGTGCACGACGGTTTGAAACTTAGACCCATACAAAATTTACTTGCTTGTATCGGAATGGATAGGGATTTTGTATGTCAGAAGACAAGTGTTTTTTGTATGGTATACCTGAAAGAAATTCAATCTCGGCATGACTTGAGTTCATGTTAATAGGAAACATTATACATTTCTTTGTCTCAAAAGGTTAATACGAAAATTTATTACACGCCAATTTCCCATTCAAGGCGAATATAGGGACGCTTGCTATTGAGATCTATGGCTTCGTGTATTGTTGTAGTTGACAGCAAATACTTCTACATTATCCACTGGTTAAGTTACTTACATTTTCAATGCCGCGTGCAATATCAAGGATCAATTGAAAAGTATAAAATGAAACGAATTTCGTGTAGGGTCCTAATGTAACAATTTGAAAAGAGCATTCAGTGTTGTATCATTCAAAGTAGCACTCCAATTTACATTCCTTATGACTAGCGTTTTAGATCATCTATTCGTTCAAGGATATCAGTCTGGTTAGGGGTTGGCTTTCCGATCACACACTAGTCTCCAACTAATGAATTTACATCGACCTTGAGAATATGTAAAATTTGCTTTATGATAAACGGCACTAATACTAATCTTAATGCTACATGTACAATTAGGTTTAGATTAGATTTAGATGGTGTTGGTCGGATTTCACAGAATTTAAGTCTGGATTTAGGCTTAAGACTGGATTATAGGTTAAGTCTGGATTTAAGTTTAAATCTAGAAATATGTAATCTGAAAGGCTGAAATGACCAATCTGAAGTCCAGATTAAACTCTGAGACTTATATATGAAAATTAAAACCCGTTTTTGTTGTTTTGTTTTTCTTCCAAAGGTGGTACCTATAAGCCTGGAGTATAAACAAATTTGGTTTTTCATATTGCAGAATTCGTTCTAACAAAGTATTTGCTTATTTTAGCAAAGTTAGTTGACATTTGAAAATTGTAATTCGTTTCAGCGGTTCTTTCTAAATTCCGCATATTGATAAGTATGCAATCAATAATTGTATCTAGGTAAGATAAAGATATGATTCATTTCTGGACAATGCTCGAAATTGTCGTAATGTCATAGGATGAAATGCCACAATAATATTGTTCCTGTCAACTACTATGTTGACATACAGCAAAGTTTTAAATACTTCCCATATGTTGTGTCTGTTGCTATCTTATGTTTATTTTCCAGGCAGGACACCTGTATTTTAACTTTTTACCTTTGTACTATTCGATTTGCACCGCAATGGCTTACGATGAATAAGAAAAATGGGGACCTTCTAACGCCTAGTATCTGTTTTTGAACAAAGTTATGTTAAAGAGGAAGATGAATTTTATTATCTGAAATATATTTTCACATTTTCGATGTTCGCTTTTCTATGGTCTCCATCTCTCACCTACGCACAGTTTCATCGTATTTGCTTTTGATGGTGTCTTTGTTAGTAACATTATATAGTAGTAAATACATATTGCATGATTCAGTCAAGCCTACAACAGCGAAAGATAGCAACCATGACCTCTAGGCTACCTCGCTTCCCACCCTGTTTCCACCTGCCTCTGATGTCATGCTGCGATGAAGCACGAAATAATGGTTTGATTTTGTGCTGTCATCTTCCTAAAATATTTTTTCTCAGAAGGTCTCAAAAATATATTCTTGGCAAAGTGGACATTTTTTTTATAACAGATCAAAGAAAGGCAGACTTACGTAAATAACTGTAAGAAGAGAAGAAAAAAACCTCATGGAATTAGTCCGTTTGCTACAAAGAAGAAAAGACACACACACACACACACACACACACAAACAAGAGCTGCGTCTTTGGGACACAATATACACACTGTATCCCTTTGAGTGCCCTAGTATGACAATTACCTTAAATCTGAGACGATCTTCAACTCTTGATATAAAAAGATCCCTTACTCTGTCATTTCTAGATTCAATCTTTTCAGAATGTTTTTTTATTTTTTATTTTTTACCTCTGGACAAATTACCAATATTGCTAACGTTTTGCGATATAAAAGAGAAAGAGTAAATTGTGGGAGGCGAAGTTGAGCTAGTGTTGACCCAAACGTGATGGTACCTTCCACATAATATCACGTTAAGTATGTAATCGAATGATTAGCAAATAGTTCTAGTCGTTTGTGCCATTATAAACTATGTAAAAAAATACCAGTTAATGGAAGTCTTTCACACCAGTTGAACTCACCCCATGATTTGCGATCCTAACAGTGGTTCTTGAACTATCCTGTATAATCACTGGATGTAATCAAATCTTTGATCCATGTAGAGATAAAGAAAATTATAAACCAGTCTGCACCTTTAAACTCTTAACACGTTTTGAGTGGTCATTGACGATAATTGAACAGATACATTAGAAAACGAACTACAAATAAGGGTATATGCAAAGTAGAAAAAGTGGCGAAAGACACGCATGTAAAAAATACAGTTATCCCCTGTTGAAATGCTATCTAGATATTCGATAATATCAATATCACGACTATCCTGAAAAGTAGCGCGTGACACCTTTTTTAACAAGGGTGCTTGAAAACCAGTCAAAGCGCGCATATACTGTCTTTACTCGGTTATAAGAAGAGTCCTTCTGAAAACTGCACAGACCGAGATCTGCCGTCGCATAAAGCCTCGGCAGATCCGGGCCTGTGCAGTTTGTTAGGAGTAATCAGCAGAACAAGAAACATAGACTCTAATATGTAGGCGCATTATGCTACGGTAGAACAGATCTTTGTTGCTTGTAGTTTTGCTCGACCTATACGCGAGTGACCATGGTTCATGCCATATGTTCTTTCTTGTAACTCATTTAGAAAAACACACTAACAATAATATTGGGCTGAAATCTTGAGTTACTAAACGCGTCGACCTCTTAGTTGCTAGACGCTGCGTCTTTCGTTTTTAATGCAGTTTCCGGAATGAGGAGTCTGTTCTGGATAGTGGCGACTTACACCAATTATTCTATACATTATTGCAATGCCGAATCGCTTATTAAGCACACAAAGCAAGTGCTTAGGGCACCAGCCCAACAGGGGCACCAGAAAATAAAATAAAACATTCAAATTAATTGTTGATGATAAAATTGAATTACATATGACCAAATCGATCTGCATGTACAAGTAGGTTGATTTGGAATAATGGCAACATTAGTATTTTCTAACCTTTTTAGCTTTTAATATTGATTTTTTGAGTTTCATATTTTGCAAGGGGGGGGGGGATACCAAAATATTTTTCAATGCTTAGGGCCCTTAAAGGCCTTAATCCGGAACTTCATTAATGGAATGTGAAGAAACGAAATGGGAAGGAGGCGCGCTTATTTCCTTTATTGCCACTTATTGAGTCTTATTTTAAAAATATTTTGAAAGAATTATTCCAGTAAATGTCAATTTACATTATATAAAACGAATGAATTTAATTAGTTTAGATACACATTGTCAATAAAAAGTAATCACCTATCTACATAGCACTTCAAAAATCCATGACAAATAATATGATTACGTAATTACGCATTTTATCTAGGTGTTGCAGGAGGTAGATGGTAAATTCTCATCACTTAACGCAGAAAAGAAGAAAGTATTTAAGAATTAGTTCATAACGTCAGAAAGGAACTACTTTTTGTCTTCCTTTTCAAAGATAAATTTTAAATTTGCCATCTACAATGAATATATATATATATATATATATATATATATATATATATATATATATATATATATATATATATATATATATATATATATATATATATATATATAATCGATAAAATATTAGAGCATGCTAACTTAGTAGTCGTTGAGAAAAACGTTCCATACACTAAACGCAAGGCAACACCAGAAAGGATTTAAAGATTTCTGCCGTATATTTTTTAAATTTGTGATTTTACATCGAATTGATTTCACGAATAAACCATTGTGTAGACATGATTACTTTATAGCAAAATAGCAAAATCACTAATTTCGGGATTTAGCTTTCCAATGTCGAAAATGAATTACTTTTGTAATTAATGCGCTTCTGGTGCATCTCCGCCCAGTTTATTTTGTCAATGACTGAAAGTGTATTATCCAAAGAAAATCACTCTTGAATGAAATCCGACGGAAGATGTATCTGTTTGTTGAAGTTGTTTTCATCTAAACGATTTTTGATTTGTAATGCTTCATCACACCGTTAACACCTGACTAAAGTATTAAAAAATGTAATGACCTCGATAGTGCTTATTAAGTCTTGCATTACTCAGCACGATTATGTACATTGTTTAATGTCATTTTTAATGTCAATTTGTTCGTTCTAAAGTTAGGCAAAATACAATATTTGCAAAAAAGCATAAAAAAACAACTCCGCCACCCCACACACACTTATTTACAATTCAGTTCCTTACGTTATAATCAATTAGCATATACTTGAAAATTTAACTATTTTGGTTCGTTACTCATTTGTAAGCTATACGTAAGGCTAAAATGTCGGCTCCTCCACCCAACGCAATTGTCATAGAACATAAAATGTAACATAATTGGGGTCACATTTACATTGCGAAACACACATGCAGCTCTGACGTTGCAATAGTATTGTGGGTATAAGGTCAACGTGGTCCTATATTTATTAACGTCAGTGAGTACACAGTTATTGATTGATACTCAAATAGTTCTGTCGTACATATTATTATTATTATTCACAAGAAAAGATTGGTAGACTGGTTTACGCGAAACGAAATTAATGAAACATACATTGAATCTTTTGCTCGCCAAAGATAGAATTTGTTCGACTTGTTTGACAAGTTTAATTTTTTAAGTATGCACTAATGTAAAAGTCCTCTGTCTATGCAATGAATTAAACTAGTTTCAACAATATGTTCATACTGTATTTAACACGAATGGTAAATGAAAATAATGTCGAGAATTAAATGTAAAACACTAGATGTTTATGTTTTAGAAGTGATAACTTTCTTTCTTTCTTTTTTCTATGTAACATTAGTAACACGAGGAAGGGTCAAATGAGATTAATTTCTCACCAGCAATCTTGAAAACAAAGGAGAAAGGAAAAAAAACGGAATTGAATTGACTGTAAGATCCGATTAAAGAAATATTATGATCATGTCTCTTTAAGCTGAACTTTTTATTTTGTTTGTTTCCTATAGCACTTCTTTGGCGGTTAATTTTTGTACGTTTTTTTAAAATACGTTCTTCGGTAAAAGACAGGAAGAAATAAAACTCGTTTTTGATTGCACAGTTGAGAAATTCTTCAAATTTAATTAAATTCTAAAATTTTCTCAGACATGAAGCAAGAATATTCACAGTAAGAAATGAAATATGCCATGACTGTGTTTTATCTTTGATGACTCCAAATGTTTAGTAGACATTCATGGTTGCAAAATAAGCAAACACAAGGATGTCCAAAAGTCTAAATTGTAGACAAGAATTGAAATGTTTAGTGAAATGTGGGCCATGAATTTTAAGATTTAACACACGCTCATGACTATATTTAAATTTAAATTAATCACCTTAAGTTGAATGTTTGATTTTCCATTTTAACGAGTCCTCTAAGGAGATCTGATTGAACACCCACCCACATGAATTGTACCATTGATTCTTTGTTTCCTTTTTTGTAATGAGCTAGCTTATAAAACATGCAGGAATTTTTTTTCTTCTTCTGATTCTTCCCAACAACATTGAAAATAAAACCTCGCGCAATCTTCAATAATTCACAAAGTACAAAAATTCGTCAAGTAATTGCCAAAGTCTGGTTTCAAAGTAATTTTACGTAACAAGCGAACATGTACACAACGTTTGATACACTGAAATTCTTTACATGAAGGGGAAAAAAGTAATTAAAAGCCACAGTTTGCAACGCAGTACAATGACTTATGCTTTGTCATTTTTACACATTACAATGCAAGCCAATAAAATATTTTTTTTAAATGCTCAACTTTCTTAAATGGTGACCATAAATACTAGAAAATCATAGAGTGAAATTTGTCATGTAGGTAACTTTGTACGGAACTCAAACTGTCAGTTTGTTTCATACCATCGAAATATAAGATATATGACAAACTATTTTGTAAATAACACATTTATGACTGTTTTTTTCTTGTGGGACAGATTCTCTTATTCCTAAAATACATTCAGTTACCTGTGTTTTGAAACCAAAAATCCGCAAACGGATTATCATCATGTATGAAGTTTTCCAACTGAAGAGGTCATAGAAATAATATCATGTATCTTATATCAATGCTCATTTGTTTTAAAAAAAATTATGAAATGGGTGGAATAATTTCTATATTTTAGGTGCCTGGGTTGAAATTATTCCACGATTTGTATACAATTCAGTTTTAATCAACACCATTGTAAGATAATGTATTCTGTTTATCACATGATGAAATATACTGATTTTACGCAATGAAACCGCAAAGAATATATATATAATTATTTTTAAAATTTAATTTTATAACTTATAGTGATATTTAGTCCGCTTGGGTACTCTTCTTATGAAAATGTAGTGACCATCTTATTTTTAAAACGTATTTCTTTGAAATAATTTGCTCTACAAAATGATTCTTTTTTCCGTTATTGAACATTGAATGTTGCGGATTAATTTATTTCCATTAAAGTTTTTTTAACATTTTGCCCTTTTGCCATATTGTTGTCTGCTACTAGCCTTTTTTTTCTTTTCCCCCATCTGTATTAATCTAATTAACCCCAGTAGTCGGATCATATGGAAGGGCATGAAACAATTAGAAAGAAAAGACCCTATCCAAAACGAGAAATCCATGGTGTGTCAGAACTATCTGTAAAGTGATGCGGCTCGGTCAGAGGCACGACGATTTAAAAAGAAATGGAACTGCAATCAACCCATTATGACACTGTATCAAATAAATATTAATTGCAGTGGATGGGTAGAGTAGAAGATACAAGCATGAATAAAAATTCAAGTAAGCATGTAGAAAATGCAAGTTGCTGAATTTAAATTTCATCTTACCAGACAAACTATTTGACTTATCTGTCTTGTACGTTTAAATTACGATATTGAAAATTGAACATAACATGTTGAAATTTAAATTGTTAATAAATCAAGATAAAATAATAAAGACATATTGTTATTTGTTCACAATGGTAATTTATAACTGTACAAGAGCACGTTTAACGTTTTTCGTTCTAAATTGACTTTTAAAACTTATGAAATGTTTGCTATGCATGGAATTAGTAAAGAGCTCCGCTTTTTCTGGGCATTGATAATTTCCGCAAAATAGCGACGCTATTGAGGTAGTGGCAGAACAACATTAAGATTTCCCTGATCTCAACTGTGATTTGCAATCCATTGTTGTTTCACTAGCCGATCTTGACAATTTTGCTTAAAACCTCTCAAGATATGCAGCATGACGTTACAGTAACATCGGCAGCAGCATCAACCTCAAGAACGACTACAAAATTGACATGCTGAATGTGACATTAGTATAATTGGAACAAAATTTCATAATTATGGCACACAGGAAGCATACACATTTGAGATACATGCTAGCTATTCAACCGTAGAATATAGCGCAATCATTCCATCAATTTAATCTCTTGAAAACTTGATGCAATATCGGACCGTTTTGTTTTATGTAGGATTAAGTGTCTTGTCATTAATTATCAAGGAATGGTTTCTACCCGTGTCTACCACTGGAGTCTCTTTCCACAGAAAAAGACAATTGTGCCATTCCTTCCTGGGTAAGTGGACCTTACGACGGAAGAGATATGATATGATTTTTTATTAGGAGCTTTTTTTTATGAAGCGAAGGCAAATATGGGCAGATCAATGAAACGATATCAGGTCTATTTTTATTCTCATCTGGATCCAATGAAAACGTGTAACTTGTTCAAAAGTAAAATAAGGAACAGCATTGAAAATAGATAATTCACTCGACAATTTACACGTATTTTCATTGAGAAAACGTGTATGCATGTGTATGACAAAGGCAACACAGCTGTATTTGTCATTTCTGATCTAGCATTGTACTTCGTTAAGTACCACTGTGTTCTTTCGCAATAAAAGAGACATTTATAAAATAAACGTAAAAGGGATATTTTGTTTTCATTTTTAGCAAATGCCCAATAAAATTTGCCTTATACTTGATTGAATGAAAATACTTTTGTTGTACATATTTCACAAGTGCTACAAGGTTTCTTCTTTTTCTATGTGATGTGTGTGTATGTGTGTATTTGGATTTTTAACGTAGCTTTAACATGTTAACCCAGTCACATTATCCTGACACCAGGCCGACCAGTCCTAACACTAACCTCTTAATATTGAGCGCCAAGCGAGGCAATTGTTAGTACTATTTTTTTATAAGTTTTTGGTATAACTCGGCCGGGGATCAAACCCACGACCTCCCGCATCCGAGGCGGTTCTATCTGATATAGATTCGCGAGGGAACAGCCATAACAACGGTCTAATCTGCTGAGTGCAAACCGTTTAGTAGATAGGCACTATCCGACAGATTAAAGGAAACTAACCTTCAAGCACGTTGTTGAAAACAGTGAAAAAAATCACTGTATCCGGTTGCCTTTAATGATAAGGAGGGGTCTTTTATCAGTCTATAATCTTCGAATTTGCAATACAGAACCAGTAATTTAAAACTACGTTCTCGTCTTTCGTTTCTTTTAGCCTTCAATGTATTGTTTTGCGGTGTGCACCGGTAATTTATTACACTGACACTTAGCAAAGTTATTATTGTAGTCTAGAAAGGGTGACAGAAGCGGGACTACTTTTTAGAAACTGACGGAAGCGAGAACTACTTTTACAAACTAGCAATACTAATACCTTGCAATAGTAAGATGTCCCTAAAAATGGAGAGCCACGCTGCCATTACGTGGACGCTGGCAAAGCAACATTTATAGGGCACATACTCTCCTGAAATTGGTAACTGGAATTTTAATTTTAAAAATATCATTAAAAGACAGTGATCGAAACTTGATATTAAAGATTATGCACTTTTCAATTTTTATCCACCATGAATGTATGCTTATAGCCGTGTATTATGTAAAACTGTTTGTCCATTTTATGTGCCATAACAGATAACTAATACTGACTTAAATGTACTGTGATGTTTACATAAATATTCTGAAATTTTAACCCTACCTTAGATTTTATGTTGGCCTTTGACATAGTGTGTGATAAGTCATAGTTTGAATTTCAGAATAATTTGTGCAATTATTTCTTTATTCTTCTTATTTTTCATTAAAATTTTTTGTGTAAAGGCATGGTCTTACTGCTGATGCAGAGGTACCTTAAGTAATAAATTTTCAAACTGCATATATATATATATATATATATATATATATATATATATATATATATATATATATATATATATATATATATATATATATATATATATATATATGCAATAAACTGACAACGAACAGTGCTAAACTAGTATCTACCTATCGGAGCACTTTCGACTCTTTAATGAGACTTTTTCAAAGGCAAATACTAAACATAGACAAGACAAACAAATAAAACAGAAAAATGTTTATGTTTGTGAAACTTTATATGATGTTTCTATTGGAATTAAACCTTTTAACTTTATTATGTTTCAACTAGTTTATTTTAGCTTCTTGCTGATACTGGAAAATATTTGTATTGACCTAGAAATTGATGAGCCATAACAACATCCGGTGTCAGGATACTGTGACTGGGTTGGACATCATGCTACAAGTTTGCGGCATGATGCCCCAGTGCTAGACTTCAATATCAACTGTCACACTGCAGACATCGTAGCGATATGACTGAAAAATTGTTAAATATCTACCTTAAAAATCCAAATCACACACACACACACACACACACACACACACACACACACACACACAAATATAGTTTTCCGAATGAATTCACAAAAAATATCAAAATAGTGTTTAGTCCAAACAATAACATGAGCAGTTTGTATTTCCAATAAATACTTTAAAAATATTCCTCTCAAATGAAATCTGAACACAACAATATCACTTCACTGGCGTCGAAAGACCAGCCAGGTTACTGGGAGAAATGAAAGGAAGAAAAACTTAGAAGTTTTATAAAGACAATTTTATGATTTAAGTGTTGCTTTTATGCTTGTTATCTAAGATGCTGTTTTTTTCTTCAAAGAACTTTATTTTCCAGAAATTTGACTATTTTGAATTCTTTAATCTTTCTGTTTGTTTCCCTGCTTCAAAACTATTTCGCTAAGTTGATATTACTCTAATTGTGAAAGCTGGCAATTGCGTCAGCAATGATAACACTTTTATTTCTAAGGACGGAGGACATTTTGTTTCAAAAATGTTAATTTACTTGTAATATTCGCTCATAATTTATTCATTGGTAAGGGTCATAGACATTTCCACTCGTGAAACAACGCTCTATATTTTTTTTAGACTAAATAACAGAATGCAAAATGTTACATTTCAGCCAAAGTTTAATTGTAAAAGGTCACAAAACTCTTTTCTAATATATTGGAAAGACAACAGCCTCTCTGTAATTTTAAATATACGAACTTACAACATATTTAGCTATAATGTGTTATTGTGTGTATATTAGTAAAATCGTATATCGAAAGTATCAAAAAGTTGAAATTAGGTGCAATTTCAAAGAAAATTGAGAATAAAAGGTTATAAATGCAGATTGTTGGCCGAAATTGAAACGGGTGAGGATACAACTTCGAACTTTATTAACTTTGTGGTAGAAGATATTTAATAAAATAATAATTAATTTCATATTCATTATATTTTATGTTGTGATAACTTATAAAAGTCATTTAACAAACATAAAGCAATACAATAAAACTTCCTCTACTGTACATACCATGCTAAGATTTAATCAAATACTGCAGACGGATCGTATAGAGAGTAAATACTTGTCTACGTACTTGGTGAACGCTTTTGATGCCTCCAGTATGTCCAAGAGAGTTGTCCAATAGAACGTGATAATGTATGTAAATATTTTCCGTACGTTTATATCTCAAGGGGTTGCACAAGGTTACGATTAATCACCTCTTCAACTTTGCATCTTGATGAAACACAAGTCGGCGTCATGGTATTGTCACAGCTCTAACACATCGAGTTTATATTGTCTTTAGTCAGAAAGACAAACATAGTCGCGTTGAGGGTGCCTTGTTCCAAAATCTCGGCGATCACTTGAGACCTATTAAGAAATTCAGTTTGGTTGCATAAATGGCAAAGCTCATGTGTGTATCCTATTACTGGAGTTCTACCTTTACATTGCATAGGAACAAGCCAACAAATCACTCATACCACATGTTCGAATGAACTAAGGCTAATGTCAAACTTTTAAGTTACTCCATTATCCATAACAAAATAATTTATCTTCTTAAATGTACCTTTTTTTCCAATTTCCAAGAAACGTGTATCATTTTGATGACTGCAGCATATCTAAATTGTAGGGATCGTGCGAACCGTATATAATTGCTTATAAGTTTTGACCAACTGCACAACAATACGGACCCAGATCTGCCGTCATAAAACGCGATGGAAGATCGAGGTACATGTTGCTTGATATACTGATTTATCGAAGTCATCTGCAAAGGCCCTGAACTGCCGACGCATTATGCGACATCAGAGATTGGTCTGTGCACATCGTCCCTCGACTCGACGTATAAGCGATTAATCACGGTGGTTTTGAGTGTTGCCAACACAGAGTCAAGGTTAAAACCGTTTCTCTTTTTCTGGTTCAACCCCCCCCCCCTCGCCCCCCCCCAAAAAAAAAATGTTTTCAGGGTAATTATAAAAATGGGCATAAAACAGACTACACTTTTTAAAAGTAGCCTTTCTTAGAGAATTCTTTACATGGCATAATTTCTTGGAGACGAAAAACATAAAATAAAAACGAAAAAATGAGCGATGGCCGTGAGTAACGAAACAAATATGTCAATTTTACAAAGAAGTAACAATATCAAATTAGTAGCTTTTATGAATTTATTAAATGCAAGATTGTTGACATTATTATTACACAAAGAAATAATCGATTATCTTTTTATCGATTTGTTTTATATACATTTTCTTCAATTAAATTCTTTGATTTGTCGAGGTCATGGTACGAATTTGTTGTTTTTGGGATGAAGAAATGCGATAGCAGCTTTGATGTTTAGGGTCCACACTTCCATACATGGCGTGCCAGAAGCATAAAGACGCGATACACCACATAAATTAGTCCTCTTTTAGTTCGAGTTGCAGACATCACGACTTGTTTATGACGAATAAGCATTCTCTGCAACAAAACATTCAATTCAAACTGATGCATATACATGGGGTATGGGGAAGTCACTAAAGTTTGCCAACGAATTTGGGATAAACGTCTGTTTCCTGTAACATTTCAGTCCACACCTTAATGCTATGGTATGTGTACGTAGAAGACAACGAAATCAACCAAATATACGCGGACTATGTTAAAATATGTACCGATAGATCAAAAACAAACAACCCACCAAGAACAGCAGCAGCAATAGTTATCCCTGAATTCAATAAACAAACGGGATCCAGATTACCTGACTATTGCTCCATTTACACCACTGAATTCTGGGCTATACTTGAATCACTACAATGGATCAAAGACAACCAAATACCTAAGTCAGTCATTATAAGCGATTCCATAATTGTTTTCAAATCGATCCAAAATCGCAATACACACTCGAGGGAACAATTCCTCGACAGAGCATGCCAATTAATCGACGATATCACCACAGCACATCAATTAGTCGAGCTCATGTGGATACCGTCGCACATTGGAATTTCTGGCAACGAAACAGCAGACAAAGTTGCACAAACCAAACTGGGAGATCAAAACTCTATCAAGCTCACCTACAGCTCTACAGAAGCACTAAGCTTAGCACAAACATATATAGACCAAAAATGGCAAGCTTTTTGGAACTCCTCCACAAAAGGTAAAAAGCACCATGAAACCAAAAAAACCGTACATAGGAACATACAGCTACCTAAGGGTACCTATTTAGAACAGAAAACCATAAACAGGATAATAACTGGAAAAAACTAAACTTGCAAGCAGTTTTGGAAGGTTTATAGGACCCAAACCAGCAACCATTAACTGCTTTAACTGCCACAGCACCGAAGATCTACACCACAAATTCAATCGTTGCCAAAAATATCAACCCGCTATGAAAATATTTATCAAAAACCAAAAAGAGATTGGATCACAACACACACACCTAGAGTTTCTTATGGACTCAAACAATCAGCATATAAAAATATAAATAAATTCATAGACTCAGCAGGACTTAGGAACAAAATATAATTATTATCCCCACAAAACCAAAAGACCCAGTAACTAGCTAAATAAATTTAGAAGCCCCCACATAAAAACCCATAACATATCATTCAATTTTATAAAAATATTAATAAATTATTCACTTACGAAGCACTTATCAAAAACTAAGGAAACCGCAAAATCGGATGTCCTGGATGTCCTTAACGAACCGAGTAATCAGCTAGGACTCCGGTCCTAGATGTCCTTAACGAACCGTGTAATCGGCTAGGACTTCGGTCTCTTGCTAAATAAAGTATAAATAACATTCAATCTCTGATTAATAAATGAATAACTTAAAGAGGCAATATGTAACAAATTTTAAATAACATAACGTAAGAAGCACACCCTAAACACATCGACTAGTAATACCATAATAACCTTGAAAATCTCTCTTCATACATGATTTCTACTAACAACCTCTATAAACAGCATAGAACACCCCCCCCCACACACACACACATTTTTAGAACATTTTGAAGAAAAAAAAAACGCAAGAAACACCAGGCAAATGCAACAAGAAACCAGCGATGTGAAGCAACCAGGACCGTTTCCGAGCTCTCCTTCCCACTAATGACAGCCAACCATTCAACTGTAAGGGACCTTTATGGACCCACAGATTGAGGCCAAACTATCAGGGTTCCTTGAACCCATAAAAACCTGGTGGAGGTGGCACCATTCCCTTCCCCAGGAACAACTAGCAGGCTGCGGTGCAAACAGAAAAAAGTGGCACATGCACAATTGTGCGCACGCCACTATAGTTAAACTCAACAACAACAACAACGTAGAAGACGTCACCGAAGGTGAATGATTAGGAAGTACGGAATTTACTTCTTGGAGATATTTTTATAGCAACTAAAATTGTTGCATTAATACATTATTATATAAGTCTTATAGCTGATATTCTTCTACTTTTCCAGATGGGGAAGACGAACCTGACGAATACTACAAAGATTTGATCAAATACTGGAAGAAACACGGAATTCCTCTCAAGAAGGATATTCTTGTTCATAAGGAGGAAGTAAAAGGTATACCAAACATACTGTCAAACTCTATTGGAGACTGCACAGGGTAACATATACAAGTGGTCTTTATGGAAAAGTAGTAAATATGTATTGAGTTTTGTAAATATATTTAAATTGTCTTTCATTAACAGATGATCCTTATGTGCATGAAGTCTCTAAAACAGGTTTGACTGCTCTGGTAACACTGGAAATATTTTTGCATTGTGACCTGTTAGCTTTCTTAGATGTGGGTAAGAAAACATATTTTATGGCACAAACCATTTCTTGACAGTTCCATTTGATATATATTATTGTATTTAAAAATAATTTGTTTATTTCAAAAACTGCTTCAACAGCGTGTGTGTGTGTGTGTGAGAGAGAGAGAGAGAGAGAGAGAGAGAGAGAGAGAGAGAGAGAGAGAGAGAGATTTGAATTTAGATTTTATGCATTTTTCAACTGTTCCGATTTCTTACAAACGTTCGGTCTACCAAAACCGTATATTATTGAAAATCTGGATAATGACGTATGAGTTATCATAACAAAGACTACTGAAGAATGAGAAATCGGAGTGGAGGACACATAAATTCCTGTAGATGACGTGCCTGTTTGCTAAATGCTGGTTCTGAAAGGCTGTAGTATAATTATAAGTACAATATGAACTTAAATCCCAGAGGTTATTTCACGTAACCCAGCAGTGCTGAAAAGAGATGGGTCTCTAAAACGACACGTCATTTGGTCCTTTGGTAGATAAATATCTCGTAAGATGCTCACAGTAAGATTGAAACGGCGCATATCAGAGTAACAGCAGCAGGGAAGTTCTACAGACCAGGTGGCACAGACCAAATTAACCCTCCCACACAAACTTTCTCCGTACAACCCTCAGATTTCAAAAATAAACCCTCCTGCGCAAATTAATCAGCGAAATTTCGACCCAGGATGCAATTTCAGACATAAAAAAAAACAACAAAATTTAGGGGGGGGGGTAGGAAAATTTATGTGTGCAATGCAAGGAAAGGACTGCAATTTTATGAATAAATTTGATCAAGACCGATTCGATACCTACTACGTGGATCATGAAGATTAATCGTGATAAATCCGTGCGGTGTTGCCTGAGCGTTACTGAAGAAATTTTTAAACTTATTTATGTCCATATCGCCGTTGCACCAAGTCTGATGAATGTTTCTCAGCGTGTGAGTATCAACACCATTAAATACCGATAAAATATTACAATTATCTCTAATAACCTTCGGAATTTGCGTATATCGCTGCGTCACGTAAATCACATCGGTGTTCTTGTGTCGGCCACGCGAGAATATCCTAGCTGGGTTAGTTTGTTTATCCAGCATCACATCATCGAAAACAACAAGATTATTAACATCGCCGTCTAAATTTTCTACTGATGGAGCTTCATTGATATCCGTTATAAATTCTATCGTGCCATCTTCAGTATTATCACTAAATTCCTTAAGTACCTGATAACATCGCTGATCATCAACAGATGGCGCAACCAAATACAGTTTGTCCCATTTTAGCCATCTCATTACCAAATTCAACAACAACTGCGTCTTTCCAGATCCTGATGGTCCAATGATTATCATTCTGATCGAATTTGGTAATGCCGCGATATGTTTCACTTGCTCGCGTTTCTTTGTGGCTGAAAAATCAATTACATTCATGTTATTAGAATATTATGGATTCATATTGTGTTAAGTGTCGCACTCGAACTGCTACGCTAAATCCAATCGAAGTCGTTACACGCAACAATAGGAATGCAATCAAGGGCGAATGCGCAGTTTGCAAGACAATCAAATTTAGATTTGTAAAAAAAAAAATAGAAGAACCGGAGGAGACATCACAACCTCCTTAACAAATCTACCTGGAGCTCCTTGGGCGAAATATCCCGGAGAGAAGCATCTGCCAGGATATAATTACTGCGGACCCGGTACGAGGCTAGATATGAGACTCAACAATAATGATCAACCAAATCCCGGCGAAGATCCAGTAAACGCCATCGATAACGCATGCTACTACCACGATCTTGCGTATCGTAGCGGGGATTTGCAACAAAGACATCTCGCTGATATTAGGTTAATTCATGCAATAGACGCAGTTCCTGATAAAAATTTTAGAGAGAAATTGGCAACTTGGTTGATAAAAGGCGCGATGAAAGGTAAATTAGTTCTCGGTGCTGGTAAATTATAATGGAGCAGATATATTATTCTCCGCGAGGTTTTTGGCGAGGAAAATCAGCAATTGCCAAACTTGCCAAGGCAGCAAAAGTAAAGCAATCTGTCGCTGAATCGTGGCTATCGAGACAAGCGGTCTGGCAAATATATCTTCCTCCGCCTAAGAAAATATCATATGCGAGTTTCTCTGTCAGCGTCCCTAATGAAGTCCATCAGGCTGATCTTATGTTTCTTCCTTACGATACCGTCGACGGAGTCACATATAAATACGTGTTGACGGTTGTTGATATCGCTAGCAGATACAAGGAAGCGGAACCGTTATCGAATAAAACAGCAACAGAGATTGCTAAGGCGTTTAGCGAAATTTATTCACGATCTCCATTAACATGGCCGAAGCTTCTCCAGGTTGATCCAGGTCGAGAATTTCTTGGCGCGGTTACTTCACTGATGAAAAAGAATAATGTTAAAATCCGTCGCGGTATTGTAGGTGTTCATCACAATCAAGCTATCGTTGAGAGATTCAATAAAACTCTTGCAGAACGATTATTCGGATATCAATACGCGAGAGAATTTATCCAAGATAAACGATCTCACGATTGGGTAACAAGATTACCTCACGTGATTAACGCACTAAATAACGAAGTAACACGAACAATATCAATGAAGCCCGCAACTGCAATTACAAAACCAAATATACCACTAAAGCGAAGTTCCACAATTCCGCCTGTGCTAGGTAGTGTTATTGTAAGATATTTATACAAGGAAGGAGAAGTTGAGGGAGGAAGAAAAAGAGCAACTGATCCAACTTGGAGTGTTACGACACATAAAATATCAGCCGTAACAAGATCATCAGGAAGACCAGCAATTTATTTCTTAGATTCACTAGCACCACAACGAGGATTTACCAAGGAAGAATTACAAATAATACCGAAGGATACTCAACTACCGCCAGCATCGTTAATGTGAAATTTAATTCTACCTAACTGAGATAATTTTCTTACTCGAGACACGGCTAGATAAACTAAATTTGACCAAGAAATTCTATCATCGACGATCCAAACCTGGCCATGTACAGTCAATCCCTGCGATGAATGTATCGTTGCTGCGTATCCGAGTTTCCATGGAGATCTTTCCGCGTTTATCGCATCATTGATAAGATTAATATCAACGAAAATAATATCGTTCAAAACTAATATCTTTTCTTCTCCGCAGGGTAAAGTAACACTGATATTTTGTTTCCTGGTATCAATGGGCCTGTAACACAACGGTACCTGCAATGCTGGAAATTTTTCACAATGAAGTTTGAATAACATTTCCTGAATAACATCGCGAACAATTTTCCTGCTAGCAACAATCAGATGATCTGGACGCCACAAATTTAGAAAAATATCCATCGGAGTCTCGTCGATTATTTTTCTCATTACATCGCATTGAAACTTATTCGGTTGTAATCGAATTATTTTCTTAAACTCGGTCAGTAAAATATCATCAGATCTATAATCAGCGTCGATTTCCTCGTAATAGTCAACGAAGTTTCTGAGCCATTCATGAGGAGATTCACCATCAATAGGATCGGGTTGACCGTGATCTCCGCACATTACCACAGCGGTGTTTTTTCCTTCCAGCCAACCCAGGAATGATTTTAACACAACTAAATTTACCGTGCAAATTTCATCAAATATTATAATCTTGTTGATATATTTGTTTCCCATACGAGCCGAATCCCACAATCCACCGCTGTATTTGAAATAACTGTGATACGTGCCAGAATTAACGCCGCGTTGTCTTATTTCTCTCGCTAATCTGTGAGTTGGAGTCAGCACGACCATATCAGAGTTTGAAAATAAATTTATCGCTCGTGTTGTTTTACCACTACCACCAGGACCGTTCATGTATACAAATTTATTTCGTGAAATCGGATCAAATGCGGATGCAGCCGTTGATACTTCATCGCATTTATCTTTATGAAATTTATCGCAATCTTCAACATCCGCATCCTCACAATAATCTAGAATATCTTCGTTTTTTATTCTCCAAGTTCCCCAAGAACCATCAGTGATTAAATTTTCTAGCCTGCACTGATATTTCTTATCTATATAAAATGAATCCGTCGCAACCCTTACCGCGATATCAGAAAATTTATTTATCATTGACAACAAATTTATACTGACGTAAGCGAGCATTGACGACCTTAAATGCGTATACTGCGCTGACTCTCCGTCAAGATAACTAATCACGGTACCTAACTTCGTTCCATCAATGATAATATTTTCTCTGCTGCAGAATATTCCACGCGACACCGTATCGGCAATAATAAAATCCATCTCGGCATCATTGATAAACAACCTAGCATGTCGGTGTTTATGATCAACTGATCCTCCTTGAGTAAATTTACCAATTATTTTTCTTCCGATATCCTTCGCATTTTCACAATCCGTTGGCAACCACACCTCGGTCTGCTTTCTATACGATATAATCGCTTCACTCACCGTCAATGATATTAACATCGACGAATCCAGCATATATCTCAACAATACCGTAGGGACCCATCTTCGCTGAGATAAATGCCGACCAAACCAAATATAACAAATTTTATGTAAATTTTCAGCAAACTCGAATGAAGTTACGTGAGCGAATCCTGTCATGACAAAATCAGGTAACGGTCCGTTAATTGCAACTCTCGTCATCTCGCTGGTGGGATGACCAAATTTAGCAAAGTAATCTGCACAATCACCATATCCGAGAAAACTTCCAGGATAGCATGCGCTCATATCAACAGAGATCATATCTTCGAAATAATACTTGGTATTCCATAATCCTCCATGGCCGTATTCGATACAACTAAGTTGAATATCATTGAGAAATTCATTCCTTGTAGGTTTCCACGAATTTCTCTCTCTGGCAGCGTGAGCAGCAACAGATGGAACAGTAAAGCAGTTCGTTAATAGCTGATCAGGATTTGTCGAATATTTCTCCGCGATATTTTTCATCGATTCGTGTAATATTTCATCTCGGTAAATATCTCCTCGCGGCAGGATAAACTGATCATATTTTTCTTCACTCGAGAATAACCAAACCGATATTGGATCAGACGCGGCTAATATTTTGATATACCTAAACATTGCATCGGAATTATCTTTTGCAGATTCCACGGGATAAAATTTAACAACGCGATCTTGCGGGAATATCATTACCGACTGTGCCCATGCATGTGAATTATGATCAACAATTTCGATTGGTGTTCCTCGAGAACTATACGGCGACGAATATAATATTTCTCCCGATAATGTTTTTACCGTGATAGGAAATTTAAGTTTCTTGCTCAACGCAGCAACATCGTCAATCGATGCACCATCAACAACCGTATTCGCCCATGAATTAATTTTATCCAATCTCAATTGAGTCAAGCCAGATCCACGACGAGCGTTTTTCATATGCTCGATAACTCGCTCAGCTACACAGTTTATTTTCGGCGATTCTTTCATCGCAGGTAGATTTTTCATGTCAGGATTATTATTCAGCCGATAAATTCCATAGACAACAGCGCTAGAAGGATACGCCCTAGCATAATAAGGACCGTCTATCCCCAATAACAATCCCGGTTTCGAATTCTTATCAAGAATGACATTTTTCTTACCGCCACGTACTGGATCTCGTTTATCGCGAATTATCCAAGTGTCGTCAGGCATTTGTGCGATAAATTTTATACCGAAGATAAATCGTTCTTCCTTGTGTTCAGATTTTATATGCTCGATTATCTTTTTTGCTCGCTCCAAATTCATCGTAGTATCAACGGAGTTAGTTTTCCATGTCGACCAAACATGAATCGCTCCATCATCGAAGAATTCTTTCTTTGCACGATCGACCTCTGGAATAATATATTCTGCCTCGTCAAGATCAAATAAATCCATTATTATATTTTAGACAAATGTTTAAATTATATAATGCAATGTAAATGGATAACAGTCGGATCAACAAAATCATGCGATAAATCCTGCAGAGGTGAATATTGTGGAGCTCATATATACGCAATTCGACAAGGCAGCAAAGGACCACAACGGTGTTTAGTTTGCCAAGTTGGCACTCGAGGAAAAACTCGATTGTGTTTGTCCTGTGGAGGAAAAAAATATCGTGAGTTACGAAGATATTATGAAAGAAGATCTTCCTCAGTGATAAAATGCGAAGAAGATTATATTAATCGATTCAAAGCAAATTTCGATTTAAACAAAGAGAATATCATATATGGAAATGAAATCAGCGATTCCCACAATGAAAATCATGAACGAGTATAGATCGCATCCAACCATCGAGGGATACGAGGCATCTACCGATGGTACAGTCAGAAATGCTAGAACGAAACATCGTGTTGGTAGTATTTGTAATTCGGGATATCTCAAATTTACAGTCCATAAAAGAATGGAAAGAACAGAATGTTATTACAATCACAGATTCATATACGAATGCTACAAGGGACCGATAGAAATTGGACTTGTTATCGACCACATTGACGGTAATAAACTTAACAACAAGTTATCTAACCTTCGAGTTGTAACTCTGAGTCAAAATTCGAGGTTTGGTAATAACCGTGGATTTCCCAAGTATTCGAGGGCTGTTAAATCAGTGAATCAAACAACAGGTGAGGAACTCGCCTTCGAGTCGATGTCCGCAGCTGCAAAATATTTCGTTATTGACTCACATTCGGTACAACGAGTTGCAGAAGGAAAATATAATGCAACGTTTTCTTATGATGCTGACTCGTGGATCGAATTTTCCTACACTCGAATAATATTTGATTCGGAAAGCGACGAAGAATAATTAAATATTACAAAATTAATATAATGAATGAGGAAACCATAAACGACATCATTGGAGCGATTGATGATCTGAAGAAAAAAATAAATCTTCCATCGGATCTAGATACAAATAAAATTCGATCTGAATTTGAAACAATTGTTCAAGGAAAACTTGAATATAAATATACGCTACCGTCAGAATATAAATTAATAAAGAAGATCCAAATCGCGATGTATCAATCACTTGCTACAGTCAGCGATGATCGCATCGAGGATTTTGTTAAATTATCGATGTTGGTAGAAAACGCTAGATTGATTTTATCAGACGCGTATGAATCACGAAAAATTACAAGTTCGCGTGTCAGGCAGTTGAAAAGACTTGTAGACGAAAGTAAAGTTAGGGAATCTTCCGATTCCTAATTCCGCAAACAAAAAAAAAACAAAAATAAAAAAAATATATTAATTTTGAAAATTTCCCTGGATTTTATTTATTTTTTTCGCCCATTTTTCTCTGGGATATAGATTTACGATTTCACTAGCAAATTGATACTTACAGTTTCTCCGCGTATATCAAGTAAATTTCCTTTCTGATCCGTAAGTTTGAAATTTATTCTCGTCAATAACCGATTATGACATCGCAGGTAAAACGGATTAACGGGCTCCTTTATTATCAAATAACCAGGAGAGGCGCTAGGTGAAAACGAATACAAAATAAATCCCTGATGGGCTTGATTTGACACTGACGCATCAACATTATAACTACCTTCAACAACATCCGCGTGAAGATAAATCGCGATAACTTCCGTTATATTAACGATACCTGGCGAGATATGCCGTCCACCCCCAGTCGGATCGTTATTGTGTTTGAGAATCAATTCCGATTGTATTTTTTTAGTCCACGCCGCATGTAATTTCGGAAATAAATCATCGATGGTATCAGTGACGGATTTTCTCATTTCATCAGCATCATAATTGGGGAATTTGAAATTTGGCAGTGTTTCCTCGGTTAATTCAAATACTCTCATGAATTTTTGTTTTTCTCCTGAGTTTTTGATCAACTCGAATTTGCTAATAGGGAGAACATAATCGGCAATTGATAAATCGTCGACCTTCGCCTGAATAAACATATCATGATAATATTCAATATCATTCGCGAGTTGATTTAAAATCTTCACGTGTTTGATAATTTCGCTACATGAACCTGATTTATTTAGGATACATTCATGAAATAATCCCCGCAATAAATTTAATTGTGATTCGTGTTCTTGAATAAACTCGTCTAGTGTTCTTCTTACCAAGATACCGTCTATGGGGGCTATTATCCTGTTAATGTGGGTAGCGTCGAAGATTTTCACATCTGGGGGGATTTTAGGAAGAGGCAGCCATGAGAGAATTCTTTCGTTAATAAAAGTGAAAGCGAACATTACTAGGTTAAATTTGTGGTTATTCATGAGATTGATGGCGCTGTGGATCAAGGGTTTGTGTTTGTTATCTCCGTACCATCCTTCGTCGGTTGTAAAATCCGATTTTTTTGGTTCCGGTAGTTCTGGAAGGGTTTCATCATACCAACCTGGAATAATAACATCCGATTTTTTTGGTTCTACCAGAGGTGCGACCTCGGGCCAACCTAATATATTTCTAATCGATGATTGGTAAATATCTACCACGTACGGTGATTTCACTTCTATCATTGATGACAACGTTGGATCATGTGAAGATATCTTTATTCCCGGAGTAGCATCGCCGGTTATATTTGATATTCTAGTGATAAACTCATTATTCAGCTGATCAATTTCATAACTACCCGTTGGTATACCAACAACGATCCAATCAGGTGTTCCATCGGGTTTATTTTTATTTGCAAAAACAAGTGAATTATTTGACATCGAATTGCCGAATGATTTCGATCTAACATTGGGCCAGCTGTTGTAGACGCGCAATTGTGTTAGTGCAATTTCATTAACACTGATTGGTGTTGAAAAATTAATACTAAATTCTGGTTTCGTTGAACTTAGCGATATTAGCGTCGTTGTCGGTGGTGTCGTGTTTGTCACGATCTGGGCTAACTCGGACATTATTAATATTCATTTGTTCAATCTCGGAGTAGATACTGATAATCGAAGAAAATTCTAGATCGGATATAATACCGTCATTAAGACTCTCAGAAAGTAGCGATGATAATTTCGAGTATGCGTCATTGATCTTAGTTAGTTTACTTTTGTACGAAGATAGTTTCTCACTTGTGCACGAAGATATTTTTTTTGCGATAATATTTAAAACACCGGCAATTGTTGTTGTTGACGAGATTATTATTGTTGCTACAATTGGCGCGATTGTTGTCACTACGGATAAAATTATTCCTGCACCAGCGACCACAGCAGATACTGCGTAAACAGCAACATCAATGGTAACTAACCTTCGTTGATATTTCTTTATTTTTATCTGATAATCGTCGAGGAGTTTTTTTAGCGAATCCTGCCATGATCGCGCCTGATTGTAGCGATAATCCGATGCGGTCATTTATTAGTTATTTATCTAGCCAATTGTAATTGGAAGATTGATAATTGGTTTTCCAATTTTATCTGGTTGAGGTCTCTCTCTACCTCGGCAACTGCGTCTTATTCAGATGGATCAAGATTAAACAATTCCGATAAATATTCGAAAATTGCAATATAATTCACCGGTCCCATGGTGGTTCTGTCTGGCGGTTCTAGCGTGAATGTTGTATCGCTATATTCGTTTAACAAAATAATAATAAATCCAGGATATAATTGAAATCTACTATTTTTTTCCGGTTGTACATTAAATTTTATATCGGAGATAACATGTAATCGGTATACGCCAGCAATTGGCGCGCTAAACATAAATGTGTTACTCTGAGGTATCCATCGATGATAAGTTACTTTAAACGTAAATGTTAGATCGCATAGAGAAATTCTGTCTAACAAAATATCCGGTATGTAAAGTTTCGACAATCTTGAGATTTCCAATGGTCTTATTTTTGCGTTGATTTCGTTGGCTTTTGTTGTCACGTCGAGAAGTTTGGTGTTGATTTTTTGAATTTCTCCATCGTACATCGATGTATCGACTTTTTCACTCATCTGTGTATATGTCAAGGTGTTTTTACTGTCAATAGTGTTAACAAGCTCAATTACTTTCTTCACATCATCGTTGATGGATCTTATTTTCTCATTTATTTGTTCTTGCATCGTTTTAACTCCCTTGGTAAATTCAGGAACAACAACATCGCTGAGTTTATTAATTTCCTCGCTGATTTTTTTGTTGAGATTGTCGATTGATGGTTTCTGACCCATCGAGGTATTTACTTTGTTAATTTCGGCAAGAATATTAGTAATTTCCTCGTTGATTTTTTTTATTTTCTCGCTGAGATCGTCGATTGATGTTTTATCGATTTTCTGACCCATCGCGGTATTTATTTTGGTAATATCGGCGAGAATTTCAGTGATATCCTCGTTGATTTTTCTTATTCTCTCGCTGAGATCGTCATGCGATGCTTGATCGGCTTTTTTCTTTGCTAGTTCGTTTGCGGCGGAGGAAGTATCGCTGGATGTTTTTATGTTCTCGTCAAATTTTTTGCTAAATTTAGCTAAGGCATCGTCAAGTTTTTTAAGGTCGTTATTTATCTTGTTAAGTCTTTTTGTCATTCTGTCCTGAAGATCGTCGTGTAATGCTTTATCGGCCTTCAGAAGCAACGTTGCTGATAACTCTTTGTCGGATTTTTCCACATCCGCGATATTGGCCTTCAGGGGTAACTTCGCTATAATATCGGCGATATCAGCAATAGATTTTAATACCATCTCCGATTGGCGAGTAAACTGACTAATGTGATCGCGGTATTCGTCTCGCTTGATTATATCAGTTATTTTGACGTTGCTGGTTTGTAATCTTCCTTCGGTATTTTGAAAAACAGCAACTTCGCCAGGATCCACCTCTGACAGCGATAAAAGATTGTTAATATCATCCCTCGTGGCAAATTTTGATGTATCGATGTCGCCCGTTCCTTTTTTTTCTTTCCTAAAAAGAGATCTACCGTAAATGTCAACCATGATATTTATCTACGGTATATTCAAATAAAATTTTGCGATAAGGATTGGATGATTTTGAAATTGCATCAAGGACATTAATTGACTCCGGGCCGCATATTGGTGGATCTGCTAATGTTTGTGTTGGAAGCGTTGAATACCAAACCGGAAGTTTTAGTTTTGACACATACTTGATAAATTCGTTTGGTGGTGCTAATCCGTATGAGTCGAAGTAAACAACTTCGCGAGGATTAATCGCGTAAGCAACCCAGTGAGTGCCAGGACCAGAATTTTTATCGAGATTTATTATTCCTGTCTCGGTGGGATTTGGTTTATCCGGCAGTTGATCTCGCATAAATACACCTCTGAAAAATTTTATTTTCTTTTTTTTTGCTTCACTGATTAAATCTAAATTTGAGGCTGGTAGGCTCGACTTAGACCGGATCCGTACGGGGGTCGTCTTAGATAAAGGCCCGATCCTTGCCTTTGATTTAACAATCCTATGAGGTGAGGAAGAAGAAATCCTCCCTTTTTTTTACGATATCTTCCTCCGACAATTTTTTTTGCTGCCATGCCACTTAGTCCTGATAGCGCGCCTAATCCTACTGCTTTTCCAATCATGGGGAGAGCTCCAGCTATCAATCCCGGAATAGCGGCCAATAGAGGGAAAATACCACCTATTTTGATCATATCTCTGATGGCGCCTATTGAGAGATTAAGGCGAATACCAGTATTTGCTGATCTGGATCTGGTAAAATGTCCATGTTGATTTTTAGTTAACGATAGTTTGTTAGGTCCACCGTGAAGCTGATTATTTTTCAAGGTTAAACTTAAACCTCGTCGCGCTGTTGTTGCCGATTGAAGTTTTTTTATCTGACCCGGGGTCAGAGTTACGCTGACGTGATCGTATGGCATATTAATAATCACTTAATCTAAATTTAGAATTTATCACATGTTTTCTACGGGCGCATCAATGACTCTCATTCTACCACTGATGCCTTCTAAAATCATTGTTCTATCGCTGAGAATAACTGCAATTGCTCTTGCATTTCCTCCTGTGTTAATTCTTGCTTTGAAATGAATATCGACAACCGACTGCTTTACCAAATCAAGATGTTCCAGGGAAAAGTAATAGATAGGATAGAAAGTATTAAAATCCAGCTGTGATATTTGCAATCCCGTATCAATATTTTGATCGCGGCCCATAAAACTTAGTAATCGATGATATGCGCGTGCAGTGGAATAATTTTCAAAATCGATGGCTATTTCTTCGGATGGCTCCTGTTGGCCATTTATTCTCAATGATACGTTTGTTGCCTCGAATTGATCGAATATCATGTGACTATGTAATTGATCGTATTTATTCATGTTTTGGAGAGCAACAAAGATGTGTCTAGGTGCGGAAGAGCCCTGCTGTGAAGCAATTCGCCAAGTAAATATTCCGTTAATATTAACATCGAGGGAGTCGGTCATCGTTGTCAACCAAGACATAATGGATTTTCCTCCTTGATTCATAAATGACAATAATTTTTCTTCTATGATCATCGATGGAACTATCGCTGGCATCCATAAGGTAATTCTTTCAAGGACAACTTTGCCGATATCAAGGGGATCTACACTTGCATCTCGCCAGATGGCTCTATCATCATTGGCATCTCGAACAAAAACTATCGTATGCTTCGCTCCGTAAATAACTTTTCTAAAATGTCTGCAAAATCCAAAAATATGAGATAATGGAATTGCACAGGAAAATTTTCGATCGTCATCTTTTAACATTTTAGTTCGTGTGGCAAATCCAAGGTTGTAATTGGGATCAATGTCAATTATCATATCTTCAACATTAGCATTGAGAACAGCGGGATTTTGGCGATCAGTTGGTTGTCTCTTGATAAATTGTTTATTACCAGGATGATCATAGTTATCCTTCGCGAACATCATGCTAGGACCGGCCGATCTGGTAAAATCATCAGAGTATCTTGCTAATCCTATGATCGTCGTTGCTATATCAACGTTATTTGTGATTGATTCGATCTCCTTTCCGTCGATCATGTAAGTGAAGCTCTTGAATAGTGCCATAATTCCATTATTAACAAACCCAACTTCAAAATCTGCTCCAAAATTGGTATCGTTTGTCCTAACAAGCCTTCCAACAAATTCGATATACGCCTCAGATGGAAGAAAATATCTTGTTGTATCGTGGACTTGTATTTCCTTTCGATTTCTTGAATCTGGCTCAACTGCATCGTACGAGAAATACTGGAAATCTCGCACTGATGTATCCCTACCTACTGGCTCGTCCATGTCAAATACTTCATTTGACACTTGTGCGAACATTTATTATTAATAATATCGTCTAAAACGAAGACCATCACCTGAAACAAAACTTGTATTTGCTAGATTTGTCCTAGCAACATTCTGCGCTAGATTTGTATTAGCAACTTCCTGCACTAGATTTGTTATAGCAGCTTCCTGTGCTAGATCATTTATTTTTTTATTTGCCGCATCATTTATGACTTTACTAACTTCGAGTGGCATTTCTCTGGTAATAGGTAATTTGACGGGTTGCTTTTTACGCACTAAACTTAATATTTTATTTTTTATGGCATTGAAGCCTTTACTGGCCAAATTACCGATACCAGAAACAGCAGTTTCACCAATCTTTCCTATTGCTTTTAATCCTAATTGTTTGATCGCGGGACCAATTTTAGGTGCTATTCGCGTGACAAGACTTCCAATGATATCACCGAATCCATTACCGTGAATATATTTGTATACTGGCAATCGAGAGTTTACTATGCGGACCTGATTAGGTCTGCGTTGATGTTTATGAACAATCATGTTATTTCAATTGTATTGATTTAATCGATGAGTTCATCGACAAACTCTTTATAAATGTGAGAATCGATGATACCACCGCGAAATAATCGCTGACAAATATCTGATGCTTCGTTGACTATCTCACGGGAGTTATTTCCGGCTCGCTTTCCTCCGATTAATACTTCAAGGCGAGATACATCGTTGACAACACTGTCGGGACAAACTGAATATCCACTTCCTGTTTTTTTTGTTTCTGGAGATTCCAATGGCGTTACGTAAAATACTTCATCTGACGGCGATGAAGATTTCTTCTCCTCTGCTGATCCTGGTGATGTCCCTGACGACGACCCTGGTGAATATGTTTCTGGTGAAATTTGGGGAGTCCCACCCGGGTGTCTTTCTAGTTTTTTACGTTTAGGGTCGTAAAGTAATTGTTTCTTAATGGGTTCCCTGTAGTTTGACGCTGTTGGTTCTGAAGGTGGGTCCATATACCAGGGGCGTTCTGTGGAAGGATACACCTTTTCACGTATTTCAGGTAATTGAATGGTATGGCGAATATCAAGGGGGGATAGTTCAGAGCTATATTGTTTGGATGGCGAAAACCCAAGTGGTTGTTCTGAAGGGGGATGAAAGAAAGGAACGGGGAAATTGGGGATTAATACATCACTCGCCAATGTAGATGATCGACGAATTTTATACTTCTCATCTATTCTTTTTTTTCTTTCGATACCAACATCCTTCATAAATTTACTAAAATTTTTATCTCCATAATCTACTGGTTTTCCCAAATGACCAAAATATATTACCGCCAGCCATTCAGCATCTTCCTTGAGTATATCAAAAAATTCTGGCCTCAAAAAGAATCTTTTATTTTCCACAGAATCATCAGCAAACATTTCAACTGCTGAATCATAGTTTCTGATTAAATGAAACAGTTCAGTCTTCAAATAGTTATCAGCGGAAAATTTAGGATCGAATTCGTGCAACATGTGCAACACTGATTTGGGTTTATCACTCTCTTTTTTCTTTTTTGGTATTCTCTCTCTTTTTAGTCTAGCTACTAATAATTCATCTGGTTGAATTATTGGTTCCTCCGGTTGAATATCTTCCTGTGGTATTACTTTTCTCCCTCGTGTTTTAGTTTTTTCTTTTTTTTCCTGTTGTTTTCTTTCTCTCTCTTGCTGTTTTCTTTCTTCTTTTTCCTGTTTTTTTCTGTCTTTCTCCTGTTGTTTTCTGTCTTTCTCCCTTTGTACAATATCTCTTTGTGTATCTCTTGCTGTTTCTAAAAACCTTCTGTAACGCGGATCCGTTGTCTTCCTTATTGATGTTGTTTGTGTGTAAATTTTATATACCATATCATACCAACTATCGCGAGTTGCATATCTTTTTTTTCCTACTGCAGTCAAATATTCAGTTCGACCACTAAAATATTCCTCCGCAAATTGGCCAACCTCATCTATGTTATACAATGTCGAGAGAGGCTGCGATATTATTTCCCATCCCTCATCGGTGAAATTTTCTCTTAAATTATCGATATTAAACTTCCCTTTTATCATTGCGATTTTTCTTCCTCCCGGTTTTCCATCTCCAGGTTTTCCTCCATCAGTAATTGCAAGTTGTTGCGCCGCTGCTGCTATTGCTAATCGCTCGGGTAATGTTCGTGATTGATCCTCAATACCTTTCAACGCGCGAAAAAGTCCACGTTTTCTGGCTTCCTCATCTTCCTTATCTTTTTCGTCACCATATATAGTTTGTTCGATTGTTTTAGTAACTGGCTTCAACCATTTTGCCGAAGTTTCTGAAATTCCATGTTGCATATCTTCGTAACCACGAATATTTCTCTTAAATAATCGTTTTGTAGGAATAAGCTTCTTTAATGCCGCTAATTGCTCTCGCGCTAATCTAGCAGAATGAGGTTCTCCAACTGTGCTAGTTTTCGGACTCATCTTATTTTCAATGATATTGTTTTATTGTGAAATAAAATTAACATCCGCAACTTTTCCTTGCATTGCACACATAAATTTTCCTACCCCCCCCCTAAATTTTGTTGTTTTTTTTATGTCTGAAATTGCATCCTGGGTCGAAATTTCGCTGATTAATTTGCGCAGGAGGGTTTATTTTTGAAATCTGAGGGTTGTACGGAGAAAGTTTGTGTGGGAGGGTTAATTTGGTCTGTGCCACCTGGTCTGTAGAACTTCCCTGCTGCTGAGTAACAATTGACACTATTTCATTCCGTACTTTCAAAACAGGATAACGTGCCTAGATACATCGGAATTTATGTCAAATTTCTCAAATTATCTACAATACTAATATTTAATTAGGGAGATAAGGTCGGTGGAACACGTATAGTGAAAATATCCATTTCTGTGCTATAATTTTTAATCTAGCAAATCTTGTAATCTTAGTAAATCCATATCAGTTTCTTCTTGTATGGCGACGCGTCTAATGTTCTGTTGTAAATAATGATCAACGCGATCTGTTTCAGAGTAGAATCGCTATAATATGTTCGCGAGAAAAAAAAAATCTGATTCTGTTCAAATATTAACTAATGAGTAACTTTTTTATGTAATGACTTGACTGAGTGAGGATTCAGATTCGCCATAAGAATTCCCATGTGTCAAGTTGAATTTCCACCCGTGATTATTGTGCTTATGACTGCAATGAATAACCCATATCAATATCATCACTGATGAAATCTTTACCAGCGTAAGGGGCGTTCTGTGTTGGAAATTGCATGGGCTTGGTTTCGAGACCCACAAACTAAGATAATGAAACAGGTTAGAAGGTTATATGTCCTTATGCAGCGAGTAACGGCACCTATCGCCTAGCTCTAATGTACAAGCGCTCTTTCATCGACTGGTCATTGACTCATCTCGAAAATCACGGAAAAGGGTCCTAGTAAAAGGCTCAAGGTGTGCAGAAAATTCACGCTAAGCTAAATGCACAAACCAGTTGGATTTCTAATTAGAAATACGATGTATATACATAAAATAAAAATTAAATAGATGCGTATAGACCAAAACAGATAGGATGCATTTATCCTTGGATCCAAGTTTTGCTTGGATGGATACATGATTATATTAAAGATACAGAATGACACAAATATGATCAAACATATCAGAGAACTATAATGCGTTTCCAAGCAGTCTGATACGCATTATACACTTGTAAAGACGGTGGACTCTAAATAAATATGTATGTACGTATTTAATTTCTACCTTGGTTATAATGCTTCAAACAGGATTAACAAAATGACATTAACTGTTCTGAGGTATTGCAGACAAAAATATTAAAAGTTTTTGGACTGATATTGTTTCCTTAGAGACGAGAGTTTAAAGCATAACGCACAACGTGACTGCGAATATCATGCGCCAGATTAGGGTCTACCCTGTTTGTCGGCAGATCAAGGTCTTCGTTACTCAGCAGTAAATGATACATAACTTCAGTTAATCATTTTTCGACAATCTTATACACAGCTGTACACAGCTGAATTATCGATACGTTTAATATTAGTTATCGAATCTAAACAGGTATATTATTCAAATAATTTTGCCTAGTCAAAGACTTTTACAGCCACAAAAAAGCACTAGTCTTCTCGGCCAAATTTAAAGCATGCTAACTACTAGGAGTTTCATGTAGTATATATACTTAATGTACTTGAGCAAAGTTGTCTTACATACATACATACATACATACATACATACATACATACATGTAAATAAATGAATGCCTAAACATAAATAAATAAATAAATAAATAAATAAATAAATAAATAAATAAATAAATAAATAAAAACATAAATAAACAAATACAAATAAACAAATAAAAATACATAAGTAATAAAAACAACTGCAAAACAGGAGAACAGACGTCAATTATTTTTTTTTCTCACTAGTTTGCATCATTAATGTTAAGATTATGAAATAAAGTTTGTATGAAGACCGATATACAATATATAAAATAGCCCATATGAAGCACCAGTAAGACGAATTACGTGGTACAAAAGACTAGGTTAAAATTATTAAATAAGTTATTTTTCATGAAAGTTATAAAGTAAAAATAACTATGTCCCGATCCATAGAATTGACGAAATGCTCATTTTTAACGAAGCTAAATGATATCCTTCATTTATCTGCATCTTCTAAGCTCTCGCTTAATAGTCAGCCCGTGAAAGATCATTAACTTCGTGAACAAGACGTTATTGTCTATTCAGTTTTGTTCTGCGCATCAATGAAAAATTTGTATAATGGGAAAACAGGTATTTAAGAAGTTTGAAAATAAGGCAGTAATTAAGCACATTTTATACATCTACTAATCTTATCACTGTTAATCTTATTAATGATCATCAAACACTAGTTATTTTTGATGATAGTTGGATTAATGCGAAGCTGGCTTATTCAACAAATACATGATATACCATTAAGTCATTTTGAGAGCAAACATCATTAAAAGAACATACCTGAAAAGTAAAATTAAATGAGATATTGAAACAAATAAGACAATTGGGGTGTGGTCTTTTTCCACCAGAAGCAAGTAACTTTAAGAAACGAAGAGGAAAGTTGTGTAAATAAAGATTTTATATAAGAAAATAAACCCCCCTCCACCTCGAAATAAAACTCACTGATGATGTAGATATTGTTATGTATATTTGATTTAATTTATATTTAATTTAATTTAATTGTTCATTTGTCAGTTTTAATTTCTTTTATTGGTTATATATTATTGTAATGTTACTTTATTTACTGGATTTGACATTTTCCAGAAATTCAGTTTGGCCTGACTATTTTTTGTAAACACTAATAATATAAACTTTGTATCTAGTGCTTACCTAGTTCCTGACCTTGATTCAGAAATCAGTGAGAGTTGAAGTAAACAACTTTATAATAAAACTTGTTTATTCTTTCTCAGAGTAAAAATTGACAAAAATTCAGGAACTATAAAAACGGAGCTGGTCAAACAAACTTTTTTAATAGCTGGTGCTTAGCCAAGAACGTTGATCAAATTATGAAAGTCTTAGACAACTTGTATTACTTGAAGAGTTCAAGAACTGTGTCCATACTGACATAATAACTTATCTTGAATAGCATTAGGTCGAAACATTTAAAAATGCTGCTCCTGCTGCTGACGAGTATTCCTTAGCTCATAAAGTTTCTTTTGTAAATAAGACTTCCCCTCAACCAGTCTTCTGGCAGAAAAGGAATTCAGCCTAATACAAGACCTTCTAAATCTCAATCTGGAAATCTTTTAAAAATCAAGCTTCTGATAAGTTTCATCTAATATACTTGCCTCTTCCTACGTGTACATATGGCCAGAAGAAAGGACACGTTACTTCTGATTTGCTACAAATTGAAAGATAGGCATTAGAATCAAGACAGATCTGTTCTAAATGCTCTTATTTCTAAGAGGTCAAGGTCATGGTCATGTATTCAAAGCAATACATTTGTTGGGTCTAATAAACCACAGTCTGATTTTATTATGGAGAATTATGGACCATTCATGTCGAAGGGTTCTATATCGCTCTTGGGTGATTTGGCCAATCCCATCCATATTAAAATTTAAGGAAGACATGAGCTTCTCAGTGTCTTTTATTGTCAGGTACTTTGCCTTGTTCTGATAAGTCTTCTTCTAATGAAAGTGTCATTATTCAGGGAGTAGAGTGTGGCTTTGTTAATGTGGCTCTCCACTGTGTAAATTTGTCTTCAGACTTAGTTTCAGGACCCGTGACAGTCGGAATAATGTATGTTTTGCCCGTTGAGGACATTCATTTATTACTAGGCAACGACCAAGCTGGAGAGCAGGTTGTGGTTAATCCACTTGTAACTGACACATCTTGTTTGGATCAAAAAGTTGATCCTATTGTAAATGAATTCCCTGATATATACCCAGCTTGTGCAGTTACTAAAGCTATACCAAAGAAAGTTCCTCATAATGAAGTTGATCAGGAAATATTCTTTAAGCTGATAAATGTATTGGTCAGGCTTTTGATGAGGTCAATTTCACTCCTAGTTATGATCAATCAGAAGGTTTTGATCACAGTGAACTTCTTTTAACTACTCATTCTCTTTATTTTAATCAGGGTGACAAACGACAATCACTTTTCATCGAACAGGTAAAAGATCCTTAGATCTAATGTTTGTTTCAAAGAGCCATTAGTGAAACTTAAGCCACTGAAGTTCCTGTCTGTTATTTCATTAAAGCTGGAATTCTTATGAGAAAATGGATACCTCCCGAGGTACCTGCCTGTGACGAGTGGTTAGTGAACTATCAAATTGCAGTTCCAAAATCTTACAGACAGGAAATACTTAGTCTGGCCCATGAAACTCCGTTGGCTAGTCATTTAGGGATTAATAAGACTTATCACAAGATCTGGGCTCACTTCTATTGGCCAAAAATCAAAAGTGATGTTTGTAAATATTGCAGATCTTGTCATACTTGTCAAATGGTAGGAACACATTATCAGAAGATAACTAAGGCTCATCTGCAACCTATTCCTGCATTTGATATACCATTTAGCAGAACTATGGTAGACTGAGTTGGATCCTTTCCTAAGACCAAGTCAGGTAATTAATACTTTTTGACGATAATGTGTGCGCCAACAAATGTTCCAGAGGTAATTCCTTTGAAGAATATTAAATTTAAAACAATAGTAAAGGCTTTGATAAAGTATTTTTTCTCTCAATTTGGGCTTCCAAAATCTGTCCAATCGGATCAAAGATCAAATTTTAGGTCTGAAACTTTTCAGCTGATTATACTAGAATTAGGTATCCAACAATTCAAATATTCTGCATATTACCCTAAGAACCAATGGGCTTTAGAATGATTTCATCCGACTTTGAAAAATATGATTTGATCAGATTGTTTTGATACGGGTAAAGATTGAGATGAAGGCATTAATTTACTATTATTAGCCGTCAGGGAATCAGTCTGTTTGAACTGGTGTTTGGATGCACTGTGCGTGGGCCATGGAAGCAGTGGAAAGAGAAACTTCTTTCTAATGAAGACACTGAAATTAATCTTCTCGATTATGTTTCCAATGTTAAGTATAAGTTGTCAAAGGCTTGTGATGTTGCAGGAGCGAATCTGCACTCTACATAGTCAAAAAAGAAATTAAGGTGTGATAAAAACTGAAAGGAAAGGAGTTTTTAGCCTGGTGATAGAGTTCTGGCTCTCTTGCCCATACCACAAAATCCTCTTCAGGCCAAGTAGTATGGTAACTACACAGACGAAAAGAAAGTAAATGATTTAAATTACATTATAAATACTCCTGGGAGGCGAAAACAAAATCAACTTTGCCACATAAACACGTTAAAGGAGTATATTAAGAGAGATAGCTACGTTAATAATGAAATTAGTTTAGTTGTGCCTGTCTCACTCAGTGAAGATTTAAGTGAAGGAATACCATCGAACCTTTTTAATTTTGGACCAAAAGATCTTCAGAATTCAAACATTATGAATGATCTGAACCAGAAACTTTCATATTTGCAACAACAAGAAAGGAATGATAGTAAACAGTTACTATTTGAATATGAGCACTTATTTCCAGATGTTCCTACCAGAACAAACAAACTTTTCCATGACGTTGAAATGGTAAATTCAAAACCTGCGAAACAACACCCGAATAGGATGAACCCTGTCAAACAGGAATACTTGAGAAAAAAAGAAATTCAGTATTTGCTGGAGAATGATTTCATTGAATCCAGTAAAGGTGACTGGAGTTCACCATGTATAATTGTTCTGAAACCAGATACAACTTTCCGTATGTGCACTGATAATAGGAAGGTGAACAGTGGGACTAAAACAGATTCATTTCCATTACCAAAAATCGATGACTGCATTGATAAAATCGGAAATGTCAAGCATGTCACCAAATTTGGCCTTCTGAAATAATTTTGGCAAATTCCACTGACGGAAAGAGCAAAGAAAATTTCGGCATTTGTGTCTCCAGATGGACGTTATCAATATAAAGTAATGCCGTTTGGGATGAAAGGTTCGCCAAGTACTTTTCAACGTCTAATGGATATGACCACTTCCGGTCTAGATAATTGTGATGCTTACATCGATGATGTCATTATCTACAACGACACCTAGAACGAACATTTAGCGACAATTCGGAAACTCTTTGACAGACTTACTGCTTACTGATGCAAGTTTGACAATTAATTTATCCAGAAGTGAGTTCTGCCCTGCTAGTGTAACATTTCTAGGGCATATCGTGGGACATGGACAAGTTAAACCTACATATGCTAAGGTCAAGGCTATATCTGAATTCCCTGTGCATGTTATTGAAGTGCAACTGATGCGAGTTTTAGGTATGGCTGGATAATGTCGGAAATTTAGTTCCACGTTTTCCATAATTACTGAACCCCTGACTAATTTATTGAGCAAGAAAAACACGTTTCTTTGGACTGAAAAATGTCAGGAGGCTTTTAATAAGTTAAAAGCCATACTTCAAAAACGCGTCAGTTTTTGCAGAGCCAATTTTTAACCAATCATTTAAAATGTCTGTTGATGCAAGTGATGTTGGGGTTGGTGCAGTGTTGGATCAAAAAGACGAAAATGGTTTTGATTATGCAGTGTGCTATTTTTCTAAGAAATTAAATAAGCACCAGAGAAATTATTCGACCATCGAGAACTAATGTTTGTCTTTGATATTGGCATCACAATATTTTGAAGTTTACATTAGTTCAGCTCCTTCTTCAGTTATTGTGTTTAGTGATCACAACCCCCTTTCTGTCATCGGCAAGATGAAAAATAAAAGTCAAAGACTACTGAGGTGGAGTTTGTTGTTATAGGAATATAATATTATCATCAGGCACATCAAAGGAAAATATAATTTAATAGCAGACGCACTTTCCCGTGCATATAATGGTATTATTTATGTATACTTTGTATAATTCATAAGAGTTCTTTTATGTTCTTTTTTAAAATCTCGTATATAATTAAGCTATGGTAAAAAGAATGCTTTGTTATATTAATCTGTCTTTTTCTTTATGGGAGAAGTGTTGCATATATTTGATTTAATTTATATTTGATGTAATTTAATTGTTTATTTTTTAGTTTTAATTTTCTTTACTCCATTACTTGCTATTATAATGTAACTTTATTCACGTGATTTGACATTTTTTAGAAATTCAGTTTGACCTGTAAACACTAATAATAGAAACTTTGTATCTAATTCTGATCTAGTTCCTGACCTTGACTCAGAAATCGGTGAGAGTTGAAGTAAACAACTTTTGCTTAAAGTTCTTTTCCAGAGTAAAATTTATTGGTTTTAGTCAAGGCCATACTGGGAATATGTGATTTTATGCATGTAAAAAGCTTCTATCTTGTTCTAGAAACATGATCATGTGACCCTCATACGGGAACCTGTTTTGCGTCATAAATTAGTTTATAACTGTTTTCTATAGATAATTTGGACGGTTGGGCTTTAAACAATTGACACTTAAAGGAGTTTTGTTGCGACCAGTTTGAGTTGAATTTTTTTTCTCTCTCACATTATTTGGATTCTAAGAGGTTATTTTTTCCCTGGAAATACTTGTGCTCTAAATTAATTCTTGAACAAGGACAGTTATTGAAATTTACAAAGAATTCAAACACTGGAATGTTATTTTCTTTGATTCAACAAATAACTGCTGACACATCATTATGACGCTGACCACACCATGCGTTTTGGATTTCATCTTCATTCGAACTCAGTTTCATTAGGACATTTTATTACTAGGACTTCTATTTTTTAATTCTTGGATTATTCTTGGATTAGTTTTGGAATTGATTCGTAAAACCGTAAGTTCTTTTTCTCATTTTACCTTGTTTTTCTATAGAAATAATTTGATTGTTAAATTTTACAAAGCTTGTTGTCTTCATTCTTTTCTTGTTGCATTCTGTAAGAGCCTAAACGTAACAATATATAACCAGCTTTATCTGTACAAATGTAAAATCGCTGATTTACATACACATTCGTTATGTTTAAACGAGACAGTTTTTCACTAAAAAAGAGCATTGTTATTATCAATCATAACTCGCCACACAAAATGAACCCTTTAATTTAATTGCACTAAATAAATATACACTTCTGGGTTTGTGGTCGGATTAGGGAAAACCTTAACCGGCAATTATGATAAGGTAAAACATTGTTTATCAAATAATAGTGAAGGATAGCAAAACATAAAGTGAATTAGGTCATATTTCGTACGCCATTGATGGAGTTATTGGTCCTCAAGTCTAATATGTTAGGGGAAAAATAAACACTTGGTACTTTAAGCCAAAAACATAAATAACAACATAGGCATATGGATAGCCTACCAGGAAAGTATGCGTACTTAAATAGTACAGCGTACAACACTACCTGCATACGTGTATACAAAACGGGCAATCAGATAGTTATACTGGAAAAAGAGGCGTTACATCATTCATTTGGACACCTACCAGCATTCACAGCAGCATATACCTACCAACATACATATACAATATTATACATGTATCAATGTAAATACATACAAAAATGCAAAATACCTACCTACTTACCTTCATACCTACCTACCTACCTACATACATACATGCATGCATGCATACATACATACATACATCATTACATACATACATACATACATACATACATACATACATACATACATACATACATACATACATATAGACACACAGACAGACAAACAGGCAGACAGACATGCAAGCTTGCATGATAATTAATACATATATCAAGGCATAATAAATGGTGCACACGATTACAATGGAACAAAACGGGCGTGATACATACGCATATATATTCGACATAAATTCATACATATATAGTTAAATATTTCTACAAATTATATGTACAATTACAACGAAATTAACTTAGAAACTTTTCAATCAATCTCCTTGTCAACATTACGGATACCGTCAATATATCTCCTTGTCAACCTTATATATACTGTCAATCTATCTCCTTATCAACCTTATAGATATTGTCAATCTATCTCCTTGTCAACCGTACAGATACTGTCAATCTATCTCCTTGTCAACCTTATATATACTGTCAATCTATCTCCTTGTCAACCGTACAGATACTGTCAATCTATCTCCTAGTCATCGTCATATATACCGTCTATAGGTTTCCTTGTCAACCTCATTTATACCGTCCATCTATCTCTTTGTGAACCTTATAGATACTGTCAATCTATCTCCTCGTCGACCTTCCAGATGCTGTCAATCTGTTTCCTTGTCAACTTTACTGAAATTGTCAATCTTTCTCCATCTGAACCTTATATATGTTGTTAAACTATCTCTTTGTCAACCTTACAGATACTGACAATCTATCTCCCTGTCAACCGTACAGATACCGTCAATCTATCACCTTGTCAACCTCATATATACTGTTAATTTCTCTCCATGCCAATCTTGTAGATACTGTCAGTCTCTCTCCTTGTCAAATCTTGTAGATACTGTCAGTCTCTCTCCTTGTCAAATCTTGTAGATGCTGTCAGTCTCTCTCCTTGTCAGATCTTATATGTGCCTGCTTGTCATACATATAATTTTCAACAATCCCTATAACAGATAATGAAAGCACGCAAGTGTTTCAAAACGTGCTGGAAAAAAAAGAATGTGACAGGCTCTAGGTTAGTTGGTTATGTTTAATGAAGGCGGATGTTAGACATAAGCCGTAAGAGATGAATTCACATTCAGTGGTATTTGGTCAGTGTTGCTTTGACACTCGTACTTCAAACGTTAGCCAAGATGTGTGTGTGTGTGTGTGTGTGATTTGGATTTTTAACGCAGCTTTAACAATTTTTCAGCCTTATCTCTACGATGTATTACAATGTGGCAGTTTATACTGATGTCTAGCACTGACTCTGACACGTAGCTCGATGTCCCACCCAGTCATATTATCCTGATACCAGGCCGAACAGTCCTATCACTAACTTCTTAATACTGAGCGCCAAGCGAGGCAGCAGTACCATTTTTGTAAGTCTTCGGTATGACTCGACCGGTCATCGATCCCACGATCTCCCGCATCCGAGGCGGATGCTCTAACCGCTAGGCCACCGGTGCGGTCTAAATAAATCGAATGAAATATTATAATAGAGTTGAACATATATTACATGTAGTACTATATGAGTGATAAAAATATTCGTTAGCGTACAAATTCATGTCTCTTTGTCCATAAATGGTTTGCATACAAACTCATGTCTCTTTGTCCATAACTGGCGAGCGTACAAATTCATGTCTCTTAAGCCATAAATGGCTTGCGCACCAATTAATGTCTCTTTGTTCATAAATGGCTTCAGATAATATGGATTAAATGTTTTATTAGATTTAAAATGGTAATAGTTTTTTATAAGATAAGAAATACTGGACAATGCCGTCCCTATGCAGATTGAAACGAAATACTTGACTATGCCGTCCGCATACAGACTGAAATGAAATACTGGACAATGCCGTCGCTATAGAGATTGAAAGGAAATACTGGACAATGCCATCGGTATATGGATTGAAACGAAATACTGGACAATGCCGTCCGTATACAGACTGAACTGAAATACTGGACAATGTCGTCCCTCTACTGATTGAAATGAAATACTGGACAATGCCGTCGGTATAGAGATTGGAATAAAATACTGGACAATGCCGTCCGTATAGAGACTGAAATGAAATACTGGGCAATGCCGTCTCTATACAGATTGAAATGAAATACTGGACAATGTCCTCGGTATACGAATCGAAACGAAATACTGAGCAATGTCGTCCGCATGCAGACTGAAATGAAATACTGGACAATGTCGTCCCTATACAGATTGAAAGAAAATAGAGGACAATGCCCTAGCTATACGGATTGAAATGAAATTCTGGACAATGCAGTCCTTATTCAGACTGAAATGAAATACTGGACAATGCCGTCCGTATACAGACTGAAATTAAATACTTGACAATGCCATCCCTGTACAGATTGAAATGAAATATTGGACAATGCCGTCGGTATCTAGATTGAAATGAAGTACTGGACAATGCCGTCTCTATACAGATTGAGATGAAATACGGACAATGTCCTCTGTGTACAGATTGAAATGAATTACGGAACAATGCCCTCTGTGTACAGATTGAAATGAAATAGAGGGTAATGCTCTCCGTATGCAGACTGAAATGAAATACGCAATAATTCACTCAATCTACATACTGAGATGAAAAACCGGACAATATACTCTGTATACAGATTGAAATGAAATATCGGACAGTATATGTATACAGACTGAAATGATATACCGGACAATTTACTCTGTATACAGATTGAAATGAATGAAATACGGGACAAATATCGACAAAAAAGCATGAAAAAATTCGGAAAACAAAATGAAATGAGAAGAAGAAAAAAAAAACACAGAAAAATGAAATGAGGAACTTGTAACCACTTATTCCACCTCATCACTTCCCTAAGTCGCCACCCTTTTCTGATGCTTCAAGCCAAGCTACTCGAGTAAAGCTTCATTTTTCCTTTCTGACAAAGTTAATAAATGAGGGCTTGAGTGCTGTATTTGTAAATTAGGTACAGTATCACCATCTTTTTCCCCTTTTGTTGTTACCCCCGCCCCCCCAAAAAATACAAAAAAAAATAACAAAAAAAATGTGAAAGTTTCAGCCTTATTGGTAAGAATAGCTTTATGGCCAAATTTTATTTGGCGATATGTTCTTGTCTTTTCATGCCACATAAGTGTGTCCATTGTTATAAGGTGAATACCTCATTAGTTTCAAACGTTATAACCCTAGGGCTAAGTTCATTGCAATTTAAAGATGGACCGAACAAGTACGTTCTCACTTGAAAGCTGTAGCTGAAGAATTTGGCTTTCATATCGGCAGATAGACTACTTACCTTTGCCAAATATTTATGATTTATTGGTGACATAGCCAAATCGTGCTATTTCAAATGGAAATGCAGAAATCAGCGAAGAAAGATCCAGGTGTTGCGTTTTCACTTTTACATAATACAATAAGAATACAACTCAAACAATTCAGTTGGTTACAAAACCCATGTCAAGCATAGGTCATTCGCTCTATTTGATATTTTTAAAAAGAATTTATGTCACAATAACATATTTTGGACTCCTTCTTTAGTAAATGTATTCATATTTTTGGAATATAAAAAATGACCTTTGAAAATGAAAGAAAAAATACTAAATAAGTTTGTTTAATAAAAGAAAATGAAATGAAGAAATAACTCGTACATACAAGTATTGCCATTTTTAAATCTTATCGAGTAACGTAACAACATTCGACTTTAATATTATAATCAACACAATTCAAGATCTGCAATTCAACGTCGCCATTCTACGTCACTAGCACGCAGAATACGTCAAGCTTGTGGAAGCGGCTATTTCTTTCAGTCGATCGAATCACATGATCGAAGTGCTTGAGAAAATCACCTCAGCTCAAGCAAGAAAACCGGATGAAGTAAACAGTTTTGAATTCAGTGTAATCTGATGCGCTGCATCCTTATATAGACAGCTTGCTTGTAGTAAAATTACGGGAAAACTGATTGGAATCGAGCTCCGCCATCTTGAAGGGAAAAATAATCATTGAAGGAAACCTTTTGCCTCAAATTTTGCTTTAAGAAATGTTTAGTGAAAACGATGTATGCAACAGAGACAACTATATTTCTCAGATGACTTTCTTAATTGAGCGTTTCTGGCTATTTCAAACACTTCGACCAGTTGATTCAATATGCTGAGACTGAAGGCTGATATATAAACGACCGAAGTGATCCAAATGCCCTTGAGGTAAAATGGTAAGATTTTAATAGACCCTAACAAATTAGGCCCAAAATATTCATCTGCAAAGAACGCAGAACCAGTTCTATACTGTTCGATCTAACTGCGATTTTTAGCGTACAGCGTAGATCAGCATCTGCCAACGGGTTATACAATCTGCGTCTAACGTAGATCAGCACCGGGCAACACCCTGTACCATCTTGGACTAGCGGAGATCAGCACCTGCCAACACCTTATGCGATCTTGGACTAGCGCAGATCAGCACCTGCAACACCTAATACAATCTTAGGCTAGCGCAGATCAGTATCTTACAAAGTACAAAGTAAAGCATTATGCGAACTGGGTCTAACAGCGCAGATCTTGGTAGATGTACGCTGTACACGGTTGTTTGCGTATTATACACAAATAAATACGGCATTCTGTAGAAGAAAATCACTATTGAAGGGTGAATAAATACCATTACAAAAACTGAATAGTGTATGCATTACAACATAGAAACGTACTTTAGTCATATCACCACACTGCCAATTTGCAAGAATTGTATCGGGCATTGGCGTACGTTCCCTCTGACCTCTACGGCACATTCCAGTACGGAGAATACGTAATTACACAGAACTTTGACTTTTATCTCAGGCTTATCACTCTTCTTTCACATTAAAATAGAGGTGTTATATTCAAGGGTAGCAAATTCTATAGCCTAAATACTGTGACGTTCCACTCACTGCTTGGAATTCATTTGAAACTTTGAGATATCCCGATGTGCATGTAATTGTACTGTCGACCTGCATGTCTTACCAATTTATAAATTCATCTACCACATTAAAAAAAAAACTCACAGAAAGCATGAAGTGAATTTACGAATATACAATTAACGGCCACTGACATAAAGTAAAGCATTAGCCAACCAATGAATTTGTTATGTATTCAATTTTGCTTATTTTGTTTACATTTGAATATTTTTAAAGACCTGATCGCATTTGTTTTTGCTAGTTTTGATTTATATTTTTCCATGCCCATGTGGTTCGTATTATAGATAAAAAGACACGAATTCAATAGCAAATAGCTATTATTATTGAACAATACATTCATTATAGAAAACAAATGTTCATATTAGTAAATTATTAAAACAATGTTTTTCTCTTTTCTAAGTTTAAAATGGAATATATATGTTATCATTTGTGCTATTATATAATGGCTTGGATGAATAAATATGTAAATATATATATGATATTAAAATGGAATCTGCGTGTTTTATTTTGATACAAGCAACGGTATGTTTTAATATATTTATCATAGTTTGCCAATTACAAACATGAATGCTAATACACTTAAGGGAACAATTCTGTATTTATGCCATAAAGATAAATATTTTTAGCATATAATCACCTAGTCAAGATTTTACTAAAAGTATTTCACCTGAAAAGTGTTACTATTATTATCATTTTCAGCCCAGGAAGCGGCAAAAAGAAAAGGTAGGCGAAAGTCCCGTGAATTGGAAGACCTCGGCCTAAATACAATGACCGGAAGGCTGAAGCCTGTGAAGAAAAATAATGTCATTCGGACGATTTCTAATCCTAGTTTAGGAAAGATAGATGAAGATGGTAGATCCACACTCACAAGGAGTGGGTCAAATAAGGTCAAGAAAAGCACAACTTCACTCCCATCGGATAGGGAACCACGAAAGGCATTGTTGCGAGGAGGATCCGTTCCTCAAGTGAAGAGTAAAAATCGAAATCCATCTTCATCACCGTCGACAGAGAAGAAAAACTTAAGTCGGTCCATATCCACGAGCTCGTGATCACCGTCTTTGAAAACTACATTTGCTGCTTTCGATGCCTTCAATTTACGATCACGGGTCTGATTGTAACTGAAGCAAATAGTAAAAAAGATGCATGTAAATATAATTAATTTGCATCTGTGGCATTCAAATCTTTCGACAGTGAAATGAGAATTTTACTTACAAAGATATTTGATTCAGTGTTGAATCAGGTAAAGATTCTGATATATTAATGGATACATGATGTTTGCATGCAAGCGTCTAGATAACTATTTCATTACAGGATACCTAATGTTTGCATGCAAGCGTCTAGATAACTATATCATTACAGGATACCTAATGTTTGCATGCAAGCGTCTAGATAAATATTTCATTACAGGATGCCTGATGTTCTTACGCAAGCGTCAACTATTCCATCACATGATATATGTGATTTAACTGCATAAGTATAGTCAAAGTCACATTCATTTATTACCGTGTTTCGTGGTGTAGTGTTTACAAAATAATCATGAACATATTTGCATAATTCTAAATGTACATATGACAAATTGTGTCTAGTAACGAGGGTTAAGGAGCAGTTTTTATTTTTGGTGCATGTTAGTTTGCAGTGCAAAGAATGTTTCTGTTTCATTTTCTTGGTGATAATTATATTATTCTTCTAAAAGAAATCCGCATTAGTATTTCACTGGTAATTTCAAACTAATCTAGTTGCCCCGCCCCCGCCCCCTCCCCCGGCCTCTCGTTACCCGGTTGGAGAAAAAAGAATCTATCCTGCACCGTGCTGTTGTCCACATCCAGTTTTCCTTGTAATAATTGTAGAACGAAGCTTTCCTAAAATCTTGAAGAATACGTCTATGTAATGCTGATATTGTGTGTGCTTTGCGTAAATATCTGCAGTTCACTTTTCGGATAGAGACACACTTCCTCCACCGGTGTCTGCTTAAGAATTATGTTTAATGATTTCTACGAAGTTTGCAGTCTAATTATGGTTTGGATGATTGCTGAAAATATGTCTAGATACTTTTGACAATGTCATCGTTTTGATTACCATAGCATATCGATAAAAAACCCAAAAGCCGTGTGACCCGGACTATGGACATCTCCATAGAACAATCGAACATCGCCGTCATCTTACTATGTTAGTAGAATGACTTTCCCATGCTCCTCGCATTATCTTTTCAAGCTAGCAATGATTATGGCCAAAACGTTTATATAAACTGTGTAAAACTACATTAGCTGAAAACTCTTTTTAATGTAATATTTCAGAATCATCTATGAAAAAAATTAAAAAGTAATAGCTCAATTAGCAAAGAATCAATTACAATTTGACCATTTGGAGTGCAACATATCAATAGGCCGATATATTTATCCTTACCGATACTATCGTTTACATTCAAAGGTTCCGTCATTTTACATAGATTTAACAACCTTCCATCATGCAAACTGAATGAAGTATTCTGTGATGGCTTTTAAAGCTCAAAGTTATGGCAAAGTACGACTCGCGTTGGGTGATTTGACTGTTAATTTTGCAATTTAAGCAATACAAACTCTGAGAATCTCATCTTGATATAGAAACCAACGGTACATAATTCACAGTAGAGTTAATGGTTCCCAGTCATGTAATAAAATTCTCTAGACAATGACTTTCTTATTCTAAATATCAAATTCAATACAATAATTACACTATTTGCCGCTAAACTAAATGAGAAACAGAATGCATGTTATGTATCAGTTTAGTGGCTTAAGATGTGAAGAAGTGACGAACGAGATGTGTTAAACTTATCACTAATATTTTAATGTTTTTCTTGGCTTCCTTCAATTCCAAGTTTTATATTCATACCACAAGTGCACTGCCATAGTGTAGTGAATATTATAATCGTTTATGCGTCATTTTGAATGAGTTTCTTTGCTTACCTTGAACTGGTGTGTGTATGATTATATAATAGGGTACATAGTGGTTGAATGTATCACGAGAATGTACAATCAGTGGTACGTTGCAGTGACCTAATAAAACTGACAAAACCCATGCTCATGTATATAAGTAAATATAGTTTTGGTCACTTAAAAATTTAATTTGTTTTCGTGAAATTACTTTTTATTTCGTCCCAGTTTTACATATTGACTGTTACATATCAAGGACTGTTCATTAAATATATTTCTCTACTTGATAGCGTTTTCTTTTCAGCGAAATGCTTCAAACAGTTTTCCAAGTTTTTCAGGAACCCTACATGTTCACCCCATCAAATGTCATTATAACCAAGGTTGAGGCTTGGGTATAATTTAGTTAGAAACAAATACGCCCTTCTGTATTAATCCCATGTCTATTGCTAAATGATTTAAAACGAATATCATAGCAAAAGAAACATTGTATTGTTTTGCTTATGATGCTATCCATCATAGTGAGATAAATCTGAATAGTTCTCTCTCTCTCTCTCTCTCTCTCTCTCTCTCTCTCTCTCATATCCAATCTTATAAATTTTAACAACACTATTTCAATTAAACGAGATGGGGGTGTAGTGATGTCTTTTCTTTCTTATGTCTGTTTAATTTGAGCATGTGTTTTTCTATCCGACGAACAGAACTTACCTATAAAGTGGCACGGTAAAGCCACTTTCTGATGATGTTATGTTAAACATGCATACATACATACAATACATACATACATACATACATACATACATACGGACCGACGTTCCGGCAGACGGTCGGACGAACATAAATACATATGTGCACACTTTCAGGCTGAAATACAGCAATACTGCAGTCCAAGCGGTAAAGTCCTAGCCACTGCGAGGAAAGATGTTTAATTTTCAAGAAACAAAATATGTAGTAGTAATTGTGGTAGTAGTAGTAGTAGTAGTAGTAGTAGTAGTTGGATGTGGGGTTAGTACGAGGAAGACGAGGATGACGCGGACTAGAATTGTTATTTCTGTTAGGAAAGTTGTTACTTTTACTGCTACTTCTCTTTAAAACTGAGCTCAGCTTATCTTATAGGTCTTTTTACAGCTGACACGACATCCCTTGTCTTCGTATTGTAATCCGATTTCAACATAAAGACAGGGAAGTAACTCCAAATAAGTTAAAACTACAAGGGAGACAATTGCAGAGTAAGGTTCAGAACGATTACAATAAATCAGGACTGCAAAAATATGGTATCACGGTACCAATTGTTTTTCCAATTTTTTGTGACATGCATGCTAAGGTAGGAATGAGAGTATATTTATTTCACAAAAACAGTAGCACTGAGGTTTATGGAAAAACAATTGGTACCGTGATACCACATACGGCCGACATACGGCCCTTGTGCCACATCCTTATTAAATGCACGCGTATTTATGTTTTAATTATACACACACAACTTAGATCCAATCAAAGTCTGTTCTGTAATCGTTCGTGCTATCCACCACTGCATTAGATGTGGAAAAGTCTGTCAACATCACGTTTGCTGACACTCTGGACTATGATCAAAATAAAAAATAAGATTTATATACGATCCGTTCTTCAATTTAGATGAAACACACTTTTCTACTCGATATACAACGTATGTGTAGGGATTTGCTTAAAACCTCCAAACAAATTCGATTGAAATGTCCCAGTAATGCTCAGCTAATCTCCCGATATCGTAAAGAGTTATATGTTATGTTCAGGCGCGATACATTGATTTTGTAAATGAGAAACCAACCAGTAGTAACTGACCATGCATGAGTTTCCAAAACAGCTAAATATCTTCTACGGCATACTGATACATTAAATACAATTTATTACAAAAAGAAATAAAAATGGATGCAGTAATTATTTTCTTGATTTATTTCCTGCCTGATAAACAGGTTATGTTGAGAGAGATGTCGTTTTAAAATAAACTTAAAATATAATGAACATACCTTGTGTTAGAAAAGAGGGTGGTACAAGTATGATTTTCATTTAAAGTCTACAGAAAGACGTGTCTTTTCCACTAACATAACATCTTAAACGTACCCTAACAACATCCAAAAACAACAATCTCGTGTCTCCAGTTGTGTGTACGTGTGTGTGTGTGTGTGTGTCTGTGAGAGAGAGAGAGAGAGATTCCTACAAAATGGAAAACAACCGTAAAATCTTTCTGCCCTTGAGATTTGCTTAGCTGAATTATTTCCCTTCCTTACACCGCAATGACGAGTTGGATGCTTTGGGTAAACTTCCTTTTTCAACGCCTATATACTTTTAGTTAAATAGCTTTCCCAATCAAATTGTATAACATATTGACTCGAAGACATCTTAATCTTCACTTATGGATCATTTCTATATGAAAAATATTCTCAACGTTCACACACACAAACGCAATCCTATTTTTTTATTTGTAGGAGGGCAAGCAATAAGGTAGAAATGAACTTGTGGTAATGTTGCAGTCTTTAAGTAGACACTTGCTTGTTGGAGATTGTTACCCTTTAAAAAATTCATCCTATTTTTTACCTAATATTTATAACTTGTTGGTTAGGCAGGGTACAATGTTATGTAGCTTTCTTTACCTTTGACATAATCCTTGGATCTACATACGAAAACGCTGAAGTATACATCAGTAGGGGTAAGAAGTGAGAAAAAGAAAAGAAAACATTTTAATTCTCACGCAAAAATATCACGAATCTTTCATGAGGATAGACTGACTTTTCTGTCTAGAAACGACAAAATCGTGCATGAGTAAAGTAAAGAAAAGATGAATGAACCTTAAAAAAACACACAATACCATGACTTAAGCTGATTGGTTTGGTCACATTCTTCTGGATCAACGACTGTTGATGCGCAATAAAATTTTTGCATGCTTGTACCTGTAACATTGTTACGTAAATACATGCAAAGGTATGGTGCTGATCAACACAGTGTATGAAAGAAAGACCTACTTTATTTAAACATATTGACAAGGTTGCTTTGTACCTCTGCCGTCGTTGTTTCCTTGCTTTGACTGGCTGGTTTCGATTTCATAAAAATTCAAGGCTAGACGATTTCCGTGGGTTCCCCTACGACACTAGGTGTACATATGAAACGTCAGCAATGTATGTATGTATGTATGTATGTATGTATGTATGTATGTATGTACGCACGTACTCACGTAGGTACTAATGTATGTATAGGACGCTTTTCAAGTCTATGGATCCCATGGACTTGATGAGCTCAAGAAATTCTATAACCAAGCGAAATTCAATTCAACGGGCAATAACCTGCTAAGAAAACAACAAATCGGACGGGAAATGAATATTACAAGAAACATTGGAAGGATAATGTGGCTAATTTTCAAAAGACCGAATACCCTTTGTTTGCTGTTGACAGGGAAATAAATGCAAACAGTTAGTACGTTGGATATGAATGGTAGTTTGAAGAACAATGTAAAGTAAAACCTGACCTTGTTCCACTTCTTGTAACATTCTCTCAAAGACTAACAAGCATACATGAAATATTAGAGGCACGTCAAAACTGTCCATCAGTCATGCGACAAGAACAAATTTGCCAAAATCCACCATTGGGCATATTTCAAGCAAGATAACAGCCCGAGGGACATTTGGCCCAAAAGAAACACAATCTAAGATTTCACCCTAAAAAAGAAAATCTATGTATAGCCTGTGGGAAGGATTGTGCGGTATTTAAATATTTGATGTAACTATTTTACGAGACAAGCAAGCGAGAAAGCAAAACTTGAGGCCAGCTAGATTGTAATTCAGTAAAACCAATTTAGAAGATTTACTGCAACAATGAAGACAACTTTGGTTCTTTGAACATTCTAGCTTTTGAAGCTGATCGCCCTTTACCACGGCATTCCATTCTTTATGTCATTTTTGAGAGATAACTATGGAATGTATGGTAAAAATCGTATCGATTGGTAACATAGTCATTCAGTATCTAAAAGCCAAACGCTCTTTCTCAATCGGGATTTAATTCTCAATGTAAGCTGTATTGAGGCAATTAGCGAATGTGATATGTAGGACATGCTTATATAATGATGTCTGAGAGCTAAAGTGACCTTGCGTTATTATTGATTACATTCAGAATCCATTACTGAAGACAATTTGGCCAACAAGTACGGGAACTTAGAAAGACATCGTTGACATGAAAATAACACACAGAGAGGAAAGCTCGTAACCCTGGATCCCACATTATATATTTGGAAAAACGATTATATAAAAGAAATGTATATATCACGGCACCAGTATAATCGAGTGGGCTAAAGTCATAATTCGCTTGAAGCTGGAATCGACAGTATCTAAAGTAGCATCAGTAATCGCTTAGTTCTAATGCACCAGCGGCCGAATCCACTCGGCTTTGTAATCGTCCTACAAACAATGATTGAACAAAATTGAGGTGTACAAAATCTCACTCGGTAGGCAAGTGGAAAAAATATTCAGATACATGTAGTACCCCCACTGTATTTCAATTTGAAAACGAATTTATATTCATGAAATTATAATTAAAAACTGGTACCGTTATACCAAACACAATGAAAAACGTTGACTCGTGTTTCCCACATTTGCTATGGTTTGTTACCTGATCATATGAAAGAAATGTATATGCAAAGTTACCAGCTTAATCTGTTCCTTTATACTGTTGTAACTTTGACTGATTGAAACCTATTCTGACTGGTCATCACCTATTTTGACTTACTAACACATATTCTGACTGACCACTACTAATCTGGCTGATCAACACATTTTCTTACTGGCCGTCACATATTCTAACTGACCAACACCTATCTTGACTGAACATACGCTGACTGACAAACAGAACTGACCCGCTATTGACTAATCTACATCTTTTCTGGCAGACTGACCTATACCTATTCAGACTGACTAACCTATTTTGACTGATCAACACCAATTCTGACAGGGCAGCTCCTATCCCAGCAGACCAATACCTGTTATAACTGTCTAACAGAACTGAACACCACAATGTGGTCTTAAATTAAGCAGTAGAAAAAGCGAAAACCAACAAGTTTAGTTTAATTTTTAAAAAAATTAATTCTAGAAAATAGAAAGTGAAAATGTATAAAGGACTTCGGTATTGTGAATTGACTACCAAATAGTCCTAAACGTTCTCTCACAAGTCCAAAAGCAGTGATCCGAATGAATTCCATCAGTGTTCCGAATGAATTATAGTATGGAATATGATGACGTGCTAGTTACCTTGAATAGTGTTTTGATGTGTTAACCTTCTTAAAGTATCACAATGATATAATCCAGAATGTCTTGAAATGAATTCACAATAATCCTAAGATAGGGATTTTGTGCTAAAGTCAATTAGCACTTTGTAGATCCAGTGAATAAATAAGACAAAAGAGTCCTCTCAAATTAAATCTAAATAACTGAAGTTAAATATGGGAATCAATAATTATAATGTAAACGACCTTAATATAAAGATATAAGACGAATTAAGAGGACGATGAATGAGTGACAAAATAAATTTCCAGAACATTCTGAATTGCAAAAAGGATCAGGTCCTTCATTTAAACTTTTGAGAATCAATCTGACAAAGATCAGGTAGATCATGAATGTCCGAGAAGAAAACCAATGTCCTGAACTGTCGATTCTATAGGGCAGAAATGTCCGCTGTTAATGCCTTGGTCAGCTGTGAAATCAAAAGTCCCACAAACGATACCTCCTCGTTGGTTTCCGGAGTCTTCGTCGAACTAAAATGAATTTGTCTTTTCTTCAATTCCACTTGAAATTGTTAATTGAGAATTTCAGTGCCTTTGTCATTTTGCGTTCGCAGACGATGTAGATGACATTTTTTCAGGACAATTTCCAGAGCTAGCACTAACTAGGAACACGTTTGGTATGGCGGAGTTAAATCCCAAGCGTTGTTTTAAAAGACATCAACCGCACAAAACAAATACTTGTAACCTTGTAGATTCACCAGATCTGCTATCCATTGATGATTCATCATGCTACCCGGGACCCCGTGTGGCCGAGTGGTCTAAAGCGCTCAACGTTCCGGATCACTGCCATCTCACCTCTGTTTGCGTGGGTTCGAGTCCAAGGCTCGACTAGCGTGGGTACGTGGGAAAGCCTGCCAGTAGCTTCTCGGGGGTTGGTGGTTCTTCCCTGGGTTTACCAGGGTTCTTCCTCCACCAGTTATACTGGCCGCCATGTACAGCCTATCTTGTGCTGAAAAATGGCGTTAAACCCTAGAACAACAACAACAACAACAACAACATCATGCTACCCTCTCCCGAGGTCATGGAGAGTTGCGTCGAATGAGTCTGTGTATCTTGTACGTCATTAGTTCTTGCTGTCAGTCGTCCCTTGACACTTTTGAAGCTGGATTTAACAGCACTGTACAATTTTTGAATTCCTTGGTGGTCAGAAGAGTATGCGGGACAATAGTAAATGCTAGCCAGGAGTGCGCCCATTTTAATAAGTCAACCAATTTTGGATGTATGTCTCCTGAGTTGCTGTATCCCAAACACTTATAAAAATGGTACTAGCAGCTACTTCGCTTGGCATTCAGCATTGAGAGGTTAGTGTTGTAACTCGTCGCCTGGAGTCAGGATAATATAATTAGGTGGGACATCATGTTACATTTATGCGGCATGATTCCCCAGCGCTAGACATCGCTATGGACAGTCACACTGCAAATATGTCATGACCGCGGTCTACTATAGATTGACTTGACTATGGCTGTCTCTGTCACTATATATGGATGACACACATAATATGGCTATATTATTCTGTGTTATCTGAGATTGCAAGAATGAACATTTGTTTGTAAATGTGTTTGTACGTGCATGGGTTATTATCTTACCATAAGATTATCTCCCTTTTACTGGTTTAAATGATACAATACACGTTTCTTTGTTAGCTTATGTACCTTTACTTGCTAATTTTAAGAAAAAGAACTATTACTCCCTAGTCAATACAATAGCACAAGACACCATATAATGAAATTAGAACTTGTGATTTTCTATTATAACAACTTCTCTCTCTATTTCTGTCTCTCTGGGGGCCCCGAGTGGCCGAGTGGTCTAAAGCGCTCTTCGTTACAGATCACTGCCATCTCACCTCTGTCTGCGGCGGTTCGAGTCTAAGATTCAGCCAATGTGGGCATGTGAGAAAGCTTGCCAGTAGCTTCTCGTGGGTCGGTGGTTCTTTCCGGGATTTTCCGGGTTCTTCCTCCACCATTAATACTGGCCGCCATGTATAGCCTATCGTGCTGAAAAATGGCGTTAAACCCAACAACAACAACAACAACTGTCTCTCTGTCTTTATCTCTGTATTTTGGAACAAATGACCTCTATGGATTTTGCCGCAAAGTGCAGTGTTCTTCAGTCAGAATAGGCGATGGTTAGTTAGTCCAAATAGGTGCTGGTCAGTCATATGTTTGTGTCAGTATCGCTTAGCCAAATTAGGTAGTGTTAAGTCAGAATAGGTGTTGGTATGTCCGAATTGGTAATGGTTCTGAGAAAATAGGTGTGGTTCAATCAAGTAGATATTGCTTAATCAAAACTGGAGCTCGTCTGTAATAGCGTATGAGTGGGTCTGTATAAGAATACGTGCTAGTCCTTATTACCATTATTCTTTCTTCACTCCACACGTACACATGCCAGTGTGTGTGTGTGTGTGTGTGTGTGGAGGGGGGGTGTTGATCCCGAAAGGTGATATTGGTCAGCAAGATTGTATGCTAAATATCAGCACCCATCCCCTCTATAGCCTACCGTTTGTTTGAAAGTGTGGTTACTGGATTGTAAGAGTGTCTGATGTGTGGTAATGTTATTAGTGTTTGATTACAAATGTAGTCTTTGGGGGCCCCGAGTGGCTGAGTGGTCTAAAGCGCTCTTCGTTACAGATCACTGCCATCTCACCTCTGTCTGCGGCGGTTCGAGTCTAAGATTCAGTCAATGTGGGCATGTGAGAAAGCTTGCCAGTAGCTTCTCGTGGGTCGGTGGTTCTTTCCGGGATTTTCCGGGTTCTTCCTCCACCATTAATACTGGCCGCCATGTATAGCCTATCGTGCTGAAAAATGGCGTTAAACCCAACAACAACAAATGTAGTCTTCATTTTTCTAGTCATAGTCATCCATTCATGATAAATTCCTATATAGTCTGTTAAATTTTTACAAACGCTATAGTGACCCATAAGGTCCCTTGGAACCCAATGTTGTCATCGGTAATGTTTATTTCCCATTTTTCACTAAAATTAATTCTCTTCTTCTGTCACTTCCCATCCCACTGTATTCGTGATGTTATTTTACGTTTTCCAACATTCCTATTTCATCCAGAGAGGAATACCCACCCCAATCTGAACACCTCAGCAATTAACTACTCAAAAGGGTTGGCAAAATGACGATCTTAGATGATTTATATAAATTATAGAGCAAACATGAAACATTCAATGAGATTTTCGCTTTTACAGATTGTTTAAAAAAGCCGAAATAACGATTTTAGTCTTTCTGAAAGTGAAGAATAAAATTTCTGAAAAGGAGAATATTAGTCAGCGCTAATGCAGTGGAGGACAGTATGTTAGTTACTGGTGTATACCGTCAGTTGGTATTCAGCTAATATACAGAAATGTTTACATATTCAGTACTAGTAATGTAGTAGACTGGACATAGCTCTGCACTATTACGTTTTGTAAATGTAGCTGCATTTTTTTTTTCCTTTCTTACTTTCATCCTGTCTTTTATCTGTATTTAATAGATTGCTTATCAACCTACTATAAACAAAACCATAAAGAGGGACGGAGGTAAGCGCGTACGCATAAAAGCGCCATCTCTTTGGAGGTCCAATAATTAAGCAACTTGCCAGTTTTAACCTTCAAAAATGGATACGAGTATTAAAAACATTTTTCTTTGAACAAAGACATAAATAACATGTTTACAATCATTAGCTGTCAAACTTATCGATCAACTGTTTCTGACGTCAAGAAATCATTCATAGCAAACGAAGGTGCGTTAATGCGTTATATGCAAACAAAAATGCGTAAACCATCTGTTAAGTTACATGACATATCAGAGAAAAGAAGTGAGCTACACAATGACGGTGTCTCTTTACTTTTGAACGAAAACTCACGTTCTCTATTCCATTGTCGCTGCTCTGTTTGTTAGAACTTATTTAAATCTTAAGTGTTAGGAGCACGCGACATACACTGATTTAAAAAAAAAGCTATTCCTTCTATCGTGAAAAAAAGTCTCTGTGAGGAATGGCCTTGCACGAATAGAGGCAACAAATAATTAGTACCCTCTATAATGCTCGACAAACTGAGAAGAGTTTGTAACTCAAGATTCCGTTGCACTATGCTTAAACACCTGAGTGTTGTCTTTAACCGCTGTAACTAATTAGTTTACAGAACGGAAAGAATCCAGATCTTCCGGCGCATTAAGATTTGAGTACACTGCGCTGGCATATCAGAGTATAATATGCCTGCAGATATGATGATCTGGGTATAATACTCTGACAGATCTAGCTATAACCAGACAACAGACCTGCGTATAAGTCTATAATGTTGTTTGTATGTGGTATGATACGGAACATTTGGTGCCATTTAAAGGTAGATGTTTGAAAAAAGTATAAATAAATTGCATATATATTTCAGGAAGGTACAATAAGATAAAATTTTAAACGTAGAATGCAATTAAGATGTTTCACATTAGTCAAAATTTGTACAGGCGCAAAGTCCAAGATTTTCTTGGATGGTTCTTACTGATACATCATCTTCAAGCAGTTAACATCAAAATGCTTCTGCCTCGCAGGATGGAGGGACCGCTCCGGTGGCCTAGTGGGTAGAGCATCCGCCTCGGATGCCCAGCTGAGTCATACCAAAGACTTCCAAAAATGGCACTAACATGTGCTCGCTAGGCGCTCAGCATTAAGAGGTTAGTGTTAGGACTGGTCGGCCTGGTGTCAGGACAATGTGACTGGGTTTGACATCATGCTATATGTCTACGGCATGATGCCCCAGTGCTAGACATCACTATAATGTGCCATACTGCAGAAATCGTAGTGGTATGACTGAAAAATTGTTAAAGCTACGTTAACAATCCTAATCACACACACACACACACACACACACACACACACACACACACACACGCACGATTCGCATGATGGAAATCGACACATTCGACAAGAATGTGTTTCACTGTAAGCGGACACTAGCAAGGTAAACAATCCGGTCGAGGTTCACCCTTCAAGTAGGTGTCCTCGACACAATTCGACCGTATCTCTCCGATTTGTCCAATACGAATTAAGCCATCCTCCAACAGTGGATTAGATTTTCTTAAGTTTTTTTTTGTGTTCTTGCCAAGTATGACGAGCATGTTGATTTATATTACATCTGAAATCAGCATATGGAGTCTTTCTTTCAACCGTACAGACTACTTTTCTCACCTTATAGGAGAACATTCAGTTTTTGCAATATATTGGATATTAGCGTTTTGCAATGCTTTCAATGTGGAAAGGAAATCCTAGGAGATTAGTAAAATTATTTTCTTAGAGGATTTAACGCTTTTTGAATCTTCGCAAATGTCTTTAATTTCTGCAGTAAAATTGAAGCTTTATCGAGTAAGCGGCTCGAGATAATGCCATGTGGTGTTGCCATGGCAGCTCCAATGCTGTCGCCACCTTTTAAACCATCTGTATATAGGAATAGGTGGGTATAATAACAGGCTCTCTTTCATTCAGTTTATTCGGGTAAATAAGAGGATTTTCTGCGGACAATTTGATTTTGCAAAGTAAAATATTTTGAGAGTTTTTGATTACCACGTTGATGATTTGGGAATACAGCAATGTTCAATTTGATGACATTGATCTTGTAATTTTTAAGTTAGGGCGAACTCGCGTGCAAAACAAAGTGGTAAAAAAGCTTGATTTCTGAACGTATGTTTTAGGGTTATCTGGGTATAAACACTGCATCATATGCGGGATTATATAATAATAATAATAATAATAATAATAATAATGAGGACTTTGTATAGCGCATAATCTTTAGAAGCTCTAAGGGCTTTACAAAATTAGACAACACCTATAGGATTAAAAAAAAACCATATATAATGATATGATTACCAAAAAAAAAAAAAACATGAAGTGAGAAAACATAAAAAACATGCTGAGAATATTTAAGGTAGGAAACATTATTAGGTCTTTAAGTTTGTTCTAGCAGTCGAAATAAGTGAGTTTTGTGAGCACTCTTGAGTGGGATCACTGTGTCTTTGTGTCTAAGTTCAGTGGGCAATTCATTCCACGTTGTTGGGCCCTGGTATGCAAAATAACGCTGTCCATATGACTTTGTTTTAATAGTGGAAATAATGAGTATACGATTGTCAGAAGAGGAGCGTAAGTATCTTGCTGGTGTGTACACATGGGTGAGGTCGGATAGATATCTTGGACTAGAGTCCGTCAGTGAAACGTAGCACAGAGAACAAATTTTGTGTTTTATTCTGGATCGAATGGATAGCCATTGTAGGGTACATAGCAATGGGGAGGTGTGCTCTGATCATGGTACTCTAAGTATGATCCGAGCAGCTGGGTATAACGAGAGAGATCTGGGTAAAATGGACCGGCAGATCTGTGTATATTGTCACAGCAGATCGTTAATGGAAGAAAAATGGATTTTCATGTTAAATGTTTTGCATGTCGTTCCATTTCTGTCTCTGTCAGTTGTTCATTTCAGTTGTTCATGCAAGTAGATATTTTTACGCACCAAGTTGTTCATGCTCTGCAATTAAATTTTTACGTACCGACCTGTTAATGCCATGCAAGTAATTTTTTTTACGTACCAACTTGTTAATGCCATGCAAGTAGATTATTTACGCGCAAAGCTGCAGCATATCATGTGCCTTCATTATCCTGTTAATTATCTCTTTTATTTATTTATATTGTATGTGTGCTTAAGTCATATCTTTTAAATTTTGTAAGACATCTATAGTATACTGTATATTTGGAAAATTCTTTTGAAATTATAGGACTAGATATATTTACAGGAAGTGTGTATCTATTCGCTCGGTGTAACGAATATATTTATTTATCCCTCATTTCTACGCGTGAATATGTATGTATGTATGTATGTAATGTTGTATGCATGTATGTATGTATGTATGTATGTATGTATGTATGTATGTATGTATGTATGTATGTATGTATGTATGTATTGTATATTTGATTTAATTATATCTGATTTAATATATATTTCAATTTAATTCCTTGTCAGAGTTTTAAATATGAATATGATTACCTCTGGTCTAGACAATTTTGACCATTAATTTATATATAAGTGAGTTCTGCCGTACATGTGTAACTCTTCTAGAACACATCGTGGACATGGACAAGTTAAACCCAGAGATGCTAAGGTCAAGGCTATCTCTGAATTTCCCGTGCCTGTTAATAAAAAGTAACTGATGTGATTTTTGGGTATGGCCCGATACTACAGAAAATTTTGTTCCAAAGGTTCTATAATTGCCGAACCCCTCATAAATTTATTGAGTTAGAAAAACAAGTTCCTTTGGACTGAAAAATGTCAGAAGGCTTTTGACAAGATGAAAACCATTCATATGCCGGTTCCTACAGGTCCGAATTTCAGCCATTCATTTAAACTGTCTGTTGATGCAAGTGATGTTGGGGTTGGAGCAGTTTTGATTCAAGAAGATGAAAATGGTATTGATCATCCAGTGTGCTATTATTCTAAGAAAATAAATAAACACTAAAGAAATTATTCAACCATCGAAAAGGAATGTTTGGCTTTGATATTGGCATTACAACATTTTGAAGTTTACCAAAGTACAGCTCCTTCTTCGATTATTGTGTTTAGTGACCACGACCCTCTTATTTTCATCGGCAAGACGAAAAATAAAAACGAAAGACAGCTAAAGTGGATTTTGTTGTTACAGGAATATAATCTTGACATCAGACACACCAAGAGCAAAGATAATTTAATAGCAGACGCACTTTCCCGTGTATAACAATATTTTATTTCGTGTATATTGTGTAATTTAAATGCGTTATTTTTAACCCCATGTATAATTAGGCTGTGGTAAAAGAAAGCTTTATGTATAAATCTTTCTTTTTCTTTATGGGGGAAGTATTATGTATATTTGATTTAATTATATCTGATTTAATATATATTTATTTCAATTTAATTGGTTGTAAGTTTTTTAAAAAAATTATATTTTCATTATATGATATTGTAATGTAAATTTGTTCACTATAGATTATACTTTTCTTAGAAAATAGTTTGACCTGGACTGTTAGTTTATAAATACCAGGTGTTGATCTAAATCCTGGCCTTTTTTCAAAATTTGTAGCATCCACGTAAACAAGTTCTATTTTATTTTAAAATGATTGGTTGTTGTCCAGGTCAGGATGGGACTTCGGGTTTAAGATGTAAACAATGTTGTTTTTATTTTTTTTATTTCTTAGAGTAAAATGATTGGTTTTAGTCAGGGCCCCAATGTGTTAACATGATCTTTAAAAAGCGCCTAGTTTCTATAAGCTTCGAGAAGATGATCACGTGACCCCTTTTTTACTTTTTAGGATACGATATAACCTCTGTTTTGGAGAGTTATTCTCAGTAGAAGCTGGGCTGTTAAACTGGAAGTTGTATGTTGTGGTGTTTGGAGTTATTTCAAATTACTTGGATTCAAAAGGATTAATTCTGTTATTTTTCTAGAAAATACATGTGCTCATGTGAGATTCGTAATCAATGACAGTTCTTATAAGAAATGTATTTGAATTTCCAAAACTATAGTGATAAGTCTTGTTTCTACAAAGAGCTGTAGACTTCAACACTACATATTTCAGCATACGTCATCGTCTTCCATCTTGGATTCTTTGTCGGGATTCGAACTTGAAATCAGTAGGACATTTTGTTATTAGGACTACTACAATTTTATTCGTAGATTATTCTTGAATTTTTTTTATTTGATTCTATAAAACCGCAAGCTCATATTTTTTCATTTTTACAGAACTTTTTCCAGGGATATAAATTATTGTATTTTTTCAAAGCTTGTTGTTTTCACTCTTTCTTGTGTTACTGTTTATTCAAGCCTAAACACGTGACATAAGAGCATGTATGTATGTATGTATGTATGTATGTATATGTATGTATGTATGTATGTATGTATGTATGTATGTATGTATGTATGTATGTGTGTGTGTGTGTGTATGTATGTATGTATGTATGTATGTATGTATGTATGTATGTATGTATGTATGTATGTATGTATGTATGTATTAACGCTTTTCAACGAGGGTAGGGTGCAAATGAGTTGATCATATTCAGGCTGGAACCGATTAGCTTTTCTATCCGTCCTCTCTCTCTCTCTCTCTCTCTTCCGCCTGCCAAATCTAATGTAAGGCTTCCTCAGTCTGCTTGCCAGACTTTTTTACTAAGTTCCAACGCCAATATATGTTATACCCGATTAGTCCCAAGGCACACTAAAAGGTCTATGCTTGCAGCCCAATGCATCCTATTTCTACCAGCCGATCCCAGCACCCCCCCCCCCCATTTTGCTGGGACTAACGGATGTGTGACTGATACTCGCCAATCAGAAACTACTATATTTAGACTAAATTTTCATTTGAAAAGTTTATATGTTCGAGGTTTATTCTTCTTGAACCTTGATATTCGAAGAGGGATACGCTAATTTTAAACATACACATTTAAGGACTAAATATTACGCAAATAGTACATTAACCTTTTGTCTTAAGTTTCGAACAATATAATAATAAGAACTTTAACCATCATAGCGTTTGAAAATATTTAGGTAGAATGCTCTACAAGACTTGAGGCAACTGAATATTTCTCCTACTGGAAACAGAGCTGAATAATGGATGTTAAAATCATAGATTGTATGATAGTCTTTACAAAGATGGGTGTTATCCAACATTCATCAGAGTGTTATGCATATTCGTATTACTTATTGTTTTTTCTTCTTGATGATTATATATTATACGTATCTGTGTTCTGTACTTGACCTTTTCCAAAATCAAGTCAATGATATACCTGATCAGTGACATTTATTTTGTAAACAATATAATACATAGCTAATATTTATCTAAGATCGTAGATTAAATAGTCTGATCATTATGAATGGTAAGCATGTTTACTTCGATTTGAGTTAAAAATGCAGTCTTAATTCTGACCTTAGAAACTTCCAGAATATAAATTCCCTATTAGTTGATGGAGTATTTTCAGAAAATGGTAATTCCCACCTAGGTCCGTTAGAAGGCATATGATCTTGTTTACTTTAGAATTACTCATTCTTGCCTTAACTCCCAAAGCAGAATCATTCTAATTGCTGTGATCCGTTTTTATTAATTTTTTTGTTGTTGTGTGGATTAATTTATTCAAATCATTATTCATTCTAATTACAAAATACTTAACAATATCCATGGACAGAAAAGTAAATTTAGAATTATAGTGAATTAGGAAAAGGGCATTCTGGACTATATTATTGTGTAACATCAGAAACCTGTAGGCGTATCACCATCCTTCAGGCCACTGGCACATTCAAGACTACAGCCATTTCAATACATTCAGTTTCGGAATTTATTTAGAACACCGCTGAAATTCAATTGAAACTATCATTGGACGTGCGATATAATTATTTATGATTAATTCACAAAAGTTCCTTTTAAATTTTAATTTTGTATTCAAGTAAAATATGTCGTTGGAGATTGACTATAAAAAATATCCAGCTAAAACAAAATACTGACTTTTTTTTAAAGGCACTGGCTTTCATACAACCTACCTTAAATCTTTCATAGGCCCCCAGATTCCTAAAACAAGAAAAACATCCACACATATTCAAACAAACAACATAACCGTTGGCCTCTACTTCCGTTATATATATAACGGATGTATGCAGCCATTATAGATTATTGGGTGGCTAATAAGTGTGTGTGTGATTTTGATTTTTAACGTAGTTTTAACAATTTTTCAGTCATATCGCTACGATGTATGCAGTATGGCAGTTTGTAGTGATGCCTAGCACTGTGGCATCATGTCGCAGACATGTAGCATGATTCCCCACCCAGTTACATTAGACTGACACCAGGCCAACCAGTGCTAACACTAACCTCTTAATGCTCAGCGCCTAGCGAGGCACCTGTTAGTACCATTTTTGTAGTCTTTGGTATGACTCTGCCGGGGATCGAACCTACGACCTCCCGCATCCGAAGCAGACGCTCTAACCACTAGGCTACCAGAGCGGTAGGTGACTAATAAGCAAATTTAGAGAATTATTTACAAGAAAATGTGTCGGCTGCAAATATATATAACATCTGTGGCAAATGATTAATTGGTGTAGCGCTTACACGGATCTTATGCCCTATCTTGACTACATAAGTAAGTGACATCTTTACGAGGTTTTTATCAGTGAAGAATAGAAATATCTTAGATAAAAGGATTTATTCGTCCTGTGTTTATCAAGTGATTAAGCCAAACCATATCACAGGCCCTTTACTGAATTATCTTTATAGCCTTGTGTCTAATATACCTGAATCGAGGGTCGATTTATAATGACATTTATATTATTTCAGTCTTTCGACACCAAACGTTAAATATCTCCAAACAGCAAAAATGCGATCCTTTAAAAGTGGTACTTCACCGAGTTTATTTCGAATTAAAAGATCACCGTTGATAAATTATATATTTCTTGCTATATAGTGGAAACTGTGACCTATCGTTAACCTCACCTGTCAAGTAAATAGTTTACCATAATATGGTATACTTCCCGGGTCATACTCAAGGCATGATGATATATGGTCCCAGGTTCTGTCTTTTGATTCTTGAAAATTAAGCCTTACGTGGCTTTGTAGCAAGTGTCGAAAGTTTAACACCAGCCTGGATCGTCTGCCTATGTATGTTCTTAGGAGAGGCACTTAGTTTCCAATTTCTCAACGTGATATAGTCACTAATGTGTTAAAAGTGTCCTTAATAGCAACAAGCCAGCCACCATAGATGCCATTTCAAGTTTAAACATCATCTCACTCACAGCTGGTTTGACCCAAATATCAGTCTAGTTCTGGACTGACATTGAAGTCATTCGAGTGATAAATTTAGTAGAAACAAATAAAAATGTTTCACGAGAAAGAATGAAAACTCGTAAAACTAATATTTTAATTTTGACTAATTCTTTAAGAACAAAATGTGGTACAAATCAGTAGGAAATATGCGGAGCTTAACTTGTGTTGGCAGTGCCGTCGAAAGATAAATGAGGGCGCCACCTACTTCACAGCAGCTTCGAATCCTCTGCCGTCATCTTTGCCAAGCAAGGGTCGTCCATCCACTCTATTGCGGACAAAGGAGCTACTAAACGTGGGTAAGCAAAAGGGTGTGAATCACTGAGAGAGCTCATTACGTAACCTTTCAGGTATTCTATAGAGAAACTTCCATGATGTTCATAACTTATAACATGGGTGAAACGTTGAAGTCGGAGAGTCTTATATGAGAAGGGTGTTCTTGTCTACAGAGGCCATTATGCTTATGCCTAACTTGCAATCTCCATATATAAATGTAAATGTGCTATGTACAATGCATTGACAAATTTAGCAATGTTTATTATGTAATTTTGATTAATACTGTCGTAATAAATGTGCACATAAAAGCAAGTTGGAAGATTTTAACATCGTTATTGTCAGTTCTTGGCTATTGTTTTGTACAAATTCTTTTGACTGAACATAGAAAATCGTTAAACATAAAAAATAACATCATGCTGAATCGCAGGCCTAGCATCATATATCTTATGAGTATTATGCGAAGTACCTTACGAATCAACAGACTTACAAAGCGTACAACTGTGAAATTGTAAGAATACCCATCTTATCATTCGCAAAGTTTGGCAAGGTAAGTCTTCGAAAATATGTAACTATGACCAACTATGAGCCTAATGATTTCTAAAAACCGTTTGAATGGCACTTATTTCCAGCTTTCTTGAATACATCATTTTTCGTCCAGAAGCAGCCACAATTCCATTAGACTTTCTTACTCTAAATTTTGTAATCACTTCAGCTTGAAAAACAAAATGTTCGTCTCATTTACCGTAGTTAACATATAATCCAACACGGGACACAGCCTCTTGGCACCTGTAAAATGCCGTATGTACATACTGTATATTAGTTTAGTAGAGTTCGAGATAAATTACATTTCTGTAAATCACTGTTCAGAGCCTATGCATTTCATGTTCAAGTTCCAGTTGTTCAACAGTCTTTCTAGGTCGTCTAACGGAGTGGATAGCGTTAGGATCTCCTAACCAGTGTTTATCTTCCAACGATGATGAAAGACTCTCCGAAGATCGTGATGGGGAAGAGTTGTTGGAATATCCCTTTCCACGTCTACTTGATAATAAATCCTTTCGGCTTTGAGACGGGGATGTCCCTGGTGTTGTGCGTGCCGACGATGACGCACTTCCGGAATTCAGCCTCTTTCTGAAACGAGGTTTCATTGCATGTGACATGGATGCTACCCGTCGCCTTGGCAACAACTCCTCATCATAATGAGAAATAGCTGTCAAAAATGTCCCAGTCTTTGTGTCCAAGTTTAGATCCTCGAGCTCTTTAGACTGCCTTCTTCCTTTCGTTGTATACAACCGTACTGTAAAATATAGAATATTAACAAGAGAAAGTTTCAAAGCCTGAAGTAAAATAAACGCATAATCCGGACAGAAACTATGCTTAAAGATAATCTTTATATTTTTGCATTGATAGGAAAGAATTTTATGATTTTATTTAATAAAAAGACTGACTAATGTACATAATCGTTATCAACGTTGAGAAAATATTGCAAATTATGCAAGCAATGTATGTCTACCAGGCTGATATATTGAAATTATGTCCAGGAGTTTCGGCATAAGATTTTGCGCTTAACAATTGTAAATGATTCACGATTGTAACTTCTAATCTGAATTCCGCAAAAAGACTTTTTATGATATTATGCATCAATAAATGTACCGTATTCGTTCTGAACACTCGAGGGTGGTGTCCCTTTTCCCAGTGTAATCGGATATGGCTCAATCGGAATCACGAGATGCTCGGGCTCGGGCTCCTCTTCAACAGTATCGGATTTTTGCATGGCTGCAGCTATAAAAAGAATGGTACACTATAGAAAGGAATCAATTAAAATATAAAATTCTTGACAATAGTACGTTTTAGATTTAGAGTAGAGACGTTTCTGCCATTTATGTCAATGATGTGAAACGCATTAGTCTAACTGAGGGATAAAATGAATTCTTTGCTACCGTGAAATCCAACGTGTCTAAGTAATAAAGACCAAAATAAACGAATAAATATTAACAAATAAATGTCCATTGTCTAGGACGTATTAAGTGGTCACAAAGAAATGTTTGCTTTCAGAGTTATTTCAGGAATTCATGAATTTTCTTGAAATGTAAGAATATTATGTGCAGCTAGTTTCGCATTTTATTTATGCTTCTTTAGGCATCACTATATACCAACATTCCGCATGCAGATAGTATTGAAGTGTGTAAATATTTTTGTGATAACAATCCTTATAATAGCACACTATCTAATGAAGATATTTGTAAAAAAATAAAACTTATCTTGGAAAATAATTATTTTCAATTTAATAATACGAATTACATCCGAATAATGGGTACGGCAATCGGTAGTCCAATGGCTCCTTCATGGGTAAATTAGAAAAAAGATTTTCTTCAAAACGAAAATTAATCCATCTGTTTGGTTCAGATTTTTAGATGATATATTTATGATCTGGAACCATTCAACCGAAATACTGCAAAAAAGTATTGATCGTCTAAATCATTTTCACACGACGATTAAATTTACTTATACTGCATCTAGTTTCATTTTTAGATGTAAATGTAATAAAATATTGATAACACTATCTCTGCAAATATTCATATCAAGGAAACTAATATCCACCAATATGTGGAATATTCTTCATGTCATCCCATATCATGTAAAAACGGTATGCCATATAGTCAGGCCAAAAGATGCCGACACATTATTTCAGATGATTGTCAAATATAAAATTCGTAGAATAAATTATAATCCTATTTCCCAAATAGAAATTATCTTACACATATAATTGATTCTGCGCTGAACAAAGCCCATAATCTTACTTAACACGAGGCTTTAAACACAGCAAAATGTAAATAGAGAAAAATTTAATTCCTTTCACAATAAAATATAATCCTTCATTACCTAATATAGGTCGTATAATTAATAAATAGTATAGTCTCCTAACGTTATCAAATAAAACCAGCGTAAAGTAACTTTACAAAAATAAACCAATTCTCGCTTATAGAAGACCCAAGAATTTGAAAGATTTTCTAATTAGAACTAAACAGACAGAAAATAAAAAAGACAATTTTCGGCAGCTAAATGTAAGAGACACCAGAGCTCTCAATGTGCAAACGTAAGAGAAGGTATTTCTTTCCGTAGCGCTAATATAAAAGACGTATTTTCTCTACGTGAAAACACTAAATGCATATCAACTGATGTGATTTATTTGATAACCTGTAAAAAAAAATGTAGCACGCAATATGCTGGACAAACACTTCAACAAGTTTTTAAGAGAATGAATCATCATCTCTTTCATATACAAATTATAGAGATCCTCTGTTTTTCTCTAATATTGCACACACCTTAGCACCAATAATCACTCTCTACTCGATCTTTTTTCTATGCCAACAGATTTTGTGCATGGTGATACGAATAGACTCATCAAAGAAACTTACTGGATTCATAAGTTGGATACTTTGTATCCTAATGGCCTTAATGCCAATGCACTATATAAAACTGTATAATTTTTGTTTATTTTGTTTTATTTTTAAAATTGATATATTATATATATCCTTTATAATAATATAATTATATGTATGACTGTTTGTCTCTATTTTATTTTATTATTTACTTTAAATGTAAGGAGATTCCAATTGTTTAACATAATATTCCAGTCTCTTTTTTAATCATACTAACGCCCTCATATTCATTGCTGAAATTAAGCTGAATTCCGGTTTTGTACTAGCTTGAAAATAAGAGAGAAAAAAGAGAAAAACGAAAGAAAGAAAGAAAAAAAAATGCAAACTTCAGCAAGGTCTTGTTACATTTGGATCTTTTAACTGTTTAAGTGCCCATTATTTCAAATACAAATTATTCATAAAAGTTAAATGCAAAAGGATTTTCAGTTCATAATAAGTAATGTTAGATATAGATATAAAAGATTTATCAAGGTGGGAGAAGATAAAACGGTCGACCATTTAATCAGCAAAGAGTCCTAATAGTCACATAAACATATACTATAAACTTCACTAATTGAATAACACAATTTATGTATATGCGGACTAATATCCGAAATGTCCATTTATATGAATGAACATCTCTGTCAGTGAAACATATTTGCGGATGTCGATACCAACATAAATGAGAAACAAACAGTGAACCATAATCTCATACAACTGTAAATATTTTGTGTGTGTGTGTGTGTGTGAGAGAGAGAGAGAGAGAGAGAGAGAGAGAGAGAGAGAGACGCCTAAAACAAGGTGCCCAAGTCGTGTATCGGTTTACCAGCAACTTTGATGCATATGGTTCCTTCCCTGGAACGTGTTTCATACATCGGTCAAGTCAGAATATCGGAACTCCTCCCAATCATTTTACTAACTCTAAACATTATCTTTTTCGCAACTGTAATTTCTTTTTTTTAAAAAAAACAATTTTACAAACAAAAAGATGAGTGCCCTTTTTCGCCATACAACTGCTAAGTTAGTATTTGTTAACATATGTGATAAGTTTAATGTATGTAAAAACTAATTATTTACGAAAATGCGGTCTGAAATAGAGTATATCATCGTGCTTCCTTTGGTGCATTGGGACAATTTACAAGGAAATACAAGAAACGCCCATACACACACACACAGACACACACAGACACAGACACACACACACATATATATATATATATACACACATATTATCATGAGTAAACATTGAATTTGTGACGCAAAACTATTCGCAAATATCAACTACTGGGTACACGTTTGCATGGAGGAAAGATAAATTTACTTTGTACGGCGGTTTAAGTAACACCCTTCCTTTGAATACAACGATAGCCAACCGTTATTAAAAATAAACACTTAAACAAGTCGTATTATCCAGGTACTATTATACAAAATTAGTTGGACCAACATAAATTAACATTAAATAGAGCAATATATAGAGACATTTGGATCTAAGGTACATACTCCTTTTGTAACAAGGGATTAGGCAAATATACACATTTTCAGGATCAGATAAACTGCTTGAAACACACTCTTACAAATTGGCGATGACTTGCTGACTGAAGCCACTGTCATTAACCATCCTAGATCTGATCAGAATTGATGCAAATTTTATTTAAGAATATGAAAACATATTCAGGGCCGGCGCTACCATATAGGCAAACTAGGCAGCCGCCTAGGGCGCTGATTTCAGGGGGCGCATATTTTAAAAAAAATTTTTGTTTATAAAGTTTGAAATTGATATTTTCCGCGGGGGAGGGGGCGCGAGAATCTAACTTTGCCTAGGGCGCCAGATAGTCTGGCCGGGTCTGGCGCCGGCCCTGAACATATTGTATGCCGGCCCTGAACATATTGTACCTGAAGATACCACTTGCATATGAATTATGATTTTATTCATTTAGTCGTATGTCAGGATAATGTGACTGGGTGGGGCATCGTGATACATATATGCGGCATGATGCCCCAGTGCTAGACATCATTATAAACTGCCACATTGCATACATCGTAGCGATATGACTGAACAATTGTTAAAGCTTCGTTTAAAAAAAATCAAAATCACACACACACACACACACACAAAGACACGCTTCTTAAAAGACAAACGAGTTGCAGACTTTGTAACATTTTCATGCAATGCGTAGTTTTTCCATCAGCAATGTGCTTAGATTTGTAACGTTAGGTATTGCTTTTGTTTTCGTTTGTTTGGTTTTTGTACTTGTTCATATTGGTTGCTAAATCAATAAATTGTTTGAGTTATTGATTTAACTTATATTACATGCTCATTACTGACTTAACTTATTGAACAAGCTCTTTACTGACTCAACTTATTGAGCAAGCTCCTTACTGATTGAACTAACTAAGTATTCTTCTTGATGAAAAAATACCATGAAAGTGTATCGTTCAGTTTATTTTGTACCCATTTTATGTTATCCCTTACAGGTTGTTGCCAAACCACAAACTCCATAGACCCAAATCTGCCGGTGCTTATTGGGATCGATACTACAAGATTTGAAATGTGTAAACATTGATTTTCCAAAGTACAGGCACGTTCATGACGACGAGATCTAATTGCTGCCATTAAAGGCTTATATAGTTCCAATACAGTTAACACAACAAAAGATTGTTGATATGGCAAGGGCAAAATGTATTAAAATATCGAAATGCTATCATAAAGATGAATTTTATTAAATTAAAATTATATTTAAATTTTCCTGCTGTATCCACGTTCACTTGTCTGAACTAAGCGATATGTAGAGAAAATGTTTTGCTGTTGTGTGCAGTTCTATAAAATAACTATGTGTAACATTGAACCGTTTCGGAGGCCTAAGTTTTTTGAACGTCCGTCTCGGATGCATCAGGTCGTGGGTTCGAACCCTGGCACAGTCGTACATAAGTTCATAAAAATGGTACTAGCAGCTGCCTCACTTGGCGCTCAGCATTAGCAGATTAGTGTCGACTGGTCAGCCGGGTGCCAGGATAATGTGTAATGATACCACGTGTCTGCTTGGTATCAGTATGAACTGTCACACTGCAGACATCCTATCAATATGACTTAAACTGTTAGACTTAACGTTTCAAATAGCACACGTGTATCAGTGTCAGCTCACAATGCACCAGACGACTTCTCAATATTGCACATACTACGTGTTACTTGTCAACACCGCACATACTACGTGTTATTGTAAGCACAGTGAGAAAGACGGACTTGAGAGGGATTAAACTTCGAGCCAAGACTCGAACCCACTCGGACACAGGAGATATGTGAGTTAGAGCTGGGTGCCACGAAAAACTTTCTACCGCACTGTTCCTGTACATAATACCGCAATTAAATTATGGGCAAACAATTCAATACACTGAGTCATGGGTCTGACAATTTTTTTTTAAAATTTCCAAACGGACAATAACTGGAAAAATATCTTGCTCTGATTTATAGCAAATAACAACATATCATATCCATTATATTTTTTGGAATAAATATAAATTATCTGGAGATAAAAGTAAAAGCAATATTTCAGCTCCCCCCAAAAAAATCATTGCCCCCATCACGGTCCGTAAATTAAATGACCATTAACTTATGAATTTGCGGTGTGTATGTTGATGTTGTATAACATGTTATCTGAATACTCTAACTATAGTGGGTGATTACGCTTACATTATAGCTGATTATAACTGATACTGTGAAAGATATTGAGCTGACTTTGGAGAGCCTATTGAATAAAAATAGGAAGTGAAGAGTGAAGCCTACCATTTTCTTGCTACACTATTGATGTAATAGGCAAGGAATCTTTGAGTGGTGTGCAAACACCCGGACAAGATATTTATTAGAGAGGGTCAGTAAACATAAATCCCAAGTTACTCAACAAACGAGAAAATATTTAGTAGACATGGGAAATTAAGTAAAGTTCTAATAGAAAATAATATACAGCGACAGACCGATATACCGGTTAATACCGCGCACCTCTGATGTTAGTCAGTTGTAAAGGCGAGTGCCTTGGACCACTCGGCCAGACGGGTCCCAATTGTCGGAAGAATGATCGATGTTTGTAGTAACTAAGGTCGTCAAAATGGCTGGAACAATAAACACGTGCAAAATGTTTCGTACATATCTCGTCAAAGACTACAAATGCAGTGGCGGCGCGAGGGGGTATGGGGGTGTGGATGGGGCTATTTACCTCTCGGAACCAGACAATGTGGCGCCGATGTGAATTTTTTTTGCAACTTAAATTTTAATACTTTTTAGCATCACGATTGTGTCCTGTGTGGTACGGTAAATTCTTCGCAACTCTTATATTTAGGAGGGTGGGTGTGGAAGAAGGTGGATGGCCAGTGGCATAAAGACTGTTCTCTGTAGCAAAGCAGGGGCGTCATCATATAGCATTACCCCCAGGCGTCTCGAACAAGCACGCCGCAACTGGAACAACGATCATCACTAATACTAAACTAGATATTGGGAGTGATAGATAATATGCAGTAAACAAGTTATCATTTCTGCTCGCTAAATAATCCGTGATTCTTTTCTACTTTACCATATAATCAAGATACGTGGGGACTTACTATGACTGCAATAATACTAAATTCAAATGAGCTTTCAGTTCTAAGTACAATTTTTTTTTGGTCAATTAAACAGCAGACTTTATTGAATAGAAATCGACAATCCAAAGCTAATAGATTATTTCTAAGTTAACATTATACAAAAAAATATGCCTTTGTTCAGGACAAAGGTAGAAAAGAAACACAGTGCATCAATCCGGACGTTTCAAATTACCTCATCGCTTATAAATTAACTTATTCATTACTTATCAAGCGATACAAAGTTTCTTTTTATAATGATGGCAGTGTTGGCGAAAGATTAGTCGGGTTTTCAATTGAAATGATCTATGATTTTCATGAACTTATACAGTCTAATAATATGTCAGAGCAACTAGTAACGGAAATTAACTTTCAGTATTCCGTATTTAAATGCATTACAATCACGGATTTAAAAGCATAAATGGATGTTTTGTCAAAATGTATTGTGACTGTTTGATTGCTTTAGACCAACTGCTGAACAGCTCAAATTGCTCGTAAACACTGCTTCAAGAAATGTCGTGTCAAACTTTGTTCTACGCATTATGAAAAATAAAAATATTGCTTGCACTAAAATGGCATATAAATCAACAGACAGACGAATTCACGCCTGATGAGAAGGATAGAGTTGCAATGTAAATTCATAGAGAGGAAGAAGAAAATAAACTTGTTTCGTTTGTATGTCAAAACTTAGAGACGGGAGCAAACTGTACGGAGCCTGAAGTTTGCTATTGCTGTTACGGGGGTAAAGTTATTTTTCAGAAAACGATACGTGTCAGAGTGGCTGTCTGATGGGGGAAAGAACCTGACAAAACCCCGGGAAGAACAACTGACCCACGAAAAGCTACTGGCAAACTTAGTCACACAACCACATTGGAAGAGCCAGAGGTTTGAACCCAGAAGTCAACCTTAAACCACTCGCCCTCTCCCCTTCCAGGTTTATGAATACTCCACTTCCAATACGTTTAAATCACTCTGCATATTATAATGATAATATTGTATAGTATTGACCTTGAGTAAATATGTTGCAATACTGACCCTAAAATGAATATATTACAATACTGGCCTCAGAATTAATCTGCTATAATTTTGACCATAGAATTAATGTTACACCACTGACGTCAGAATTAATATGTAACATAATTGGCGTCAGAATTAATATGTTACACTACATACGTTAGAGTTAATATGTAACACTACTGATGTCAAAATTAATGTTACACTACTGACGTCAGAAATAATATGTTACACTACTGATGTCGGAATTGATGTGTTACACTACTGACGTCAAAATTAATATGTTGCAATAATGGCCGAAGAATGACACCTATACTTCAGTGACATATACTTGAGCTTGCACTTGAGAGAAGTGATTATTTCAAGACGTTCTCTTTCAGAGCCCCAACGGGTCGAGATAATCAGTCGTTCACCCGAGTTGTATTATGGCAAAGCCTCTCACAAACGATATCTACGATCAAAAGATATATAACAGTTCCATGTAAAATATATAAATTGGCACACTGTGTTTTGATCGAATAATTAATACACCTTAGTAATAGACCTTGCGCCGAGTAAACAAAATCGGCTTTGCCACCATGAGCGTTATATGTATTGCATATTGTCAAGGGTTTAAGCTAACTGCTTGAAAGCAACAAGTGCTTACCTCCGATCTGAAGTGTATGTAACTGTATAAGATTTGTGTGCGCAGAGATCCAATCATTGAATTGCCTTAATATATAGCTAAACTCATATGGTTTTTGGATAGATTTCGAAGACAAACACCGTCTATATATATATATATATATATATATATATATATATATATATATATATATATATATATAGAGAGAGAGAGAGAGAGAGAGAGAGAAACCCATTATCAATGCATTTTTTTAAACATATACTGTGACGTATCTCAACGGTATCCCGCAATATTTAGGGACAATAAATGTAATGTTCTGGGGCAGACGCCTGACACTCTCTTTATAAACAATAGACATAACAATTTTTTTTGGCTCTACTCTGTAGCGGACGAACACCATATACTATCCATCATATTATTTGAAGAAAGACGCTAATCATCTTGTTATAAAAGAAAATATTATGGACAGACCACTTAGTTTAGGGTGGATTTTAAAGAAATAGCTCATGATGCGATCATCGTAATATCTGATATTGTTATATATATATATATATATATATATATATATATATATATATATATATATATATATATATATATATATATATATATATATATATATTTGTGTGTGTGTGTGTGTGTTACAAAGTATCAAGCTATTATTACTGCATGAGAATCATTATAGATAAACATTCATGTTCCTACGATTTAGCATTTGTAAACATTGGATAGAGAGATGGGGGGGGGGCATTTGTTTGCCGCCAATAAAGATAAATTGACTTAAATTAAAAGTGTGCATAGTACCAAGAATCGATTGTCCTTGGTTGTTCGAGGCAGGTATTGGATAGAAATGCACACAAGCTATGTTGAATGTCAGAGTAAGAAAATAGTGAAATTGTGGACGAATCTGATACATATTTACATAACCTAATATTACCTCTATGCAAAAGAGACGATAAAGACATTTGCTTCTTAACGATCGATTTATATGACTTTTTCAGTTTGTAAGGAAAGAAAATGCGAAAGTATATTAAAACAAAACCGCCAACACCACTACCATAACCCCCCTCCCCCCCCCACACACACAAAGCCAAACAAAACATACGAAACGGTTGATAATTGAAGCCTTCGATCGAACAATTGCAAAATTGACCCTAAGTTAACCTCTATACCTGTATTACATTGATGACGTATGAGCTTGATAAACGGTCATTGCATCTGGTCATCGTGCCTAGATTAACGGTCATTCAACCTTAAGATTTATCAGCCCTATTCTTCCTTATTAGATTAAGATGAACAGACGACACATAACTCAAAACCTAGCTGTTGATGTAAGAATGTACGCCACCTTAAAGGAAAACGAACCGCTTGTGACAAGTCAGTTTTTTTAAATATAGGTGTAGAAAATTCGATGCTGACCGAAATAGTGCTTTTCAGCACCATTGTAAGAGATAAGATATCTATTTAGTTTTGGCAATCTACGACTTTCTCAAAGCACAGGATGTGGTCATATTAGTACGCTCATCGCCTTTAACCGTATTTAGTAATTTCCGGTAATGCAACAAAATGTCCGTCAATTGAAAGTGAGTCGGAGATATATAGTTGTTAAAGAGTCTTTGATTTATTTTTAAAATAAGTTGGTTTCATATGTAAAGGACAGGCCTTTGAAGCATCTGTTATTATCTTCATAAAATGATGAATTTGCGTTGGAAATCATTTACATTTATCTTTCTGTTGGTACTTGCTCGGATTGGTAGCCCAAATCGGATGTCTTACAAACTGGTAGCTCGTGTGACTCCATAACCTTAACTTACCTTCATTATTTTCTTATTAGTTTTAACATTGCTATTCTGTCTTACTTTGTAACAGTTCCAAAACGAACTTCACGGCGACAGCGGTCATGACGTCACAACTATATCCATCATGGCTACTTTCATAGCCTTAGCTATCCAAACGAATGCTTCAAATTAATCAGCCATATCTTAACTTTGCCAGGCATTTAATTTGGCATGAAGTTACATTCAGTCAGTATATTACTTCAAGGCATGTATGAAAGTAAGAGTTCGTTTCTCGGTAACCAATAACATTGCATCAGACCAAGGTCTGAAGTAAAAACAACTCATTTGCTACCATTAAAATATTGCTTCTTATTTATTATCGCAAGTTGGAAGCAAATATTTTAAATAGACATGTGATAAAGCAACATTTTGAAGCGAATTTAAGTATTTAAGTATATATATATATATATATATATATATATATATATATATATATATATATATATATATATATATATATATATAAACAGGTTGCAAAAGAGTGGAATTGATGAATCAGTCGTAAAGATTCGAAACTTGTAAAAAAAAAAAGTTTAGGTTGACATTTTAGATTTCATTTTTATTGTATTGAGATGCAACGATAGCTTTAACTGCATGATCCGTGGGGATCTAAGAAAACAATATTTAGCAGTTTACTGTTTCTAACAAATTTATTAGATATATTCCAGATTAGATTTTTTTCTTTTTCTCAAAAAAATTTAAACTCTACTTGATTTTTTTTCAGTTTATATTTGTTAACAGCAAAAAATTGTTTATACAGAAGACATCGTCTATCCAACTTGTCAACATATCTTAATTACATGCTTATAAATAAACGCCTAGATTTGGTATAACATCAAGTCATTAGTTCGAACTCATATTTATCCGAACGTTTTCGTGGCTTACATGACGTTCCCATAGTTAATATATACTGTTGAATTCCAGATTGTTTTCGTAGGGTGTCTATATACTTCAAACAATTTACAGTTGAGTATTTTAAAGGAAAAAAGTAACCAAACAACTTACTTGTTCCTGTCAAACAGCCATATGTATTAGGAAATACAAATATGATATATATATATATATATAGAGAGAGAGAGAGAGAGAGAGAGAGAGAGAGAGAGAGACACGCACATACATATGCTGTAAGATATAGGTTCGCAACATATTCTTTGTTCTTTCACGTCTGCAATATTAAGAAAGCTCTCCGTCTGAAAAGTACTTTACCTGGATCAACTTTGCTTATGAAGTTGCTTTCACGTGAATAATCATCGCTGAGAAAGGCATAAGGTGACAACTTAAATGTCAGACAAGTGCCCTTTATGTAACTATTCAACAAATACAAAACCTGAGCTTGCTATTACAAAATAGTTGAACATAATTATTTTGCCTTCCAATGGTATCGAATAAAAAGTGTATGACTTGATCTGAAGATAGTTACTTACGTGATGTGTACGATACTGTTATGAGTCATTATTTTCGATAATACACTAGTGTGGTTTATTGATATACAAAATGTAGCATTCACTATATTACTTAGTGAAATCAAAGCCCATTCTGTCCCTGTCAGTTCATTTTAGTGATTTAGTCGCGAGTTATGCGAGATAAATATCTTGAGTTAATTTTACATTTAATGCAAGATTCTTTATGCTGATAACACTGGACAACAAATTTTTACAAAAGTCATGTTACTGAAATAAAATTAGTCAATTCTTATCAATTTTTATGTGCTGAACACGAATATGACAGTCAAATTGCAAAATTGGCTCTAGTTTTTTTGTAATCTGCAAGAAATTAATGTTTACATACCGAAATGCATTCCAATAGTAAAAGGTCAACTGTAATAGCCTACCTATAAAAAATCAAGTCATTGACTACATCTTAGATTTCTTCGCCTGTCTCTTGTACAGCTGTTCGGGAGCATCTCTGAGGAGTGTCCAGCAGTAGTCAGCCAGCATTGTAGTGGACCATTTTCCCTGGTATCTTTGTTCCATTGTTGCGATATCTTGATGAAAACGTTCGCCGTGTTCATCACTAACAATACCACAGTTGCTAGGAAAGAAATCCAAATGGGAATGAAGGAAGTGAATCTTTAGAGACATATTGCAGCCAAGTTTCTTATACTTCATCAACATGTCTTCTACTAGTTCCTTATTGTTTTCTGCCCTAACATTTCCGAGGAAGTTTGTAGAAACTAGGCGAAAAGCATTCCATGCTTGTTTCGCGTCACCTTCCAGCAAGTTGTTGAACCGGTCATCTTTGAAAAGCTCTCGAATCTGAGGACCCACAAAAACTCCCTCTTTAATCTTTGCTTCGCTGAGTCGAGGGAATTTTTCATGCAGGTATCGGAATGCTGGCAAAGTCCGGTCAATGGCTTTCACGAAGTTCTTCATCAAACCTAGTTTGATGTGAAGGGGTGGTAGCAAGATTTTCTGAGCCTCAACCAGAGCTGGGTGTTGGATATTCTTCTCTCCAATGGCTACATTCTGCCTGTGAGTCCATTCCTTCCTCATGTAGTGCATTTCCCTTGCTCGGCTATCCCACTCGCATAAGAAACACATGTATTTTGTATATCCTTGCTGCAGTCCCATTAAAAGGGCAACTACCTTCAAATCACCACAGAGGTGCCAGCTGTACTTGTTATACTCAATGGAATTCAGTAGCTGCCTTAAGTTATCGTATGTCTCTTTCATGTGGACAGCATACGCTACTGGAATAGATGGAAGAATGTTTCCATTGTGCAAAAGCACAGCCTTGAGACTCAGTTTCGAAGAGTCCACAAATAGTCTCCATTCTTGTGGGTCATGAGTGATTTTTAAAGCATTCATGAGGCCCTCAATATCGGAACAGAATATCAGATTACTTTCCTTTCTGAAGAAAGGCTCCAATTGCTGGTGGCGCTTTCAATATGCAGTAATTGTGACATCTTCTTCTAGAAGATTCCATTGTTGGAGTCTTGATCCTAGCAATTCTGCCTTGTTCTTTGATAAGTCCAAATCACGAATCAGGTCATTTAGTTCTTCCTGTGTTATTCTGTGTGGGGTTGATGATGCACCACAGTGAAAATCTGGATCACTGCATGCTGATGGACCAGGAGAAGAACAGGTCGACTCACCTTTGTCTTCGTCAGATGAATCAAGAGAATATTCTGCTGGAGGTTCTGGAATAGGAAGTCCCTCACCATGTGGAACTGGTCTCAATGCAGACGGAATGTTTGGGTAGACTATTCTCGACTTCTTTCGCTTCGTTATTCCGCCGGAAAGAGGAGGAACCAAGCAGAAGTAACAGTCATTTAGGTGGTTGCTTGGCTCTCTCCACACCACTGGGACTGCAAACGGCATTGATGACCTTTTGCAATTCAACCACTGTGAAAGCTGTGTTGTACATGTAGCACAGCATATATGCGGAGCCCAAGGCTTGTCTTGGTCACCAACCTTGCATCCGAAGTAAAGATGATATGCCTTCTTCACTTGAGAATTGATACTTTTCTTCTGGTTGGCAAATGTCACTTCCCCACAAATATAGCAAAAATTGTCCGCGGTATTAACACACTTTCGAGGCATTACTGTTCTTTATTGTACGTAAATGGATAAAATAATAAGTTTTATGTAACAGTAGCTTGAACTGTCTCGCACAACGTCTAAAATATTTTAAATGCTGAACCTATCTGATTGGGCTTTATATAGTACACTGCTTACGTCAGCTTCAGCAGCCGCCTGGCATTAGTATAATAGGCCTACACATGTATAGTACACTGCTGACGTCAACTTACTTCAGCAGCCGCATGGCATTAGTATTGCATTGCATCAGAAAATGATGCAATCAACTGTGGATGATGTGAGCATGATGGTATTATGCAATGTTACATCATTATTCCGGATGTTGCTGCAGTCCTACTGGAGAAATTTACACAGTGAAACATAGAAAATGAGGTATATGAATATCTTCAAAACTAGAGCCAATACAAATTTTTCACGGTTATATTCGTGTTCGGCACACCAAAATACTACAGATTAGGGCCTTTTCAAGTCAGTAATGATTTCACTGTTGACCAGTGTAATTCATTTAGTTGGGCTCTCAAATATTCTTTTTATCTCCGTGATTAACTTAGTGAATATTCAGATCATTTCCTCCAATAATTTTCAATTCTTTTGAGTTTAGAAACAGTAACACATATCGGATAAGAGACGCAAAGAATACAGCCACAGGCAGTTGACAGTCATATATATATATAGTTATCAGTTCACGATTAAACAATGTCGACTGGACGGATTTACAAAGCTCTCTCTCTCTCTCTCTCTCACAAACACACACATATTGTAATATATTTGTATATCGCATATACATATTTAGATATTCAATGGACAGACTGAATCTGATAGTTGGAAAAGTAGACAAAAACATATAGGCAGACTATCACTCATAAAGGCACACACAAACATATATATATATATATATATATATATATATATATATATATATATATATATATATATATATACTGGAACACTTGAAATTCATAACATTTCAGATTTCTGAGCATTCCATTTCTCTGTATTTACCTCTTTTATTATGCAGTATAGCGTGTTTCATCTTGTCAATCTGCATGCTTTGGAACTGTTCGCGGAGGGCTTTTTCCTCTCGGCAAAGTTCGGCGCTGGCCATCCTTCTTTCCGTTTCTATCCCCAGGGTGCGTTTCTCCAGGGAGTTCCGGCGAGCATTGTTCTTAATCTGACATTCTCTGTAACTCTTACTGCTTTCCTGCAAGTAACGGTCAATATTGCTGTCGTTGGTTGATGTGATCATGGCTAATTTGGCACTGTTGTTCGTCATATTCCCACAACTTACAGAAAAAAAATGTCCTATGTCTTTTTCTGTATAGTTTTAATTTGCTTTCCAATAAAATATATTAGTGTAGTTCAATCGTTCCCGAATCGAGCTTTGAAGTGAATGATGTTATCCTAAAATTTCGAATAGATCGTGTCACTCGAAATTTAAGTTAACTAAATAAAGTCTCAAAGTTATGCACTTTCTAATTGTGAAATCCTGTTTTATATTGAAATGAAAAACAACGCTCTTGTGTATCAATTCCTCTTCGATGAACTTACTTTCTTTGGGCCAATGACAGGCTTGGCTTTCAAACCATCGTCAGTCTCGAGTGAAACCCGTTTTTTCAACTGTCCACTCGATTTTGTTTGTTCAATAATTGATAACTCAGATAAACCTAGCCCTAGATGTATCACCTCTCGTCATTAGAAGAAAATGTTGTCTAGCGAAGTAATGGATTTAGTAGTCTCGTGGCGCACACAAAAAATATCGTAATCTGCAATAGTCGATATATTGAAGTTTCATGAGGTATCGTTCATTCAGAGTACTTGTCAATTCGAATTTTCTTGCAGAATGCTGCGTTGTTTTGAAGTTGAGAATTTGATCGAAATTAGTCGCGAGAAACAAACAAAAGGTAATCAATATGCAAGTCGAATAGACTTAATTATCCTCTATCTTCTTTATTCCCGTGTACCCTTCAGTTTCATATCGATTTAGTATAAAACAGTACTGCAAACCGTACCGTCCCATTAAATACTATAGTCACCAATCGACTTGAGATACAAACAGGTATGAAAAGTGTCTCCCTTTATATACGTGACGGCGACCTTCACCTGGGGGACCCATCGCAAACATCTTCCCAACTTTGAAGTGGGTCGGTCCTCTCAGATCAAACAGGTAACCACAATGCATGACTAGCCGGGTGAACATACGGCCTGGAATCTCGCTAAAAGAATACATCACTTTCACCGGATATGTTGAGAGAAATGTAGATTTGGTTTAACATAGCTGTCTGCTTCTATAATTGGTACGCCTCCAAGTTCTAATACTAATAATGTTGATACAAGGGGTAGAGAGTATGCATGTACGTAGTGGTGATCTTCAATATATAAGCACAATAGTAGGTATAGGGTGCCAACTAAAGGTAAACACTGAAAACTTTAAAGATGAACAAAAACATGACGAAGACAAACCATTCTAAACAAATGCAAACACAAAGAGAAAACATGAAGATGAAAATCTCTAATAGAATGTATATACTAAATAGGATAACTGTAACACACGCAAAATCCCTAAAAAGTCTAGTCAAATTTGTCACACATACCGTACTCGCTCATAAAGTCCAAGACCTCTTGGATGGTAGGTATGTCGTCGTACAGAGGGTGTGAATAATAAGAGCAGGGGAATTCACAAACCTATTGAGAAGAAGAATCAGATGATGATGATGATGATGATGATGATCATGGTGTTGATACTGATGAATACTAGTAATAATGATGATGTTGATGACTATGGTGCTGACACTGATGAAATAATAGTAATAATGATGATGTTGATGACTACTGGTACAACACAAAATATTAACGCCACCAATAATATCACACTAATTTTATTACTTTTTCCATTAATATTACTATAGCTCCTACTACTATGACTGCTGCTGCTACTACGTCAGTAATTTCTACTTATACTGTAGCAGCACATAATTCATGATATGATTCCGTATGACTAAGACTCCACCAGTTACATACAAGAAATATAAATGCACATTTTATACGAAATGTTGACGCCTCTTATAAGCGAGTACATACAGTATGTAGCGCAATCTTTTACATATAACATATTATCCATCGGGATCTCTAGTCAGAAGATTACTGAAACCAGGTGATTGAACTTAGTAACTTACAAACGATAATGTTTACAGGGAGGAGAAAGATGTAAGATTCACTCTCACATTCTGCGTTCAAGTGACAGTAAATAATGGGGATCGGGTGGTGGTATATCAAAGTTAACGTTTCTTGCAACGAGTGCTAGGTTTGAAGTGTGTTATCGGTATAAATTTACAGCGTTATAATTCTCAAAAGGCGATACTGACAACAATAAGACGAAAATCCTAAAACAAATTCTAGGTTCGTTTACGACACTCATGTGTATCCAGGTACAGTGTTAAGTTAACCGGTAACAACTTAACACCGACAAGTGAAGATAGGAAAATAAAGAGAGAACCTTTTATCCTTCATGTCACTGCTTTCGATCTCATGTCAAAATCTGTTATTCTGTCCCATTTCTTGACGAGTGACTGGCAATAAAAAGATATGTTGTTCCAAGTGTCATACGGCCATAAGTAATTAATTATTAGAACCGGTAAGTCATATATATATATATATATATATATATATATATATATATATATATATATATATATATATATATATATATATGCTGATATATTTTGACTTTTTAAAAAAGAGAAAACACCAGGATTAAGAAAATTAGTTACTTCGTAATAGCAAATTAAAACGAAAAAATCTGTTTCTTTATAAAGAATAGACTATTGTTTAACATACGTATGTCATGGTTTAAGTATAAATACCATTACAAAATTTACCATTCTCCATCTTATCAGTCATTAATCAATGATCCTCTGCATTTTCATTCAGTTATTCTTTGATGGTAGATAATACTTGATGTAAACGGAGAAATCAGTTCTTTCAAGAAAATCAAATATATTCAGATTTCTCCATGATTAGTGGTTTAAAATACTTACGTACATTGCGGTGTGAATCGTTTACCTTGGACTGTTATCTGCATATCTTTAAAATTTGGTTATTGTTTAGATAATTAACCTTATCGCATTCTCCAGTTCATAACAGATTCGAAAATAATTTTGCCTTAGTTGTTATTGTTGTTCTTTCCTAATTGAAGTAGTAGATGGTTTGCAAGTGGAATTTTATCGTTAATTATTATCGACCTTAAAGCGTAAAGGTCAAGTCAGACACTTTTTACTAAGTCTATATTCAAGAACACGACACATTTACAAGATATGTTAGAAATTATATGCTCTTCAGAAACTTGGCTCAGCATAGTTTTGGGTTGTTATTTGATAATAACACAAGGAAACTTTAGTTCATCGCTGTCGAGAACAAGTAGAAAATGTGACAATTTATCTGCCTTGTTAAATTTAGATGATGATGATGATGATAATTCTTATATTATTATTATTATTGGCCCCAGGTGGACCAGTGGCATAAAGTGCTCGCCTTTACGGATTACTCACACATCTCTCATCTGTTAGAGGAAGTTCGAGTCTCGTCTTGACCAACGAGGGTATGTGTGTAAGTTTGCAAGTAGCTTCCTTGAGTTGTAGGTTCTTCCCCTCCACCAGAATATACTGGCTGCCATATGTAGCCTATCCTGTGCTGACAAATGCCTTTAAACCCGTAATAACACACTTATTATTATGATTATGATGATGATGTTGATTATCATTATTATTATTATTATTATTATTGTTATTCTACTTCTTCTTCGTATTGTTTTTACTAATGTTATATAGATTAACATGGCTTTCATTTCAATTACATGGTTCTCCTCGACTCTCTTCAGATCGCACTACTTTCTACTGTCTTAGATATCATTATTATCATTATTATTATTATTATTATTAGTAGTAGTAGTAGTAGTAGTAATTATAGATAGGACTTAGCATCAAAGATGAGGCCATTTGCATTCAACTAATAATCACGCATATCGTTTTCTGGGTGATAGTTTATTTCCTTAAATTTATTCTGTACGGGTTTCATCGTATTAGCTAAAAGGGGTCAATATTTGTCCTAAATGTGGGAATGAAATTCATTGTAATTTAAAAGCAGCAATTCAAATGGTTAGAATGTGTCCATTACACCTCCAATACCCATCAAAATGTTCCGGATATAAGATATTAAGACAGTTCAAGTCCTTGGAAATTGTTTTAGAAGTACGTGCTTGAGATGATCATTGACTGAAAGTGGTCGATACGATTATGACGCTTATATAAATATATCCAGTAGCACCTTTAGATTTAACTATTACCGGTACTGTATCGACCCCACCTCACCCCGTCTTTCCAGTACGGCCGTACCTGCAATAAATGTCTTAATGGTGTGGCCATACTGGAACCGTAACGGCTAACAAGCACCACTGAATATAACGGAACATCTGCTCGGAATGGGGCTAGTGAGAATTTAACATTACGTCTGGGTCAATATGGGTGCTAAGGGAATTTAATAGTACGTTTGGGTGAGTATGGGGTTTATGAGAATTTAACATTACAGTTGGGCCCTATGAGGCTTAATAAAATCTGAAATTGATTTTGGGTCTCTATGGGGATAATGCGAATTTAAGATTATATTTAAGTCAACAAAGGGCTTACGTGAATTTTACATTACTTTTATGTCACTATGGGGTTCGTGATAAGTTAGCATAACATTTTTATCGCCGTGTGGCTTGTCGTACTTTAAAATTTTGTTCGTATCACTGTGTGTCTAACGGGAATTTAACTTTACGTTTGGTCACTATGGGGTTTAATAGGAAATTAACATTAAATTTGTGTAAATTTTGGGCAATTTTGAAATGCAACATAACGTTTGGGTCATTATAGAGCTAATAGGAACTTAACGTTGTATTTGGGTTACAAAGGGTTTTAAAGAAAACTAGCATTACGTCTGATTAGGTATGGGCTAAATGTGAATTATACATTTCGTTTCTTTCTGTATGGGGATTATACAAATTTAACATTTCGTTTGTGCCAATATCCGAATATTTGAACTTAAAATTGCGGTAGGGTCCCGATGGGGGCTATAGGAATTTAACATTAACATTACGTTTGGGACAATATAGCACCAAATGGCGCTTTACCATTGTGCTACTGCATAGCACAAAAATGTGATTTTAGCATTACGCTGGAAACGACATAGTGCCCAGTGGAACATTATTATTGTAATGTGCCCATATGGAAACATTTCATACTGAAGTGGTATAGAACAATATGGAACTATAGCATTGATTGATGTCACTATCCGGTTCTATGGAAACGTTTAACATGACCGAGGTCACTACATCCCTCTGTGATAATTTTAGAATGACGGATATGACTAGAGCTCTCTGTGATAATTTTAACATGACGGAGGTCACTACAGGTCTATGTGATAATTTTAGCATGAAGGATATGACTTTAGCTCTCAGTGAAAACTGGTTGATACAGCCCTCAATGGCAACTTTACATAGCGGAGAGACAGAAAAACACCCGATAGAGAAAAGAACTGATATTGCAGAATAGGGAAAACAGTGGAAATTCCAGCATATTAAACAAGGTTTAGAATGTATTTTTAGAACTTGAAAAGTACGCTGCAAACTTTCGTTTCTTTGTCCAGAAGCGACCTCGTGTTACTGTTCCAGTTGTAGAATGGCAGGCAGGTTGCCTGATGATGTCATAACAATTTGAAAAGGACACACACTTCAGCAAAAGTTGCAGAACCAAACTGATACAATATGCTAAATACAAAATGAAATCGAATACAAATGAGAGAGAGAGAGAGAGAGAGAGAGAGCATCCTTATAAACATTCTATTAATTCTTGATTCGCTATCTCTATTATCTATTGCTGGATATGAAAATATAGCTGCCTGTTTGAAATAGGAAACAAAATTCAGCGATAATATTGACTTAATAACTTAGACAAACACTTATTTTAACAGGTAAACACATACTTTTGTAACGTAATCTCCCCTCCACCCTTCTGCATTCTGCTTGATTCTCAACATTGTATATCTAATTTGCATTGTTGGTAATAGATGTGGGTACGGAGTTTTAAATAACAAATAGATTCGTTGAAAATATTTACCTAATAACATACAACACTTTTTTACGCAGACAAATACACGTTGATTTTACATTATTCCAATGCACTTCAAAACGTAATACGTCTAGGAAAAATAAATAAGCAAACTTATTTACATTCTGGTTAGTTCGTGACTTTTTATGTCTTTGTTGTATTATTCCATAAGAAAATATGAATGTCAAATTTGAAATAGCAAATGAAATTCACTGGTAATTGTACCCAGTGACAGATAAATAAGTACTTTTATAAACAAACATGCACTTTTATAATGTTTCACGGTTAGAAATAAATACGTCGAAGAACAATCAGCAAACCTGTAAATAATTTGCTTAATTCTCGAGATTTTTATGTCTAGTTTGTATGGATGAGAAACTACAAGCGCCAATTTTCAAATCATTTTTCAATCTAAGCCCAAGATATTTATAAACGAATGTCATGGGGAGAAAATGGCATACTGATTGTTATAAGCAAACACGGATTCTTAAAATCGAACACCTTGCTCTTACAAATTAATGTCTAGCGATATTATTTGTTATGATAACAAACAGTCAAAACTTGTAAACAAATACTCTTACTTACAAATAATTGGATAAATGTTGTATGGTATGATCTTTATATATAAACACCCACATTTATCTTTCTGTGTCCCGGCTGCCAAGCAAGAGTTCGCGAGTTCGAAACTCTCGGCGGCAGCTCTTTTTTTTAAATTACTTTTTTGGGGGTGTTTTCGTTTCAAAATTTCTTTTAAGCTCGCTCATCCCTTTTCGAGTTATTAAACTTTGCTTTTATTCCCGTCCTAGGACGGGCAGTTAAGCTAGCATATTAATACTTTATACTTACAGACCAACATTTATATTTACAAGCTAATGTATAGGAGGCAAAGGTGATATACTAAAGCTTGCAAACAAACACCCATACGTTCAATCAATCACCCACTAATATCGTATACTGGCTAACACATACTGACAATATAACACACGTACTTACAAAATAATGTCTGAGGAAGGGTGTTCATGTGATACAGCATCCACTCTCTCTCTCTCTCTCTCTCTCTCTCTCTCTCTCTCTCTCTCTATATATATATATATATATATATATATATATATATATATATATATATATATATATATATATATATATATATATATATATATATATATATATACATTCCGTTGGACTTATATGTACCCGCCGTGCATAATATTGTCAGCAGGTGCATGAGATCCTCTCGCAATCATAGTGTTTTATCTTTAAGGTCCTAACTCGTTCTACTTAATGTTAAAATATGTAATATTAAAGGATAGTGGTATTTTATGCTTTGAGTCACATATTATGAGTCTGTCCTCAGATTAGATGACGAATGGTTAAGTTCATAGTGAAATCACTAGATGCATTTGCAAGTCGTAAACATTCTACCTTAATGTCAGTCTAAAATTAAATTACAGATATTCAGAGTTCTCCCCGTTTTCAGATAATATTAGTTATACGAATTTGATCCTAGTAACACTCTTCACCCCAATTCTAAAAGACTGAGAACGAAGGTAAGGTTGTTAGGTAAAAATATTCACCACTTCCTTTTATGATAAACAAGGTATCGTTATCAATGAAATCCTTTCTGGCTACGGCTGAAGTGGCGACAGTAACGTTGAACGCTGATCACGTCATAAATATTACGCCTACCAAAGGCTAATAAATAAATAACTTAAAGAGGCAATATCTAAAAACTTATAAATAACATAACGTAGGAAGCACACCCTAAACACCTCCACTAGTAATACCATAATAACCTTGAAAATCTCTCTTCATACATGATTTCTACTAACAACCTCTATAAACAGCATAGAACCCCACCCCCACACACACCTTTTTTAGAACATTTTGAAGGAAAAAATTGTAATAAAAACGCAAGAAACACCAGGCAAATGCAACAAGAAACCAGAGATGGGAAGCAACCAGGACCGTTCCCGAGCTCTCCTTCCCACTAATGACAGCCAACCATTCAACTGTAAGGGACCTTTGTGGACCCACAGACTGAGGCCAAACTATCAGGGTTCCTTGAACCCATAAAAGCCTGGAGGAGGTGGCACCATTCCCTTCCCCAGGAACAACTAGCAGGCTGCGGTGCAGTCAGAAAAAAGTAGCACATGCAGAATTGTGCGCACGCCACTATAATTAAACTCAACAACAACCAAAGGCTAACGGTAACAAACAAGCTTGCGAAGGCACTCTACGGCACACGAACAGAGAACCAATATTTTTTTTTCTTCAGTATCAAGCAAGCATATTCAGCATCGTGAATGAATCTAATCTTGATAATGAGGATGGAATGCCATGTACCCAAACACAACCAAGTATTGATATTAGGAAAACGACCGTGCAATATATGAATTACAGATACTATCATTAAAAGATGAACCAGACAAATTCCGTCGTAGGTTATTGTTGTGATTGTCTTTATTGGATGTTGCTGTCATATAAACGTTTAAATTTGAAAGAGCCAGTGTGCATCGTGATCGTTGCTATGGTATTGTGGTCTATCGGGCTTGAGTAATACCTGGAAAAAAAGGATATATATTTATTTTGGGGATGCTTGTGTGTCATTAAATGCACAGTAGATGGTAAAACAATACAATTCAGAGTGGGTAAAAAGTGTAATATTTACGTGACTATCACATTACATCAAAGGTCTGTATGACTTTAGCAATTTAAGTCTTTGGATGTATTCAGATTTTCTTTACATAATTTAGATTATAAATATGTTTCGTTGGATGAGAGCTAGCTCTACTGATTCTGTAGCACTCGTGGCAGGTATAAACGGTTACAATGATTGAAGGAATCAAACGTATCACGTGATCAGCGTTGGATGTTTTCGTCGCCATTTTATAATTAGCCGTAGCCAGCAGTAGGTTATCCAATGTGGGCATGCTTACCATATAAGGAAGTGCTAAATGACTTATACTTAAATACGATCAATACTGTTACGTATTGACTGGTATCAACAACGTTAAACTAATGACTTTATGTATAAAGTTCATAATAGATAGAAGTTATGAACTGAATATTGAAACATGGTGGGCTCAAGGTCATGTGGCGCAGAAAGCCAGAGCTTCCAAGGGCGCTCTACGTCACATAAAAAGGGACCAATATTTTGTAATACTCTGTCATTGATCTTATATATATATATATATATATATATATATATATATATATATATATATATATATATATATATATATATATATATATATATATAATTCATCCGTTCTTACATTTTGTATTTGGCCCGCAGTGAAGAATTTTCTTAGTGGCAAAGGTAGCATATGTTGCGGGCCCCCGCACTTTCAAAGGCCCCATGCTAAATGCTTTCAAGCTATCAATTACCTACATATAAATAATAATATTACTGAAATGTCAGACATATTTGTCGTATCATCTGGCTGTATAGCAAATGAAAAAATACAATTACTCTACTCTGCAAGTTAAAATTTTGTGTGTTTTAATATTTATGTGGTTATATTTAATCTAGGGCCCCTTTGTAACATATGCCACAGGCCCCGCACTAGCTTAAATAGGGGGTGTTTGGCTCCAGTGATAAACCTTAATTTCTCTTTGAGCGAAATTTACTTAAAAACATTTGCTTGTTCACATTATATAAGAGGGAAAGAAGATAGAAAGAGAGACATTTAATTACATTTTGTGAGCTCTGTGTTACAAGTATTTGTTTTTAGTTCAGATGAGGTGATGATATTTGCATTCAATATTAAAATGTTTTCGTAATTAGCCTTTTGTTAAAACAATTAAAACAGGCATTTGAAGCTCACAAATTCTATTATGATCTGGATGAAAGAAGGAAAAAACAATTATCTATATCAAATATGGATACTGATTATTTCATTGTACTGAATACATAATTAATTTATTCACTTTTCACGCAAAATATTATTTCTCTTCTCACTCTGATGACGCACACAAGTTGCCTAATGACCTAGATTCACTGGTAAGAACAATCATCTTGATCAAATATTAATATTGATTATTTGATAATATTTAATGTATAATTATTTCATTAACTTTTCACGCAAAATAGTGATCAATTTCCTCACTGTGTTTTCTTGTTATTATTCCAGAATTTTAAAATATGTTCTGATTGCGTCTTGATTATGTAGACATGTGTAATGCAAACACGCCTAAAGTAATTTTAAAATTGATGCATATGTTGCTCATGTTTGCAAGTCAAAAGGAAATGACAACATATCTTCCTCTGTACCTTCTACGAATACACTATAGCTTGTAAAAATTTCTTAATCTTAATTAATTCTGAGTTCATAATCTTGATATATAATTATGAAAGGGCATTAACTGTGAAAAATATTGCACCCGAGGTTATGCATCACAGGATGTAGGCCGATAAATCAGCCCTTCACCCGTGATGATATTGATTTTCGGGTGAGGGGCTGATATCAGCTATCTATTAAAAGCTGCGATTACATGCTGCAAGATTTGGCTGCACACATCGGTATACATTTTATACACTTACCGGTATTTCTCGTGGCTGTGCAGCTGAAGGGTTCTTTTGGTGACATGTACATTATATTTTCGAAGCAGGCCATATGTTTGGAACTTGTAAATCCACTTGAAATAGCACAAAAATCTGTCCAGTGCCCATTTTTTATTTCGCGCTTCATATGGTTGTTATCAATTACCGGTATGCGTCTATAGTGTACGCAAGTTTGTTCCGGAAAGGTTTGCATGCAGCAACATTGCACAGGTCACATCAGACCCACATATCGTCTATCAATATCATCACAGATCGGGGGGTGGATTGATTTATCTGACCAAACAGGATGCATAAGATAGGGTTATTATATGCTTTATAAACAGTCACATTAATTCATATTTGTTGCGACCGGTCAATATCCAACGGTATTGACCGTAGTTAAGTAAATATATTCAGCGCTTCCTTATATGTAAACACATGCCTGCATTCGATGAACTACTTCTGAATAATGTTAAATAAAAAAACAACAGAAACATCGAATGCTTACCACGTCATAAATCTGACACCATACAGTGATTACAGCCATTTGTAACCGATGCCAGTGCTGGAGAATGGACTGTGTCAGAATAATGATGTTTCGTATTGCTCTTTAGATACAACAATAATAGGTGTCATCAAAAGAAAATATATATGAGCCAAGCTAGGTGTCCCTCTGTTTTTGCGAGCCGACGTCTTGCGTAGCTTGCCGATACTGCAGAGATGAAAGCTCGCCAGAGACACGATGACAGAAAACATTATCGTAGAGACCCCGTACTGAATGGGGCCCATGCAGTTCTTTTAAAAAGGAATGATTTAGCAAGATACTTATGCGAAGAGACCTGTCAGCTTCCTACCAGATTGTTTCCAAAGGTGATGATGCGTAATGTGGAATTACTGTACGGGCTATTTAGAGTGAGGCGATCAGGGAACCATACTCAAAACTTGATAAGTTGCATGGTAAAATCTGCGAGTGACAAGGATATGTCGGAACTGCTAAATGGGTTGGCAGCCAAGCCGGAAGACACAACATTGGTTCGCACAAGACCAAATAAACCACTAGCACAACATCGTGAGCGACCGTCTTTTGCTGGAGTGGCTAAAGAATACAAAGGTCAGCCTCTTACCTTTGCGGACCGCAAATAAGCTTTCAAATTGTTCTTCCTAAATTGTATTGACAGGACAATCTTAGTCAAGCCCATGGAATTATCTTGGATGGTCATGGAATCACTACGACTTGACATAAGATCGTGCGTAATTTGTATTGGCGAAAATAAAAAGTGACGTTTCTAACTACCGTAGATTTTGTAACACATGTCTAATGGTAGAAAAGCTCAATCAGAAGATACCTAAGGCTCATCCGCAACCTATTCCAGCATTTGACGTACCATTGTTTGTCTTGGTCCCTTACCAAAGGTCATGTCACAGAACCAATGCGTGTTAAACATAATGTGTGCGTTCACAAGATTTAGAGAGGCAATTCATTTAATGAGTATTAATAGGGAAAAAAAACATAGTAAAAGCTTTGATAAAGATGTTTCTGTTACGTAATCCGGAAATATTAAATAATCTTGACCAGAAACTTTCGTATCAACAGCATTAAGAAAAGTGTGTATTAAAAAATATGTTTGAGAATATGATCACTTTCTTCCAGATGTTCTAACACGAGCAAATAAAACCTGCCATAACGTTGAAATTGCTGATTCTACACCTTGAAACAAAATCCCTACAGGAATAATCATCTCAGGCAGGGATGATTGAAAATGCATTATTTGCTGGAGAATGGTTTTATGTGTACTGACTATAGAAAGGTGAACAGTGTCACCAAAAACAGATTCATATATAAAGCCAAGAATTTGTGAATGCATTGACACTACTGGAAATGCAAAGAAATGTCAGCATTTACAACTCAGAGGATATTTATCAACATTAAGTGATGCCATCTGAGATAACAGTTCTCCCTGAATATTCCATCGTTTAATATCCATGATAACATCTGGTCTAGATAACTGTGATGCAACATCGATGACTTCATTATCTAAACGAAATCTAGACAGATCATTTAGAGCCCATCCTTAAGTATTTGGACAGAGTCAGAAATGTTGTGATCATCCAGTGTGCTATTTCTGTAAAGAGTTATACAGGCACCAGATAAATTATACTACTATCGAGAAGCCCCTTCTCCGATTTTTGTTTAGTGTTCACAACCCCATTACTTTCATTGGTAAGATGAAAAACAAAAATCAGACACTATTAGATAGAGTTTGTTGCAGCAGGAATACAATATTGACATTGAACTCATCAATGGAAAATATAATCTGATTGCAGATGAATTTTTGATGCGTATAGATGTATTATATTGATATATTTTGCATATATGTTTTGTGCCGTTCATGAGACATCTACCTATTTAATTTGTATTATTATATTATCATATGTACATTTCACCAAAAAACTTTATTGTAAAAATCTTCTTTTTTTATGTAGGGAAGCGTAATGTATTTCCGCAATGTGTATTTGTTGGTACATGACTATATATTCCTTTTTGTTTGATAAATAAGTGTTTACTGGTTTTAAACTTTTAAACTAGGCCTTTACAACGAACCAGTTAACAAGTTTGAGGTAATTTTTAATTGAACGACTGAGTATGGAAATATAATTCAGATGTATCGTATTTGGACATCAGACAGGAATTATGAAGCATACCATGTAGGGATGGATTGCGACATAGAGTCGTAATAAAGACCTAGATATGTATATAAAGAAGGAGCTGAACAATTGTTTTATTTCCTATTTCATAGTATTGGTCATGTTTTAATATTAGTATGCAGATATATTTCATGTCGTGTTTAGATTGAGTTTGAGAGGAATCATTTTCTTTTTGTTATAAATTATCTATGGGAATTACAAAGTGCTCATCTGACGGTCTGGGTTAAATTAACATTTTGGGATTATTAGTGTACATTCATTCAAAAGTGTTTTGGAAAATTCCATTGTGATACATCAGAATTGTTGGTACTTAAGCATATTGAAGGATATTGGTGCATGAACATATTTGAGTCCTGGAATTCGTTCGGAGCACTCTATTATTTTGGACTTGTGATATAACTTTTTACGATTATTGTGGATTTAATACACAATACTGTAAATTCCTCCTTAATTTTAATTTTATAACTCAGAGAATTAAACTATTTATTAAGTTTTACAAAACGTGTTGCTTTTTCTTCTTTATGTTACTTAGTAGAGACCAAAGAGTCGAAATACTATGACCTTTTAAAAGTGGATATGCACTTTATAAGTATTTTCTGGTGCCGGAGTATATAGGAAGCCAATATCATAGCTGCACGTGTGCCAAATATACAACGAAGACATACAAATGCTTAGTGTCCTGTTTATATAAATTAGTTTGTATTTTCCCCTATTTACATACCAGCGGACAAACTCGAAGATAGGGATAGACCGTAATGACCATAGTTCAATATACATAAAGCACATTGTCCACTAAAGAACTAGGCATATTGTGCCTCCAAAGTGTGTAGATAGAGCCTATTAGAATTGTATGATGTTCGTGTAGATTGTCTTCTTTTATAAACAAAACATTCAAAGCAAACTATCCATGACTTTTGGAGGTTTTATGTAATGTAGGTGCTGTTAGCTGCTGCTATAAATTATCTGTGTGGGGTGGGGGTGGGGGTGGGTGAGTGGGTGTGGGATAGCAATGTGGGAAAATGACAGATATTATCCTACCAGCTTTGTTTTGGGCAGATCAAACTGATCGCTTCTATTCGCATTCTCAGAGCAAAATTGGTAACCACTATGGCTGACAGGTGGGTAAATAATAGTACATGACACATAATTTCACTTACAGAGCACCAAACAATCACCAGGAGAGACATTCATGCTTTGTAGGAAGTTAACACAATACAGTTTTCTGTTGCCATAATTGTCAAGAATTCTATAATAGCTCATATCCATATATGCTAGGAAGAAAATGACAGGCAAAAACAATGCAGAAGATTATATCCATTAAAACGTATTTCTTCGTCTTCTTAATAGCAGTATTAGTCATCGTCGTTGTAGTAGTACTAGTAGTAGCAGTAGAATATTGTAAAGTCAATCAATATTTATAAACAAACAACTGCGAGCTTATGATGCGGACGATATGAAAGCTGCCTTGCTGATGGAAATACAACTTACAGAACATCATACTAAAGACTGAATATAAAATCGGATTTAATAATTGGATAATCAGACGAGGAGAGGTTGTACGGGGAATAATCTGAGGGTAAACAATAACGTACTGTGCAATAAAAAACAACTTTGTTTTACGGCGCAACATTATTCAAAATTTATAAAATACCCGTCGTATGCATGTCGTCTTTCTCACTCAAATCATACATGTTTATCATCAGTTCTGCTCCTAGAATGTAAGATGGTTCTTTAGGTAAAATATATATTTGTCCTTCTCCACTCATTTTTAGTCTCTTATTTATTTGACATCTGGGATATAAATTTACATCTATTAGGTAGATTCCGATTGGGCTCAGAAGTTAAGAGATGCAAAGATCAAACTGAAATTCATAACTGAAATAATAGATTTAGAAATAAAATAAATAATGGGTATACCGTCTACAAGAGTATATCGTTTATAAAATTGCGATGTGTTGCTGAGGTGAAATTGCTTTAAAATATATATTAATAATTTGTGATATTTAGTGTTTTTGTATCAATTGCCCATCCTTATTGGTAGAACATAAGCATTTTCATTCTTCCTTTTTCATTCTCATCTAATATTTAAAAGACAATTTAAACAAGGTAAAACCTATTAAATTCTGCAAACGTGGAAGCAGATTGTGAGTGACAGTGCATCAAGACTATATTGCGAAGAGTGAAAATTTGCTTGTCTATTGCGTAAGACAGATGATCAAAGGTCAAGTCAACAAACATAACACTGAGAATCAGGTGTTTGAAAGACTGCAGTTCAATGGAGTTTATTTGAAAAGCCTAGGCGTCAATTTGAAATATGTTTTACAAACTTTGAAAGCGAGTAAAACTGGGATTTCTCTGAATGGCGGAATTACTCAGTTCGAAAGAGTTGAAGCCAAGACAAAGGCCACAGTTGGACGTATTCTGACCTTTAGCGAGTATTTGTGTGTGTGTGTGTGTGTGTGTGTGTGTGCACTATTGTATATTATTGTATATGAATGAATAAGGTCCAAAGGGTTTAGTTTGGTTCGTGTTTTTTTTTTTTTTGGGGGGGGAGGGGAGTCAATACATGATAGGTCACACATGGCGACCAGTGGAGGCAGACGCCAGAAAGATCCACCGACCCACGGGAATGAATTGGCAAGCTGTCTCACTTGGCTATGTTGGTCAAGTGTAAACTAGAACTCAAGCGGACAAAAGTGAGTTGTGTGAGTCATGTGTAAAGAGCGCCTTAGATAAAAATAATCCCCAATGATTATACCAACTTGATGCCAAATATAGCATGATGCAAACACCGTATCAGATGTTTCCAATTATTTCTTTAGAGCTTTTATACACTTGCCTATTAATAAACTTCATATAAGCATATATTAGACTTTTATGTCTTTTTGTAGAAGAAACAATGTTACAACCCATCCATTGGAACTACAATCAATCAGTGAAGAGTTTATTTGTTTTAAAAAAAATAGGCAATTTAGACCCCAGAGAGAGTACTGGATTAGATCATAGATTTGAAGGGGGTGCAATACATATTCGGAAGGCCTTTTTTGTTAACATAACGAATCTTTATATTCTAAGTAACAGTCTGCGTGATGAACAGAAGGCAGCCAGAGTAAAACTCTTGCTGAAGAAAAACGGAAGCTCGTAAGTAGGCCGCTACGGTCAATACGCATTCTTAGCATCATATCTACACCTTTAGAAAACATATATAGTTTAAAGAAATATAATGTATAAATATCAATCTCGTTTTATATTGTAACGATACATCCAACTGAAAACAGGTTCAGTTTTTTAATAAATAATACTGTATCAATATCAATCTGGTTTCAGAGATTCATATTCGATAGATGCATCCAACTGGAAATATAGTTGCAAAAATAAAATACTGCATAAATTTCATACTGGTTTTAGGGAGTCATATTGTATAGATACAGACAGCTGGAAACATACTTAGTTTGCAAAATCAATATATTGTATACATATCAGTCTGGTTTTAGTGATTCATATTGTATAGGTGCATCTGACTGGAAACATACTTAGTTTACAAAATCAATATATTGTAAACATATCAGTCTGGTTTTAAGGATTCATATTGTATAGGTACATCTGACTGGAAACATACTTAGTTTACAAAATCAATATATTGTATACATATCAGTCTGGTTTTAAGGATTCATATTGTATAGGTACATCTGACTGGAAACACTAATATACTGTATAAATATCAGTCTGGCTTTAGGGATTCATATTCTTCAGATACATGCCTTATTTATATGATCAACTAAAACAAAACATAATTCTGAAGTTTAAACATTGGTATGGTCATGTTAGAATTATACAAGGCATTTATCACAGCGAATCGTTACTTTTTGTGGAAAACATTATCTGCTGTGGTAGATCAATCAATTAAATGGTTTGACTCATGTTTATCGATCAGACTCCTGATTGTTATTGAAAATAAAACGTTTGAACCAATGATTTTAACCCACTGAGTACATCATTGTAATATCCTGGGACCTTCCTTTCGGACATACATGACACATTTATAAATATAAAGTCGGACGGTAAATTACCCTAACATACAAATGATAGCACAATACTCCTTTCACACCAAGATCCTAATCTTATAACTCAAAAGCTGGGACCATTACTCAGCGGTTAGCTGATAATAAACGTCATTCTGGTTAGAAAGAACGTATTATTTTTTGTTCACAATGCAAAGATTTCAGTGTTGAATGTAATGGTCATGTTGTTAAGTCACAAAAGACAAGTAAAATAGTTATATCTTTCTTTACTTTGCTCTCCATTTATCAGGAAAAGTAAAATCAACAGGTATTGTCCAAAAGATAATAGGTTTAAGTGTCTCGATAGACTACATACTATTCTGAATGAGAGCATGACAAATATCAGTATTGTGCACGTAATCAATGCCATTTGGACTGTTTCTGTTTCACCTGGAGTTCTGAATTTTGTCAGTATTGAAAAAAACTTCAGGTTGCTAAAAATATTTTTTTATTATTATTAAAATATTAAACAAGATCTTTTAATCGCCTATCTGTTCGTTCAAGTGTTAGGTGAGTTATTTTTTTTTAAAAGGGAGATAAGCAAATATGGTAAACAATTTATACCACATTTTAAACGGCAACATTCAGCATATCTATCTAATAATTTCCCTAGGGAATGAGACAACTGCATCAAGAATATTTATCTAACAGTTTTCCTAGAGTATCCGACAACAGCATCAAGCGTATTTATCTAATAATTGACCATAACTATCAAGCGTATTTATCTAATAATTGACCGAGAGTATCAGACAACAGCTTCAAGCGAATTTATCTGATAATTCTCCCTAGAATGTCCACCAACAGCATTAGGCGTATTTATCTAATTTTCCTAGAGTATCCGACAACAACATCAAGCGTATTTATCTAATAATTTCCCTAGAGAATCCGACTGCATTAAACGTATATATCTAATAATTTCCATTGAGAATCTGACGATAGCAACACGCGTATATATCTAATAATTGTCCACGAGTATCCGACAACAGCACAAAGCGTATCTATCTAATAATTTCCCCAAAGAATCCGACAACAGCATCACGCGTATTTATCTAATAATTTCCCTAGAATAAACGACATCAGACATATTTATATAGTAATTCTCCTAGAGTATCTGACAACAGCACCAAGCGTATTTATCTAATAATTTTCCTAGAGTATCCTAAAACAGCACCAAGCTTATTTATCTAATAATTTCCCTAGAGAATCCGACAACACTGTCAGTCGTATTTATCTAATAATTTCCCTAGAATATCCAACAACAGCACAAGTTTGTTTATCTAATAAATTCCACAGACAATCCGACAACATCAACACGCATATTTATCATATAATTTCCATAGAGTATCCGACAACAGCACCAAGCGTATTTATCTAATAATTTCCCTAGACAATCCGACAACAGCATCACGCGTATTTATCAAGTAATTTTCCTAGAGTATCCGACAACAGCATTTCCCTAGAGTATCCAAGAACTGCCTCAAGCGTATTCATCTAATAATATTCGTAGAGTATCCGATACGGAATAAAGCGTATTAATTTAATAATTTCCCTAGAGTATCCAGCAACTGCATCAAGCGTATTTATCTGACAATTGTCCTAGAGTATCCGACATCAGCATCAAGCATGTTTATCAAGTAAGTTTCCTATAGTATCGGGCAACAGCATCCAGCATTTTCATATAGCAAGTTTCCGATACTATCGAACAACAGCATGCATCATTTGTATCTAGTAAGTTCCCTATAGTATCGGACAACAGCATCCAGCATTTTTATCTCGTAAGTTTCCTATAACATAGGACAAGATCCATCATTTTTATCTCGTAGGTTTCCTATAGCATCTGAAAACAGCATCCAGCATTTGCATCTAGTAAGTTTCCTATACTATCAGAAAACAGCGTCCAACATATTTATTAATTTCCTTTGAGTAACAGACAGCAGCAAACAGCATATGAATCGAGCAATTTTCTTCGAGTATAAGAAAACAGCGTCCATCATATTTATCTAGTAATTTTGCTCGAGTATCAGGCAACAACATCCAACATATTTATCTGGTGATATCCCTAAAGTATCAGACACCATCATTAATATGGCACTAACGACAACAAATATACAATAATGTAGCATCAAATGTAAGTAGCGTATTATGATGCAATACAAGTCTGGAATGGATTATCACATAATATTGCAAGTACTACAAACAAACACTGATCTAAAGTTATATTAAATTCCTACTTAACCGAACAAACTGAAATTGATGAATGAATTTTCCGTAATATTGATTTCAGAAAATTGTATTTTGTTTAACGAAATGCTAGCCTTTTCAGTAAATACTGAATTTATGACACCTGTTCTTACCATCTTCAGTTGACTGTGATTTTTGGCTCAGCATAAGGTTTGCCTAGGTGCTGGCTGATATATTATTTCAGTCTTCTTTCTGTTGATCGCAAGGCTGACATTTGTGCAAGCAACAGAGAACTTGTCGACGCTGCTTTGCATGTCAGCTTCAGAGCCAGCGTTGAGGGTGTAGTCATCAGTAAATAGAAAGTCTCTAATGATGTATGTTGTGACCTTAATTTTTGCTTGGAGCCTCCTGAGGTTGAACAGTCTGCCATGAATTACTTATCTGATGCTGATTCCCACGTCGCCATCTCTGAAGGCATCAGTGAGCATGGCTGAGAACATGAGACTGAAAAGTGTTGGTGCCAGTAAACAGCTCTGCTTCACTCAGTTTGTGACAGGTAAGGGATCTGATGTCTCACAATTGTTGTAGCTTCCATACCATCGTGGAATTGCTGCACCATGGTGATAAATTTACTTGGGTATCCGTACTTGACCATGATTTTCCACACGCCCTCTCTGCTAACAATATCTACAGCCTTTGTCAAGCAGACATAGATAGAGAAAAGGTCAATATTCTGCGCTTGCCTTTTCTCTTGCAACTGCCAAACAGCAAACACCATCTCGAAAGTTAAACGCTCCATTCTGAATGAACACTGGCTTTCTGGTAGGAGTCCATGGTCAAGGTGTAACGTGAGACGGTTGAGGAGAATCCTGGCGAGCATCTTGCCTGCGATGGAGAGCAAAGAGATACCTCGGTATTTGTCACAAGCCTGAAGATTTCCTTTGCTATTATACAGGTGTATACTAGCAGCATTCTTGAATTCCTGTGGGATCGTCTCTTTTTGTCATATGAGATAAAACAACTGATGGATCTTTTCAGTCAGAGCTGCACTGCCTTCCTTATATATCTCTGCTAAGATTGAGTCTGAGCCAGGAGCCTTGCTACTAGAGAGGAGAGGTATTGCTGTCTGGGTCTCTAACAGGGTTGGTGGGTATCCAGTAATTCATTGACTGGCACATAGTGCAGCCTATCAATGGCCTCATCATTGATGGATGTTGGGCGGTTCAGGGCACAGTTGAAGTGCCCAGCCCACCTTTCGAGGTTCTTCTCTTTGTCTGTGATCAGTGTGTTCCCATCCGCACGGAGGAGAGGGGATGATCCTGATGATGATGATGTTGATGGGCCATATACTTCATTCAGCGCATCATAAATCCTCTTCTTAGCATACTTTACAGCATGGCGTTGGATCTCATCATCTTGGTTATTTAGCCAGGAGTCCTGCATATGCCATAGTTTCTGTTGAACAGTCCTGCGGATGTTATTGGAGGCATCTTTCTTTGAAGTGGACTTTGGATCAATTAGGTATGCTTTGTGGAGGCGATGTTTTTCATCCGACAGCTGCCTGATGTTTTCGTAATTCTCATCAAACCAGTCCTGTGCTTCTAGGGGAAGGCCCTAAGATCTCGGTGGCGGTGTTGCAGACCAGCCCTCTAAGGGTCGCTTATGCCGCCTTTACATTCTGGGTGTACAGAAGGGTAGATTGAAGATGGTTTTCTAGAGTGCTGACATAGGTCGATTTGGAGTTCGAGTTCTTCAGCTTGACAATGTTCAGCCGTTTTGGAATCTTCTTGCCTTGCTGGCGTATGTTAGGTTGGGCAAGGATGTTGAGCTTGAGGACTACAAGTTGGTGGTCAGCCTAACATTGTGCGCCACACGTGGACTTGGTCACCCATACATCCTGCCTATTTCTCTTCCTGACTATCACATAATCAATGAGATGCCAGTGCTTAGATTGGGGATTAATCCATGTCGTCCTGTTGCGGGTTGGAAGGCGGAAGACTGTGTTGGTGATGAGCAATTCATGCTCTGCGCAGGTCTGAAGCAATTGAAGACCATTGCTGCTTCAGCGGCCAACACCATACTTTCCAATGACCCCTTCCCAGGAGATATTGTCAGAGACAGCTCTTGCAGTGAGGCCACCAAGGATGATGAGCTTGTCAGATATGGAAACAAGGGTTGCGATAGAGTGGAGTTCTTACAATTTGTCCTTTGTTTCATCTAGATTGGCCATGGTTGGAACGTAGGCACTGAGTATGGTGACATCCTTCTTCCATTCGACAGTTGGGGTTTCATGGTCACAAGCCAGTCATTCACACCCTTTGGAAGTTCAGCTAGCTTGTAAAAAAAAAAATCTGTCTTCACTGCAAAACCTACTCCAGCCTCACGTCGCTCCTCACTTCCTCTACAGCAACAAAAGAAGGTTTACCCAGGGCCCCGTTCACAAAAGTCGCCTCTCCTATAAGGCAGGTTTCACTTAAGGCTGCAATATCGATGTTATATCTGGCTAGCTCCCTGCCAGTCAGGGCTGTTAGCCTCTGAGGTCAGTAAGCACTTTGTCCAAAAGTATGCGCACATTTCATGTGCCTAGGGTGAGAGGAATGATTTTCATCTTTTTCTTTGTCGTGTTTCCACCGCTGATGTAGAGGTTCCTCCAACCATGGTTAGCTGGTTAGGGAAGGATGGAGCACGCAATTTTAGGGCAGTTTTCTAGCCCCTTCCTCATGCCATGGAGGTGAGCAGTGCGAATCCTAAAACGGGCTGCTCAGTCGGCCTGGGGGCTGTCGCACTCCACTGCTGGTAATTGTTAGTGAAGAACGACCATATGGCCTGAGCCACCTGTGTGCAGATTTGCGGCTACTGCTGCCAGTGTACCCAAAACCTGCCGCTTCGTCACTTGGCCGTCGCCACATGACTTTGGGGAGAAGGATGACCAAGTGACTTGCTCGTTGACTTGGTTTAAAGTGAGGAAGAGTTGCGCATCGTCGACCTCACTCTCTCGTCCAAGACCATCTGGATCCAGTGGCAAAACAAGGCCAAGACGGCTGGAGATGGAAACAGAAGCAGTGGATGACCAGGACTACCTACATGCCTCGTCCTGCTCTTTCCTCTCCACAGCGCGTTGTTGGGAATCGCCTTTCCTTCCGTTGAACTAGCTATTGGTTTCTATTGGTTTCTTCCGCGCAGTCTGCCGAATCCAGTCTTCACATACTTGGGTAGGCAAGCCGTACTCAGCAAAGGTTAAAATCCTGTTGGCTACCCTCACCTGGTTTATCCCGCCAGTCCAAGCGGTTTACCGGGGTGTGGCTGGTGCGCATGTTACAGCTTCTTGGAGCCACAGGTGAGAGCTGGATGCATGTGGGTACCAAATGTGGGCGAGCTACCCCAAAGGATTCACGACTGCTCCCCCACCAGAGATGCTACACCTAAAATACACTCCCGTACGCCAAACATTGTGTTTTATCGTACTGGTGTAATGTGTGCTTGATTTGCATAATGTTTTGGCATGATATATGTGTTTATCGTACTGGTGTTATATGTTTTTTTTTAAAAATAATTTGTTGGCATGTATTACTGTATGTGTGTTATCGTACTGGTGTAACGTGTACCTATTTTGTATAATGTGTAAGCATGTATTATTGAATACGTGTTATCGTCCTGGTGTACTATGTACCTGTTTTGTATAATGTTTCATAATGCATTATTTTGTATGTATTATCGAACGTGTTATCTGTGACGTTCATCCAGTGTTTTCTACGTCTTAAATATTGCTTATATTTAATGATTGTATCCATATTTCTATGTACTGCATGTTGGATTTACCAAAACAAATTATCCTTCTTCTCCTACTAGGCATTTCTATGATCGCAAGACCAATATAATGATGACTATCAGCAAGGTGAAAATTGTCTGGGACTTTAACATCCAGATTGACACGAGTACATTAGTCTGCAAAGAGAGAAACCCAACTTAACATCATACATACAGCAAAACCAGAACCAACCTGGAAAACGGTAAGCCAAAACACACTTAAAGGAACAGTTACCCGGACATCGAAAATGCTACCAAAGGTCCTTGAGAACCAACCTCACAATAAATGGCTTGATTAGAAGAAGAGACCAGCCTAAAATATCGTCATCGTATTCGTCGTCATCGTCATCATCGTCGTCAGGGCTGTTCAACATGACAAAAATAAAACTACTACTACTATTACTAATGATACTACTACTACTACTACTGCTACTACTACTACTACTACTATTACTACTACTACTACTACTACTACTACTACTACTACTAATAATAATAATAATAATAATAATAATAATGATAAAATAATGATAAAAAATAATTATCATCATCATCATGGCAGTGACAGGAATAATTACGATATCAGTAATTCTCTATTACACTTGAAACGTCAAGTTTTCTCTATATTTATAACTGTACTTCAAATTTTATTTTCTTAAAATCTTATTCCAAAAGTGAAACTCGTTTAAATAAATCCTCATATCTGTAGATTAACAAATCTGCCGCTGTGTCTACACTAACAAGAAACAATCAATACATCTAATTGATTTGTGGGGGAATAATTGAGGACATAATAAAATAAGAATTTAATCTTTGTGTTGAAAAGTGGAATGATAAATTATTAATGAAGTACAAGTTAGTAATCAATATCAATTTTGATCCAGAATAAGGTTTATTTGCCAATAAAATCATTTTATTGCTTCTAGACAATTTGTGCACATATCAGCTGCCACGTATGATTACGTATCAAATAATGTATTCCTATGAGAAACGGAGCCTAGATAGCTCAGTTGATAGAAACTGTTAATATAATCCAAGGATCGCTGGTTCGATATCCGTCCAGACAAGACGTTGGTTGTCTCCGTATGGTAAAATTTAAAACTAAGAAAAATAGCGAAAATGAGAAGACTCCTCTGTTGTAAAAATACTAAAACATTACGTTTATTACAGCATATAATAGAGGGAACGGGAACAACGTGCTTTTTCCAAGGACATACAGAGGCTGCTAACTAAGACTAGACATGACGGTTATCAAACACGCAATACATACATACATACATACATACATACATACACGAATGCATGCATACATGGATGCATACATACATATATATATATATATATATATATATATATATATATATATATATATATATATATATATATATATATATATATATATATATACCAACGTTTCGCGCTAAACAAGCTCTTTGTCAGGGTCGAAACAACTTAAATATACAAATTAAACACTTCACTCAAAATCTACGAAAAACCTGGGCTCTTACATGCTAAGATGACTTGAGACAATTTACAGGAAGACATACAATAAATAGAATCTTGTGCAAAAATAGTAGTTCTTGTGTCTATCACATAGCGAAAAGGTGTATTTTGATCAAATTCTGGGTCGTGAACAAAGGACGAAACAAGAGAGATCAACGCCATCGACAGGATTTGTTAAAGAAATTACACACACATACATTATATATATATATATATATATATATATATATATATATATATATATATATATATATAGAGAGAGAGAGAGAGAGAGAGAGAGAGAGAGAGAGAGAGAGGGAGTTAAGCAAGGGGGTTCTGAAAGAAAGATGTTAAGATACTTGTGTATTGGGATAAAGAAGAAGAACTATAATAATAATAATAATAATAATAATAATAATAACAATAATAAAAATAAATTAACAAATAAATAAATAAATAAAAAAATAAAAATGAACAATAAAATCATTAAAAAAATGTTTTACTTAAGTAGATATTAGCGCAAAATTTGCGTCAGGTACAAAACTGATGACTGGTTGTAACTTTGGTAAGACAGCAACGGGAAGGTTAGATGTTTCTTTTTCGTTTAGACCAAACTTCCCAAGAGTTTTCATTCGTAGTGTCCAGTGTTGTTCCTTAGGTGTGCGTTCTATGTCTGTTCACACAAGGTTAGATTCAATCAATAACAGCTCGAGCGACTCGACTGAATGTCCATTCCAGCTGTCACGGAATTGTAAAAACTCCTTTTATTTATTAAATACATGTACAATGGTTTCGATTTTAGTGATGATGTTGTCGGTTATGATAATGAAAACTGCAGACTGAAATGGTTTCACTTTAGGTGCATTAATACGACTAGAGCACCAAAATGATCATACTGTTGTCAATAATGTCGTCTAGTGTATGACAGTAAAGCCAAAAAGCCTAAAAGGTGTTAGAAGGCCATTCTCAGGACATTTGCATGTAAAATAAACATGACTTGATATACAAGCACATTGTGGTGCTTGTACGGAATGACAGTGTCATGGGGGAGGGCTATATATTGTGATGAGTGTTTAGTGTTATCTAGCACTTATTTATATTCATGCATGTTAATATATTAATTAAAAGCGAATAACGCATTCCCTTGTACAAATGTGTTTTCTATTCTGTCTGTATTCTATATAACTTGCTTATTCAATAGCACACATTATTATGACCATATATACAGAGTTGTGGTAACAATAATTACATGATGGCCACTGTGGCAACCAGATTGGCTGTCTGAGAAACACAATTTCAGTATGACCAATCATTCTATTGGATGAATGTGTGCCTAACATGCAATGACAATCACCCATCTTGTTTAGGAGGAGTGGCGTAAACCAGCTAATGGTAACAGATGGACTAACTATCCATATCTTCAAGTCTAAAACCAGCAGAACTAAACTAAAGAACAACATAAGCCAGAAAGAATAGAATTAAGAACATAAAATAATGATCCGTTATTGACAAATATTTAATGGCGACATAATTGTTTAAGAATATTTCGCATACAAAGCTATGAGACATACAAAAATAAAGACTTTTAACGTCGTATATATATAATAAATCTGATTATTTCACAAATCCTTATGGAAGAACAGATTCGCAAATATTTGTAAGGCAACATGCAACAATAGCAATTTTGTCGGTAACTGGCTTTTATCCTTTTTCATTCATGAGGAAATCAATTAGGAGCTTTCCTTAGAGCATGGTTTACTTATTCCGCACCAGACTGAATACACGTTCCAAATGAATTCGCAAGTGTGCAATTTTTTCTACTATTTTCTACATCAATATTAGACGTGATTTCCCCTTTGTAAAACTAGGGGTAATAACTTTAGCACAGTACATTCCAATACTGTCTGAAATATTTAATCCCCAGTCTGCTAACACAATACCTTCCAATGCCAATAATGCCTGTAATGCAAATAAGAAATTTTATGGTGTTGTTGTGCTTGTATGATGACCAAGTCTGAGCTCGCTCCATTAGGTCTTTAGGTATCTTATAAATATTTCAACAGCCAATAATGACGGCGACTTTTCCACCAAAGTTTTACCTTTATTACATGGGCATGGTAGGCTGAAGCTCCTCCCTCTCGGGCCAAAACAAAAGAGGCTTTAATCTAAAATATAAAACATGAATAACATTTAAAAATGACACAATTGATGTTGATACCTGAAATCTATATGCAATATCTTGCAAGTGGAGACTAATTTTCATTACTGTCATTATGAATTTTTCAAATTTCCCAAATTCTACTCCTCTACTGGTTGGAATGTATGAAGCAACAAATTCAAGCAGCGTCATCAGGGTCATGTAGCTCGGCATTCCATTGTAATATTTACCTTTATCTTTATTATCACAAAATGATTCCTCATTCATTTTGTAGCTGCTTAATTTATCTTGAAACAGTCTATTTTCAGTAATCAGGTGTTGAATTTCACTATCAACTAAGCTCAGGCTAATGGAGTTTGTCTTTGGTGTTAGTTCTTGATCTGGTTCCATCTTTCCTTGACTGTAAAAGAATAAATAAAATTGCCCATGTGATCAGCAGATTCATCCACTTCCTGGGCAAAAGATGTTTCATGACAATGCTGCAAATCCAGCAACACTTTAGCTATGTCATGTTCTTCTCTGGTCTTCTGTCTGTGTTGCTTTCAATTGTACTAGTAATTCAAAAATGTTTAAGCCTGAAGCTCTATCAAATAGAATATAGGAGAGTACAACCAGGGGTGTAGTACTGTGGGAATGGTGTTCCTTTCTCTATCTAGCACTACACCACTGATTATACAACATATCAACTTTCTTCTTTATTTTTACACATTTAAGGAAATCGTAGCAAAGGCAGCTGTTAGTTTGTTTTATAAATGGAACATTATGTTATCTTAAATATTAACAACGTAATTACTATTAGAAAAGTAAAACCTTAGTAAATAAATATTATGAAATGACAGTGTGGTCTATATCCTGATAATTTCTTATTTCGTTATGAATATAATGTACTGTATTAAACAGAGTAACATTGGTCAGACAGGAAATGATACAATATATAAGGCAAACAGTGTTGACATGCTAATGACTGATCAGTTTGTACCTTTCCATATCTGTTTCCACGGTTTTCATATTCTTCCTGGGTTTCAAATTTCTACGTTTCTGTGTGTTATTCACTGTAAGAAACATCTGGCTTATATATATAAATATATATATATATATATATATATATATATATATATATATATATATATATATATATATATATATATATATATATATATATATATATATATATATATATATATATATACTTTTATTACTAATATTAATAATGATAATAATCTGTACAACATTCCATGTAAGTACCTTGAATAAAGTGGTCTGAGCAGATTTTTGAATACTTCTACGACAGGTCTTTTCTGCCAACCATACCGTCGTCTCTCTTCACCTAACGTTTTCGTTTCCTTCAAATTTCCTCACAATATATATAATAGAAAAACTACGTTTCATTGAATCATATGCACGGTTTGTACAACCTTTGACCCAGCATGTATTAACCATTGTGCGACTGCAAATTCTATTCAATGATGAACAGCCACACGAAACAAAATCATCGATCCACAAAATGGCGGATGATCTTACGGTACCCGTATGTTATGAAGTCATATGATAACTTTGTATCGGGCCAGATCGGTCCAATCGGCCTAAGGTTGGTCCTGCTTCTCGTCCGAATAGCGGGTTTACATTGAAACCAACATAAATGAAAGTGTAGGGCTTCAAATAATAGATGGAATTGTGCAAAACAGAGCTTCGTTACGGATCACTGCCATTTCACCTCTATCTGCGTGGGTTCGAGTCTAGGATTCGGCCAATGTGGGTATGTGAGAAAGCTTGCCAGCAGCTTTTCGTGGGTCGGTGGTTCTTCCCGGGGTTTTCCAGGGTTCTTCCTCCACCATTAATACTGGCCGCCATGCATAGCCTATCGTGTGCTGAAAAATGGCGTTAAACCCAACAACAACAACAACAGCAAAACAGAGGTTTTAAAACATGATTTTTATGAAAAATTAATAACACTAATTTGCTAAAATAGTTAACCTTATCTGCTTTATGGACACCATTCTTCCGTTATACATGGCTTTGCAGTGCCTGTACATCTACATCGGTCAGTTTAAACGTTTGACTACTCGAGGTGGGGGTGGTGTAGATGTGTCCAGTGATTACAATTATACTGATAGACACTCTTAGGTGCGATTATAATTACATTGACCGAGTACGTCAGATACGCTTATTTGCGCAGATACACCGGTTTGCATTGTACCTCACGTGTAAAATTTAAATTGATCGCTGACCACTCATAACGAGCTCTTGCTAGATAGTACGTTCTCATTGGTGGGTACGACTACCTATCGAGAAAAGTAATTTATAGTGACGATTGGCAGACGATACATGTATCTTGAAAGCGTAACTATTACATGTTATGATTATGAAACTTGATGTCTGCCCACTCACTTGTTTCTCGTTTTATGTTACTAACCATAGAAAGGAAATTGTTTTTGTAATTACTACTTTTTCGCTAAGTGGCTATGGTAAGTTTAGGGTTTGTAATATTTCACGAAGCAGGCGAGACATTACATAGAAAGAATTTCATACTGGTTAGTTCTTTGGACAAATCTTGAAATTTTGTACTGTTTAAACATGAAAGAGGAGAAAAAATCATTAACTTGGTTTAATTTCGTAGATGTGGCAAAACTTCAATAACTTTGTTACATACAATTTCACTCACATCGTCTCTTGGTATTTTTCTGAAGTACCAATGCTATTCTTGCAACAGTATGACGTCTGTCTAGTCAGGTGACCTCAATTATAAAGTCATGACGTCACGTCGTCATAGTCATATCCCGCCGGTGTGTATTACACGCAGAACCTTTCACAGCGACTTTCTTATACTAACGCACAACTGTTTTATTCATCAGTATGGCATCTGACTCTGGAACAGATGAATATGTCGACGGAAACTATGGAACTGAGATCTCAGATGAATATGTCAAGGGAAATTCTGGATCACGGATCTCAGATGAATCTGTCGAAGGAGCATACCTTCTGCAGAAGTCAGGACTTCGTTTTTGCCAGGGAATCAGGTTATTTTGTTTGTTTTTTACAATCGAATCGAATAAGTTAGATCTACATAAGAGAGCGTTGGGGTCTGACCTTAAATTTCTCAATCTTTTTATAAAAATTTAGATTGCCATGGCGAAGGAAGTGGTAGTACTGCGTCACAAGAAACCTTATTTTTGCTTGATAGTAAGAAACAAAAATAATTTTCTGAATGATAGAAGACCTTGTCATAGAGTTAAAAACATGCCCTTTAATTAGCGTCTATATTTAAGAAATTTTATTTGGTCACTTTTAAATCAAACTTTAATTGTACCCAGTCTGGATTTGATCAACAGACCCAACGGTCAAGATTTAAACTTACTCGATGTTTCAGCAAATATACTGGCTCTACGTATAACTTGATAAATCAATTTTCTTAAGACATTCTAGACTACATTTTAAGAGCAATAGTGGTTTGGACTTTTGATTGATCGATTCTATTTTTAAGTTTGGAGTTAAGTCAAGTCAAGTTATAATTCATGTCAGGCCTAGGTTTCATGCAAATAACTTGTGTTCAGAGTCTACATCATACTTAAATCTTCCTTAAGTCAAACCAGTTGAATGTCTCACGTCTAGATCTAAACTCGACGACGAAATAAGGATACTGGTTAGGATTCCTCAAGTGTCATTTTAGCATATTAAAGCGAACTCAGAATTCGAAATTAAATATTAAAGATAGGTAGTCAAAATAATTGATTTAGACTAAACGCAATGCTTGGGGAAAATGCATCTTAACGATTTACAATTGTATTCGACCATTTGCTGATGTCCACAATGCAGATCAGTTGTTACCAAAGTGAGCGATACCGCCCCAAGGGGTGGGGGGCGGTGGGATTACTGTGGGGTCGCTAATGCTGAATAATGCTTTTTACAGTGCAATCTACGCCATGCAGTTGGATCCCCCACTGCTTTATATATAAGTTACATGCTCACGTTTCAGCAGTCGATTAGAATCCCTCCGCCATATAACGGCACAAGACCTTTGAGAGCCTGTTAGCCTTCCGCAGACTTTCATGGGAAAGACTAGATCGTAACCTCACGAGGAAAACTTACATACACATAAAATGTTAAATCAGTGTTAGCTCCATCATCGTTCCTTTACAACACATTTCCTTTCGAGTCAAATGCGCTTTCTCCGTTGCGCTAGTTATTATTTGCATTATTTAATATATCACTGTTTATTCGCATTATTTATTATCCGTGTGCTTAAAGTCTCACAATCTATACACTATTAAAGTGATCTCAGTTATAGCGTCACGAAGGCACCTTTAAAGGTTATGGTTGTTTCTGACACGCATACAATTTCTGCATTTATATATCAAATTTTTTATGGAACGTAGCTCTGGAATATTGATGGCTGAAAGACGTTGATAGGTTTTACATCATGACTTGTCCCATTTCCATGATATGGATTATTATTGGGCAAGATCATAGCTATTATTGATCACTCATTGAGACTGAATATTTAGACTCTCTTTGTCTATCTGTTAGATCCCAGTGCAAAGTCAACAAAGAGCAGCATTTCCATGATGTTTGCAGTATGTTAACACTTACTTAGGACTAATATAAATCGATTTACGGGTATTTTTTTCCTGCATTTCAAGTGACTTTGCTGAAGAATAAAATCTATTTTTTTTACAGTAGATTGTGATTGCTCAGCATTAAGAGAATCTCGTACGATCACCTATACAGAAGCATGGCAAACACGGTTTTGACTACATATTACAATCTACATTGGATATTTATATTGCGAAAACATCCCCACATTATATATATACAGTTTTGCTTCCTTTTAGGTCCATAACCATGCTCTCCGATGTGATGGAAGAATATTTCAAATGTGAGGAACGGACAGCGCATGACCTACAGGAATTCTCACGTGACTGGACTAAGAAACTGGCAGATCTCTCCTCTTCTGGAAGTGGAGGTAATTAAGGAGATTGTTTGTCCAAACTGTCAGCGGTTTTGTCAAAGCTATCTTCCGTCATTGCGAGAAAAAAACAAAACGACTATTGTAGCGATTTTAAAGAACCAGACTATTATTTTTAGAGTAATGAATTACAACAATTTCTGAAAAAATACACGTCTTTTATGACTGACATCGTAGAAAGTGCATATTCATCTGCTCTAGTAAGTCGTGAAAATTTTTCTTGGGTGTTTCATTTCTTTATATAAAAATTAACTTGCTAACTGGTGAACCTCAACGAGACTGTGTACCTTGCCGTTGTCAATTTACATCAGAACACATTCCTATCTTGTGGGTTGATTTCTCCGCCTTGTGAGGCCAGGTCAGATTGGGGATGGGGGATGGAGGGGGGGGGCGAGTGTTATTTCCTGATTTTCCGAAAACCCCTTCACAGACTATAAACGAAGAATATGTACACACAAAACACACACACACACACACGCACACACACACACACACACACACACACACACACACACACACACACACACATACAAACAAACACACACGCGCGTGCGCGCGGTACAGCCGCTCGTCAATGGAAATTTGACCATCGTTTTATTCTTGTGTCTGTTTAGTGTGTATTATGCTCCCTTTGAGCATAGACAAATAGACTTTTACTTTGAAACCCTTTTTTAGGAAGGTCAGGGCCCTTTTGAAATTTGGAAAGAAAACAAAATACCCAACACTTTTCCTGATCCACCACTGGAGGCAAAACTATTTTTTCATTATCGACTCGAGTAAAGAGGTTTTGCATGTGCCGCCAACGAATGTCTCAGAAAATATTGCAAAATGTGGAATATTAGTTTTTACATTTATATTGAACTTACATTTCCGTGTCTCATTCTTTACTTCTTTTTAGAGAAATGTACAGCATTTTAACCGTTTGTCTTTCTTCTTAGACGACTATATATTTTCCTTAATTTTGAAGGGTTTCTTTTCTTAGAGATAATAGTATTGTCTACCTTTCTATAGTCTTACTGCGTGAACATTAATTGGTAGTGTTTAGTCCGACATGTGATGATGTATTGTTACAAATTGTGCATACATACATACATACATACATATATACATACATACATACATACATACATACATACATACATACATACATACATACATACTGTTACGTATATTGATTTAATTTATATTTGATTTAAGCTGTGTTTAATTTGATTTGATTGTTTGTGGGTTTGGGAGACTTTTTATTTTCTTTACATGTCCATGTATTGTAATTTTGTTTACCAGGAATTTTACATTTTCCAGAAATTTAAGTTTGACCTGAAATTGTCATACGATACTTTATAATACAAACACTTGTTTATATTCTTGACATAGTTCCTGGCCTTGATTGAGGGTTAAGTAAATAATTTTTTCTCGCAATAAAACGATTGGTTCTTATCAAGGATATACAGGAGCTATGTGATATTTACCTGTAAACATGATCACGTGATCCTCTATTTCGCAATTAGGCATTTCCGAAATTGCGAAATACTTAGTATTAATAGTGATGTTTAGAGAGATAGAGAGATCTCAGTGTTCGGGCTTTTAAACACTTGATGTCAAGTTGTTTTCATCTGTTGCGACCAGTATTGAAGTTTTGAGTTTTTTTAGTTATATGTTAAGTTATCTTCAGATTATTTGGACTCAAGAAGATTATTTCGTTTCTCTGGAAATATTATTGTATTCATACAGAATTCTTGAACAAGGGCATTATTTTAAAAAATTATTTGGGATTTCTAAAACCGGAGGATTCATTATTATGTTTCTACAAAGAACTGTAGATGTCAACACAGTACAGGCTACAGCATACGTCATCGCCTTCCATCTTGGAGTCTTCGTCGGGACTCGAACTTGGAATCATTAGAACATTTCAATATTAGGACTTCAAAAATTTTATTCGTGGATAATTCTTGTATAATTTTTGGATTTGATTCTGGAAACCGTAAGTTCTTAATATTTTTCATTTTTACAACATTTTTCCAGGGAAATAAATCATTTATTTTCACTCTTTCTTGTGTTACTGTTTATTGGAGCCTAAACACCTAACATAAGAATACATGCAAACATACATACATTAAAATTAATTTTATCAGCTTAAGACGAAATTGAACTGTATGTATTTTGTGCTTTCCGGTAATTGTGAGATCATTACACTTAACTTCAGTGCCACTAAAGCTGACAAAAACGTATTTCTGTTAAATTTTTATTGCAAAATCAACCGCTATGTAAACCGTTTGCGTCGTTCAAGTTTGTAAAACACATTTGTTTTAAATATTCAACTTTAAAAGTGAAATTAAATAAATGACCTTTTTTACATTCAGATTTGTGGAATGGGTCCATTTATTCAGCAATTGCCAAAGTTCTAATTGAGCCAATAGAAGACGCGAACATTTACAACCGTGTCAAAACAGAAGGATTTGATAATGATGGGCCTGTCACTTTCTTACGCAGGTTAGTATGTAATTAATTATTTTCTGCATTCCTATTTGTACTTCATATAACAGTCAAGACGAATAAATGATTCCAAATTTGTTAAATATTTCACAAGACTTCAGATAAAGAGGCAGCTCACTATAATGTGTGCGTGCGTTTGTGTATACGCTATCGTATTGCTTTTGAAACATTTATCACCAGTTTCCAAGTTGGTGTGCATTATAAGCTCTTTTTATTATATATAATTAAATCTCGTTTTCCCTCTTTTATAATAAGTTGGAAGGCAAAGATGGAAGTAAGCAACATTCCAAAGGATACTGTCAAGCTCTATACAACAGCATGGAAGAGACAAATATCTGCTGTAATGGAAATCCAAAAGGCCATGGAGGTAAGCAATGAAGAAGTATAATCAATGGCCATTTAACCCTACGTATTCATTCAAAATGAACAACAAACTATACGGGTGGATTCTATAACTGATTCATGTATATATAAGGAATTATAATTTTACACAGTGGACTTTTTCCCCTTAAAGAGCAACGTTTTGATATGACGCAACCATGCAAAGCAAAGATTTGATCTGGTGATGCCAAATCTGATGCTAATGTTAATACGACTTATATAAATACGATTAAAGTTAGTGCACAATTCATTTAAATCATATTTCATTCAGTTAACCGCAGTTAGAAAGATCTATGGCCCTTAATGGATGTGTGCAAAATCATTTGTCTATAATCAAAAGGGTAACTATCAAACTTGTATTGGACTGGATTGACGAATACAGATACATGCAAATTACCACCCGTAATATCATAATGATAATGCCTGTCATAATAACACTATAAATGTCTAATATGTTCTTAATTCAAAATCTCGTACTAAATTTATGTTATTCTGCCTTATTACAAAACATCCACTATTCAATGTATGTTGAAATTCAACAAATATCATTACGCGTATTTCAGTACTATCATTGGAGGAAATATAAACTGGAAAGTGCCCTCCGACTGCTTCAGGCTGACCCTCCCGTCCTCTCGTTTCGTGCGGAAGAAAAACTTAAGAAGTCCATACTTCGCTATCATGACAAATGTCAAAACGCCCAAGAACAGTACAAGAAGTTACTTACATTGGAGGAGGCGGGAAGAGGACAACGCATGGCTGTAAGTTCAGTATCTGGTATCATGAATACAGTTCAGGATGTTCGCAAAATGTAGCTTCATCCTCAGCTATTCCCCCACCTTTTGTGCGTATTAATCACAATTTGATAAAATTTCTGAAATAAACCTTTAGCGCCATAGCAAACTTGTATTAGGACAGCAAGCCTTATTCTTGGGCACAAAGACAGCGGTGCTCCGATCAAGGAGGAATTCTTATATGTAACAGCAGCAATATCCGTAACACTAAACCCCCAAAATAAAATGTTTACCTCATTTTACACAGAAACTTTTGAACAGATACAGTCTATAATTATATATTTTAACCTTATGCACATGCCGACGTTTATTCCTAAAGCGGTTGACATAAGCTGTTTGATCCGATGATGAAAATCAAGCTTGCCTCCTTTGCTTTCTACTAGTACAGCACATTAACCATTGAGGTACCGTAACTCGAACGAGATGCGTAACTGATACGTGTTGGAGTAGGATATCCGTACGTTGCTTTATAAAGTGTGGAGGTAATTAATCACGGACTTTGCTACGTAGGACTAAGGAGTCTCCAGCTTGAACAGCATTTTTTGTGCTTTTTACATCCCAGATAATAAGATCCTACAAAGATTTGGACATGAAGCTTCTGTGGCTGGAAGCCCAGCAGTTCACATATTTATAGCTATTTATAGCTAGCTCTTTTCTCTCTCCCCTCTATGTCTGTCTCTCTGTCTCACTCTGTCTCTCTCTCTCTCTCTCTCTCTCCTTCGCTCCGTTGGATGACAGTTTCTGCGTATTTTTCTTTTCAGGATATAAGGACAGCGAAGCTCAAGTTTGGAAGGTTTGAGAAGAAACGTATGATGAACACAGAAGTTGGCATAGAGAAATTTCTCAATATTTTGAAACAGCTGGATACAGAAAGGTAGTTAGAATAAATCAACGGCATTAGTAGTATATAAGTGGTAATTTCTGGACTAAATTAACAAAATATTACAAAATTTTAACATTATATAAATGAAAATATCGACCAAAAAAGGTTATGAATTTACCTTGCCGTTTGAACTAAAGTTGGTGTCATTTACCCACGAGATTTTGGGTGCACCGTCATATCGCTTTAGGATAAACAAAACAAAATTGGAGTTCACGCATTTTTTATGATCACGCCGAACTATGCCTAATACTCCGCGAACTATGTCTGGTACTTTGTGAACTATGTCTAACACTCGGTGAACTATGTCTACTACTCTGTGGTCTATGTCTGACACTCCGCTAACTATGTCTGGTACTTTGTTAACTAGGTCTAATACTCAGTGAACTATGTCTGATACTCTGTGATCTATGTCTAATTCTCTGTGAACTATGTCTAATACTCTGTGATCTATGTCTGATACTCTGTGATCTATGTCTGATATTCTGTGATATATGTCTGACACTCCGCTAACTATGTCTGGTACTTTGTTAACTAGGTCTAATACTCAGTGAACTATGTCTAATACTCTGTGAACTATATCTACTACTCTGTGATCTATGTCTGATACTCTGTGATATATGTCTACTACTCTGTGATCTATGTCTGACACTCCGCTAACTATGTCTGGTACTTTGTTAACTAGGTATAATGCTTGGTGAACTATGTCTGATACTCTGTGAACTATGCCTACTACTCTGTGATCTATGTCTGACACTCCGTAAAACTATGTCTGGTACTTTGTTAACTAGGTCTAATGCTCGGTGAACTATGTCTGATACTCTGTGATCTATGTTCGATACACTGTCTTATTTTGCATCTTGCAGTTCCATTCCTGATTTCAGTAAAAGTATCATATCCGTTTTGCGAAATGTTATATGTTTTATTATACTCTTCTTTATTCTGATTCGTTGTTTAAATATTCATATCTTTAGTACTTTTCCTATTGTATATCTTTTCTTAAGTTCCTTTTGGTTTTTGTTCGTTTGTTATTCTTTGGTTCATTTTATTTTTACGTGTACACTTTACTTCCCAAATTACTTGCACCTAAATCTGTTGTTCGTCCGTTTCATATTGCATTCCTTTTATTTGTAAGACTGCTAGTCAAACCAAGAAATTAATCAATTAGATTAATAGCGACAACCTCAATAATAACTAATTAGATGAAATAAAATCGCCAGAAAAATATTATGGCTTAGAATTATATTTAGATTGACAATGCACTATCAATTTGTTTGGAGCGAAAAAAATATGCTTGCTTTCAAACCTTTCGTGCATTAAATTTTTCAGATATTTAAAAATTGCATGCGCCGAAATTTACATGGAAAGGTTAATAAGTCATAACAAATATTAAGATAAACTTTTATTGTCCATCCATTTTTAGAAAATATTTTCAGGTTGGTTTCAACCCAGAGTCCACAATTAATGTACTATTTATTAGCTAGACAACACAATTTTGTACTTAATGTCTGATAGTTATACTATAAGAAGTGCACTGTGCTCTAATATAGTGATTTTGTATGTTTTGTAGGAAGGTAGCCCAAATTACTGAAATAAAGATCACAAATCGACTTTGATTTCAACTTGTAGGTAGATAATAGTGTAACTACCCTCTCGGTTGTATAAGGGAGTGAAATTTTGTTAGGCTTTAAGGTTATTTCGCAACAGGAACATCGTCTTCAGTTAACAGTACGTGTTGATACTTAGCCAACATATTACAGAGTTTTGTCGTAAAGTTTTAGACACAGCCCACGCGGGATATTTTTAGGCATGAGGTCATTACGCGTTGCTACACATCCGCTAATTCGTAACCTGCCCTATTCTAATTCTAGGACTGTCCATTTCGATACCACTATAACATTCCCTGACTGCTCGTAATTTATTAAATACCCTTGTATCTATCGACCATTCACATCGTTGTAAAACAAAATGTACTACTGACTGCCTGGAACACAAACTGATTTCTTGATTGTGCATTGATTGGAGTTTAACAATAAAGATTCCTTTTGTTTGCAAGATAAATAATGGTTCAAGGGAGACAAATATGTTAATGTTCTAAATATGGTTTACAAGCGTTCTTCCCCCTGTACATATGTTACCAATTCTGAGATAGCTGACACAAGGTTATTTTATTCTTAAATTTGTCAGAACATGACGTGGTCTTGTTTGTTACATACCTGACGTTTGTACAATATGCCATTGTGTATCAAATCCCTTCAAGTCTCAGAGTACGTAAATAAAAATGGATCACCTAAAAGTATTTGCCGGTTTAAATATTTCCTCTGTAAAGTTAGGACAACGGTACATTACAAGAATTATTTAATATTTTAAATTCTAACTGTCTTACATATTTTAAATGTATGCATTCCAAATGCATCTGTTGCCAGGTAAACAGCTTGAATGATCAATACCTTTCATCTGTTTTCTTCTTTGCTTGCTTCAACTGAATTCGTATCTATTTATCCGTATGAGTGTTAGTGAATCCTTCAAAAGGTTGTACAAAACGTTCCTTAATTTAATTTGAAGTGAAATAATTCCATATTTTAGTCTTTAAGGATGTATTAACACTTTAAGCTGCGTAGGTTTTGCTTTAGTAAAGTGAAATCTGTTAATGGTTTCTTTTCTAGCAAGTCGATTACCTTTCTTGTTGTTGACCTCTTTTCTGGCATTAAACTGATCTGTATCTTTTAAGTCTCCCTTTTTCTTACTTTTCCGGCCAAATTATCATTGTTTGAACATAATAGTATTCATCCTTACATTTTGTTATATGCTTATATGTCAACAATGTCAGCTTGCCACTGATATTGCACTCGTGAAACTGTCAAACTCTTCCCAATGCCTTGCACAGATGTCCAATACCGTTATCGATAAATGTAGAACCGTATAACGGATATGATTTGCTTTCTGGGCTATTCCTCCAGAGCTTTAACTTCTGAAAAATAAATGTGCAGTGTATGATCAATTACATGTATCGGAAACCGTACACAATAAACAGGACACATTTTAACGGAATAATTTTATCATTAGCAATGGATGCAAATATTAACAAGGTTAGGTGGAACACTGTGTGAGACGAACGTATAGCGCTGTGTCATGTTATAAATGATTTAAGCACACGCAAAGACACAGACACACAAACAAAGACACACACACACACACACACACACACACACACTCATGATGCTGCTGATGTAAAGAAAATTAAAAAGTGTACCTACGTTCACCTATCTTCCAACAACAACGAAAACAACAAATGAAATAATGTAATTTTCTAATTTCGGTTTTTAAACGAATTTCTACTTTGTAATAAGAGAATGAAGAGTCTATTCTATCGAATTTCTTCTGCAGTTTATCGCAATCATTTCTTCCTTTTCCTATCCAATTTTGCTCTGTTCCTTTTTGACCCTGATCACTTTCTTTCTTTCTTTTCTCCCTTGCAACTTTAAGAGCTAATCACCAGGGACTCCTCCAAGATATCCATGATTTACTAGACAAAATGGACGTTGAAACCGATGTTTGGAACTTCCTGGCTCAAAACATTAATCAACATGAATTTCCTGTCTTTGTGGTATAGTTTTCATTTGTTTTGCGGCATGATAATATACAATTAAATGTAAATTTTTAAAATGTGCTTTTGGTCAATCGTTTCTAGTCATTCTTTTCTAATACACTAATATTAAATATGTGCAGAATATAAATCAAAATCAGGTATTTCAATCTTCCTATATTTCGATGTGTGTAAGAATAGAGACAGGAAAACAAAAACAGACAAATTTCAGCTATTTATTTGAAATCTTTGTGCTAGATTATAAAGGAACAACATTGATAATAACTGCACAGTGAAATCAGACTGATCACGAGATGTGAATGTCACCAGAATTCATCGTTATAAGTTGAAAAAGATGTATTGTTCAAAATATGTTTGGAAGGAAATGTTAATAGTTTAAAAATAAACTGAATATCATTCAATAGCATTTTCATTGGTACTTGCTTATTTTATTATAATAAAAATATATTAATAATAACTATAATCATCATCATCATCATCATCATCATCATCATCACGACAATGACACAGTAATAAAGATAAATACCAGTTATAAGACTTGCATGGAAAGATGAATCACCGTACTCCTACAAATTCCGCTGAAAAAATGAAAGAATGAGAGACTAAACAATGGCTTTGTTATTATTTTTCAGACAATTATAAAATTGGAAAAAGTTATTAAAAAGCTAACATAATATGTTTGGTAATATGTTTCCAAAACATATTTTTAAAGGTAGTATTCAAGAAATTATTTTTGACGTGAGTAAATGATATAAAAAACTGAACTCCTATTAATCGGAATTTAACTGAGTGTTTAATAATAATAATAATAATAATAATAATAGTAATAATAATAAAATGATAACAACAACAATAAACAAAACATTGATGACAACAGAAGTGATCACGATAATAACTAGACATTGAAGATTGACAATGACTCACAAATTTCCTTCAAATCTAATTTGAAGAAATATGTCAATGACGGATTGGGTGAAGAAGAAACAAATCATTTATTTTTAATCAACGTCTAGGACGAAGGCGCTACTTTTTGTTTACAATTTGTTTTAGGAATTTAATGACAAGACTCCAAACCAGAAACGTGAGATAAAAAACTGGCGTAAGAGACAAAAACTTGGCGCATTTCCGGACCTCGTCTTAAAACGAAAGAGAAACAAAGAGTATGATGATCCAACGATCGTCATCGCCGAGGAGAGTGAACCCAACCTGGTAAAGGAAATAAGAGTATATTGTGACGACTCAGATGATATAAAAGAGGGGACAAATTTTGACAATATAGTAGATGAAGATGGAAACGAAGAATCGGAGATACAGATGTAAGTAAATAAATTGTAGCATTATCTAATTCCGTCTTTGATTATTAATAACGGCTTGATGTTTACCTACTCCGATGGGTTTTACACACACACACACACACACACACACACACACACACACACACACACATATATATATATATATATATATATATATATATATATATATATATATATATATATATATATATATATATATATATATATATATATATATATATATATATATATAATTCAGATCAATTTTGTTTTAATTGGGCCTTGGTTATAACAGGATGAGGATATGGGAGTTAAATGGCTTTCCCAAGGACTCACTGAACCAGTTGACCAATGCTAACATGGGCGGTTATATCTGTGTGTCTCTGTGTGTGTGTGTGTGTCTGTGTGTGTCTGTGTGTGTGTGGGAATGTCGTTCCACAAGCAATTAAAGCCCAACTAAGAGAAACTTGTTCGTGTCCGCAAAGGAAAACCTAATTGGCTAGAAGTGTGAAGTGTAATGTTAAGGTCACACTATTTTTTCAGATATTGTAATGTTCTGTTAAACGGCAAACGAATGACAACTTTCGGACAAAAACGAAAAAATAGAAGAATAATTAACAATAGAAATAAACGGATCTTCACCTGTTCGTTTCTGTGCAAGTGAATCACTGTTAGGGTAACGAGTTTCTTTTTACATAAAGCTATTAATTTTACGTTGTTTGTACAGTTAGTTTTTTCAGCTCAAATTCAACTCCAGTTTCGTATTCGGCAGAGATTGATTTTCTAAATAAATAGTGAATTATTACATTGGTCGCATGAAATCATTTGCTGCATAAAGAGGAACTCAGGAATGCATGTATTCTGTTTACTGATGCATTATGTTCTATATGATTTCTACAGGGCTCGAATGCGAAACTACGCAATAGTGTACAACGGAAAAATGTGTGACCCATTTTATAGATGAAGTCCGTATTGTATAGACAGTCAGAATTTCTCTAAATGCCGTCAGTAGAAAAAACAATAACACAACTATGCACTTATTTAGCCACGAGTATAGATGTAGGAGAATGCGTTTGTCAGAATAAGAACAGAGCAAAAATAGAAAGATCGGCTAAATTTTCATCATTTGTGACCATTCACAAGATATTTTTGCTCGAGTTTATAATAATCCAGACTTTAAAATATGATGAAACTATAATCAAGTGTGCAAGAGGATTCTAATATGAGTACTATGAGATGATAGAAAATTTCCTTTCACCATCTCGATCAGGTGGCATTTATGTAAACGTGAACATTTGTGAGTAAAATGAAAAGTGTTGACTTAAATTTGACTGCCCTAAGAAGTGTAACAGGAAACACGAAGAAAACCAGTAATACAATCTTTGGGGGTGGCTTTCTAAAACACTTTTACACATGCAAATGGCGGGAATTGATGAGGAGACGTAAGAGTTTTATGTCGAATAAGTTACATTATCCTAGCGCCATTATTTGAGTCGTTCACCCTTGTCATGATAAATAAATAAATAAATAAATAAATAAATAAATAAACAAATAAATAAATAAATAGAAGTTCAAATATATTCAACGTATTTGGTTTTCTTGACTACACCATATATGAACAAATAAACTGGAGAGTATTCCTCGCTGAAGTTATTTTTATTTTAAGTGACGATATTGAAAGCTACATATGGATTTTGAAGGGTGTGCAGCCCATCTGTGTGGTTTCGCCTAAAAGGGAGATAATCCAAACACTATTGTTGATAAGAATATTCTTAGGGAAATAATTTGGCTTTCTTTTCTTTATTTTCTATTTCTCTAAGATTTGAAATTGATGAAAATGGACGAGAGATTAAAATGATGCCAAAACCCATGACTGCTGATGTCCGTGCACATGGTAATCATGAGAAACTAATCAAAGGAACCAGTATCAAATTCAAAGGTTTGTATAATATTTTTATACTTGTTGGGCGTGGTCTGTTTTTGAGTGGAAAAAATAACTTACCTATTTTTTATTCGGCTGAGACAGGTAATATTTTTCTTTAAGTCCGCTTTTGCGGTTCATATATAATGAGACTTTGTAGCAGAAATTAATATATATCCCAATAATTGAGCATAGGAAAATAGGTATAAAAAAAGAGTACAAACCAAATTAAGATTTTCTTTTTTATCTACAGTAGCACCGAGAACAGAATATTTTGGCCCCCATAATGATATAGAGTCTAACAGCGAGACAGGGATGTGGGCAATCCCCACGAGGAACCGCACAATCGATCTTGACGTAGAAAGTGACACATCACCCGTGCCGCCCAAGGTAGGGTGTACAAGAGAGAGAGAGAGAGAGAGAGAGAGAGAGAGAGAGAGAGAGAGAGAGAGAGAGAGAATGGATGCATTGGCAGTACTAAAGTTTATTTATCACACAAGACTCATATCATAAAATGTTTTTATGACCGCCGATTTTTGTTTTTCTTTCACAGCTGACAAGAAAGAGGACGAAACTTGTGAAAAAGACACGACATGGTAATATAGTCACTGAATAAATAATCAAACAACTTTTATGGGAGCAGTGATTAATTAATGAAAGTTTTATTGAAGTGGTGGATGAGGCTGTTTGTGAGAGTTGGAGGTGGAGTGAACTGATACAATTTTAGTCTGGGGGAGCTAGTGATTCGTTGATAAAAAAAGATCAACTTTCCAAGATTACAGTTTTTTTTTTCTCGCGTTTCTCTTTGATATTATGCAATATTCAAATAACTTTTTTTAAAAATTGTATTTTAAATTTGATGAACTTGTCTTTATCATCATACGATAAAGTATTAGTTTTATCGGTGTCCAGTGTCCATTTAGACGGACGGGGCAATAAAATATTACGAAAAGAGGTCATCAATTTACTAATATAATTTGGAAGGGTGCATTGTTTGAAATGCTTTAATTAAATTCTTACCCGATTTCCTCCAGTATATATCAAACTTTCTCTGCAGTATAGAGTAATTTTACAAATTCAACAAACAAATGTAATAATATTAGGATACATAAATTATATTATTATTATTATTATTATTATTATTATTATTATTATTATTATTATTATTATTATTATTATTATTATTTAATTGCATCAGTTGTATGATTAAATATTTAAAGAACTTCCAATCACAATCTCAGAGTCAGCAGAAAGCATCAAACCAATAAAAGAATCAAGAAAGGGCAAGGACAAGGGTCTCAAAGAAGTCAATGTCGATAAAAGAGTAGCCAAGGACAAGGATTTGGAAAAGGTCACTGTACTTAATTTCGATTCAGACACTGACACTGATGTGCCAGATGTAGCAAAGGTCAGGACTTTAGCCAATGTAAAGGTCATTGCCACAGAAGACTACATTGCACGAAACAGGGATGAGCTGACCTTCAAAGCTGGTAAGTACAACTTATATTTAAGTTTAAATTTGTCTTTATTCCTGATAGAAGGACATTTAGTGTGATCCCTAAAGTGATGCCACTACATTATACACCTAATAAATATGGCAGCGAGATTTAGTACACATTCAGACACTTCATCTGCAAATATCGCTCTGACTCGTACAACATAGTTTTCAAGTCGTATACATCATTGCTGGAAACTGTGATGATTTGCACAGCCAACCAAATGTATCTATGCTAACATGTTAGTGCCTCTCTTTCTACATGAAAGACGAAATGTTCATTCGCCAAGAGAGTCAGAGAGCAGCAAATCATGAAAGAACTGATTGAGCTCAAAAGTTTAAATTCTATTCACTGTATGATAATTAGAAAATACGTTCCAACAACTTAAATTAAGCACTCTCGACGGGTGTGTGTGTATGACTTGGATTTTTAATGTAATTTTAACAATTTTTCAGTCATATCATTAAGATCTCTGCAGTGTGGCAGTTTATAGTGATGTCTAGCACTGGGACATCATGCTGCAGACATGTAACATGATGTTCCACCCAGTCACATTATCCTGACACCAGGCCGACCAGTCCTAACACTAACCTCTTACTGCTGAGCGCCAAGCGAGGCAGCTGTTAGTACCATTTTTGTAAGTCTTTGGTATGACTCAGCCGGGGATCGAACCCACGACCTCCCGCATTCGAGGTGGACGCTCTAACCACTAGGCCACCGGAGCGGTTACTCTCGACCGGTCAGGTGGCAGTATTATGAGGCTGGCGAGGTGAAAGAAACTAGATAACCCGAAGGAAACATAGATATTAATACACGCACTCCAACGCATGACAAAACTGGGAATCAAACCCAGGACCTCAGATGGGCGCTCTCAACGCTAAGTCAATACCCCAGGTCAATATCTGTTAAGAAAAGCATCGGTTACCAATTAAATGATCTAAAGTATTATACAACACTGCATGCATGTACAGACCATTTGTGTCGCAGTGCTATTATTGTTAATGAAACATTTAAGGGAAGAAAGAGATCACCAGATAACCTCCCAAAGGACGCTCATTTTGTGACAGGCACTGCATTATATACACTGTCGCATCGATTAGTCCACACTACCTGAGAATGCTTTCTCCTGTGTGCGTGTGTGTGTGTGTGTGTGTGTGTGTGTGTGTGTGAAAAGCATCACGATACTAGTAGATTCTTAAAAGAATGTCAGTGTCACATATACTACTAAATACCTACACTGTAACATTGATTTTCACCCACTACTTCAGTTACTATTTTGTGACTTCTTACCCCCCGATAAAACAAACAAACGAGAAAAAAAAAAAAAAAAAAAAAAAAAAAAACAATGCGCTCGATAAATTGCGACAGATATGGTTGTAAACCTAATCTGATCGAGCAAGACATCTGAGAAGTTGAAAGTACAGTTTGATCGATGTTTCTTTGAGGATATTTACAATATGACAGAGATAGTGATGACTTTTTCTTGGCTAGGAAACTATTTTTGTATGAAATATTCGTGTTTGTGAAAAGCTAGTCTTCATATTCTCTTTAACAATGACATTTATTATATCTTCTACCCAGTAAGACAGTAGTAATCGCTTTCGTTTGATCCATGCAGCGACGAGATTGCCGGAAATATATTTTAAACTTGGAGGTTTTACAATTCTATCACGGAGGGGGAGGGGAAGCGAACACTCATTGTGTGGTTTGCAAGAAAGACTATATTCTCTTGACCCTTTGTAGCGACATAAAACCCTCCACTTTTTATTTTTATTATAGGCAAGAAAATTAAGCAGAAGATCCCAGCTAATTCCGATGGCATGGCTTACGGGTGGATCCGAAAGGGGAAGCTGAGAAGGAAGATTTACGGGTATTACCCAGCCAACTCGGTGGAACTCAAACCAAAGAAGCAAAAAACTGTCATTCGTGGGATACTGTCTAAGGAAAGCGAAATTCTAAAATTTGAGTCATAAATGTTATGCTTGACATATTTATATGTTTCTATTCTTACTCAACCATTTATGCATGATATTTCTCTAGAATAATAAAGATATAGTTGCATGCGGAGTATTTTTCCTAAATCCTGCTTGTGCTT